>OX578283.1:52354994-52954994 GCA_951217055.1 Gerris lacustris | reverse complement strand
ATGACAACATTTAAATTAATTTTGCTGTTACTTTTTTATTTCTTTCTATCTATTTTTTAGAAAATATCGATATAATTTTGCTGATTGACTTTTATTTTTTTATTTATTTATTTATTTTATTTTTTTTGACAATATTCTAATTAATTTTTCTGTTTGACTTTTATTTACTATGAGTATTTTCTGTAAAATCTCAGTTGAAACAGCTAAATTTGTACTTTTTAGTCTGCAATTAGAAAGAATTTAGAATTAGAATGAATATTTAAGTTATGAACTCCAAATGAAAATCACCGTCTTTTTGCTAGAAGTTAGCATAGAAAGTTTTTATTACTAAAACTTGAATGTTGGTCATGAAACGTAAAATAATAGGCTCTCTGTGGCTCATTTACTTTTTCAACATGACTGATCCCTGACCTTACCAATGACTACTTATTATCTTAGGCAACGACTCTTTTAACTGCTTTTTATATTATAATGTCTTAAAGAGATAACTTCCCTTTGCTTGCTGGCCTTTTCCATAATGAAGAGTTCTATGATACCCATTAAAACTATCCTAAAAGTATATCTCTGAGAGAAATTAGCAGACAAACTGCGAGAATAACGAAAATAAAAGGGAAAAATTAGCGAGGAAGTCAGTAAAATCACGTCCTAATAAGTAATAATATTACTTGTCCTAACCTCTACAACGCAATTCTTTCATTAGTATGTACGCTCAACAATGTTAATAGCGAAGTGCATAGAATGTGTTTATATTTATACAATATAACATACGACGCGACTTCGTCTTTATGTTGTATGTTACGATAATACTTCCACTTATATTTTTATATAATGAAAGAAGGTTAAATGTATTGTTCATTTTATCAAATAAGGAATACCTATAGTAATCTTTATCATAGATAAATTTATTAAATTTTATTTTATACTTTTTTCAAAAGTTCTGTTTATATAATAATTAAGTTTATTTATCTTTATTATAATAGTATTATTTATTAATTAACTTTTCTTTCTTAATATATATATATATATATATATATATATATATATATATATATATATATATATATATATATAAATATATATATATATATATATATATATATATATATATATATATATATATATATATATATATATATATATATAATGAATAATAATTCTGATTTTGAAATTTACGTATATACCTATACATATAATCCCAATACTGACTGACCCATTATGATCACGATATCTCTGGAACCAGTGAACCTATCACCATAAAATTTTGAAGGGAGGTTACATTTAGCTCCTACATGCTCGCTAAGAAATCTTTTTTCATTCTATTTTATTTTTGAAATTCGATTTGGATATCTTCAGAACAAGTTCTACTAGAACCTTTAAATAAGTTAGCATTCTTTTATGACACAAAATACTTTTGTAAAAGGGGTTTCCAATCAGCCATTTTGATACAAGATGGCGGCCATGTACGTATTTGAAACAAAATCCCCTCACCGACATTATTATCACCCTTCTTATACAATGAAATGGTGGATTTAAGAAACTCTTAAATTCTCGCTTGTAAAATTATTTTATGATTTATGACGTTGTTTTTATAAAATCTTTAAAAATAACAAACTCCCTAGCAAAGCACGGGGCCCTAGCTAGTTGTATAACATTTTATAAGTTGATTTATAAATTTCTTAACCCCTTGATATTTCCCGTATTAATATCAATACCCCGTACTATTTCTGGAAATAATTTCAGTTTAATTTATTATATTTCCTCCATTTATTTTTTTTATTTGGTAAATTTACTTAGATATTTAATGGCTTATGGACACTTCTAAGTTACATACATATATTTAACTTATTACATGACTTTAAATATATTGTTTTGTATGATTAATATAACTTTATAATGAATTATTATTATTGGTTTTCATCAATAATTCATATTAATTATGCAATAAATATCTTAATATGTTTGTTAAATTTCCCTATAAAATCTACAATTTTTATTCACTTAATATAAAATTATTGACCAAATTAATTACTATTATAAATATTTTTTAATTTATTTCTCTACTTTATTATTTTGGTTTTGTAACATAAGAATATTTTAATAAACCTTGCATACTCTTATTTATATTACAACCTGCTCAGTTAATCCTATTTTTTGTTTTTCCGGGGGGCTTTACACCCGAAGACTCAGGCTACTTAGGTGGGCCTACCGAACAAACCGAGGTTAGGGACCGAAATCTTCACACTATTGTGAAGATGTGAGATGTGGTCGGTAACCATGACTCCCCTCCTGGTTGTATTACAACCAGGAGTGTCATCATCATGGTTTCTAGGCCGAAAACTGGTGGCGGCACTCTTTCGAGGAGCTTCCCATTTATTTAAACAATGCTGGGATGACATTGAGCGGGGGGCCCGGTCCGGGAATCGAACCCAGAGCTGTGGTCAGAAGCGTTCACCCATCCATCTACTGACCCTGCTCGAGGCTGCTTAACTTGCGGTATCACACGGCTAGCGCGCTAGCCTCTGAGCCACCCAGTTAAACCTATACCGAGTTGAAAAAGTTCAAATATCAATTATGCAAAAGTTAAAGAGCGCAGACGGTTTAAATTCATCTGGGGCTATCTGCGGGTTACTTTCGATAAACTATATAAGTTTCATACAAATCAGATAAGTACTTTTGAAGGTATAAATAAATGTATGTTTGTGCGCATGTAGAAGAGAAATAAATGAGCACAGGAGGTTGAAACTTAAATGGGACCAACAATAAGATAATTACAACTTACCATACAATTTTTATTAAAATCGGACGTGTAATTTTTAAGATATGTTGGTTCGTAAAAATTGAGTGACAAACACGGGACCAAAAATGTTCCCTGATGTCTGAAACGGATTTCTTTCTTGATATGTGAAATCGGAGACATAAAATATGTTTTTTCTTCAGAACCTTCTGTAACGGAAAATTTGTTTTGCCTTTTAAACTGTGTATGTTGTGTAACTTTAGAACAAATCATTCTTTTGTTGATCTTGTTAACAAATTGTTCTGTATGGAAGCAATGGTTTTTGATTTGCTATTAATGTTAAATTGACAGCAATAATAATTTATATTAAGTTAACATGTGTTATATTCTTGAAAAACCCCGAGTTGTTCGAGGCCTTGGAACTAATCTGAAAGCAAGGAAAAACATGAGGTCAACAGTATCACAAGGTTTTTCTGCCTTGGTTTCCTAGTTTTTCAAAACTTTTCCTGATTGCATACTGGGGGGGGGGAAAAAAATATAAGCGAGACTGACCCTCTATATTTTCCAGTCTGTATTTATTCTCTAGTTTTCCTTTTCAAATATATAAATGCAGAGGGTCTGAGTATATAAAGAAATATACGATTGGAAAATGGAAAATCTCTCGGCAAAGTTTTTTGTGCGGATACATCTCGTTTTTGGTTTTGTTTTTTTTCAACCCTCAAATTTAATATTGATCATTGATTATGAGTTTTTTGATATTTACAAAGAAGGGGAATCTAGTTTTTTTTATGAACAGAATAAAAAATAAAATCCCTTAGTTTATATTTAATTGATATTAATAAAAAAATGTAACAAATCGATTTCAAGAATAGAGTATACAAATTTGTAACATTTATTTTTGAGTTTTAAAATGTTATGACAATGAAAAAATCATTCCAGCAAACTCAGAAAAAGCTTTCTTGTATACATAGTGTTACTGAATTTAAAACTCATATATATTTACATAATCTGAGCACATGCACGACAGTGCGCCAGCCCAAGTTCCTGGGTGGGGGGTCTTTGTAGGTAAGAGGTAGGAGTCCCTCAGTGTTATAACAAACATTGAAGATGTGTTAAGCACAATGTTGCCTGAAGTCTGGGCAATTCTCTTTCAAGTATTGAATTGTTTGCAAGGAGCGATGGGACGGAGCACCGCATCTTGCATAAACGTGTAATTTAGCATTTGATCTTCAATTTCAGGCAACATTGTGCTTAACACATCTTCAATGTTTGTTATAACACTGAGGGACTCCTACCTCTTACCTACAAACCCCCACCCCCCACCCTTGTCACCATAGGGTAATTTATTCTATCAAAACTATAAGACCAAACAATTACTACCCGGACAACGACTTTTTTTAAGACCCTATTTCAAACCGTCATTGCATGGATTTCACCCAATAGTTTTAAAAGTTATATATGAAATTTAAAGTAGAAGAATGTAGTTTTCAGACCCCGCAAACCCCTTATCTCTATCTATTACAGAAGGTGAGCTATAAGTGTTAAAAAAAAAAGTACGGTTTTTTTTGGCCCACCCTGTACATTGCTGCCAAAACTGATTTATGCCTTATTCAGAAACTGGCCAAGTGTTAAGCATTAACAATTAAAGAGTAGCGTTGCTCATGAAAGTAGGAGTAAAGAGTAAAGTGAGGTTTTGGACTAAAGAAAGAGCAGATATAGATATCACTAGAAACTTTGATAGGCTGAGTTTTTAGGGCAGGAGGGGTCTGGAAATTTGTTTCTTCTTTTCTTTCTGAGTTCTCTCCTTCTTGTCACTTTTTTCACGGTTAGGTTTCGGTTGGGAATTTTATTTATTTATTAATAAAAACATATTTATGAAGCGTTCAACAGGAGGTTGTTAATATTTCGGTTTAGATTTAACCGGAAACAAATTTATTAGTACTTCTTTAGATTGTTACTCCCCTATGATTTTTTTAGAATATAAATGACTTTGACTAGATAACAATTAAGACAAAGGAATGTTTAGTCCAATGTACTTTGGTCCAAAGGAATGTCACACTTCTGTTTTTATAAGGGGAGTAACATTCTAAAGAAGAACATTTCATGCACCTTCTTTAGATTGTTTCTCCCCTCTGTTTTATTTATAAGGGGAGTAACAATCTAAAGAAGTGCCAATTTATTTTTATCAATATCACGAAAACTATATTTTTCACAGGAAAACAACTTATATACCGTTAAATTCGTATATATAACAAGTGTCTGCACAAATGTTTGCCAATACAATACTTAGTACTTATTAACATCATTAATGGTACTTTCATTATTAGTACTTAACTAATAATGAAGTTCATCTGTTTTTTTTTTATATTTGTTCCTTAATTTTTTTTCGGTTCCAACGATATGCTATATGTCAAAAACGTATTTATACTTTCAGTATTATTATCAGTATTTCTATATGTATTAAAATCTCGTACTACGTATAAGAGAAAATAACCGAAATAAATCTTTCTCACATTTATGTTCGGTGTTCAGGCAAAGTGCGGCGTACGTCGGTCATAGAAAATATATATTAAGGCTGATGAGGGTGGACACATTGTCCCTGGGTCACACATCGCTAACAATGTAGAAAAGAGCCCCATCTGTTCACTCCTAGTCTCCTGTAGCCTGCAGTGCTACGCATTCTTTCCAAATAAAGTTGGTTGCTAATGAAAAGAGCAGCGTAATTGCAAGGCCCGATCTTTCCTCTACCTGAATGATGAAATAGGATAAGAGCTGATTTCCAAAAAGTGATATCTTCCCTTTTGGTCGAAGAATGTTCCGGAATTTTCGCACTTTACATAAGTGGGATCGAAGGGGGGTTCACTTTTCACACCGCCTTCAAACTTACCTACACTCGCCCTTTCAAAGTTATAACCAAAAAAGTATATATTTTTGTAATCAGGTCGACGTACCCTTTCATATGATACCCCACACAGTCTCCAGAAAAAAACATTTTTTTTTTGTTTTTTACCCTTGTTTTTTTAAAAACTATTTTTTTTAGTCGCTGTATTTTTAAAATGTGTGGGTAGGTACTATACACATATATGTCAAATTTCAAAGTGATCGGACGAAAGGTGTCACCGTGAGAGCAGGCGACAGACGGACGGATGGACAGACAGACACACGCAGGAAAATATAAGGGTCCTTGGTTTTTCCTACGGACTACGGACCCTAAAAAAAAAGAAATAATAATGAAAGTTGGTTTAAACACAACTGGACAAAGTACTTACTTGTTTGTACTTTGTACAGAAACCTAAAAGTTACCTGGGACTCAATGCACCATAAATTAGATTTACTGAGAAAATCTGTCATTACCAACTTTATACGACCCTCTAAAAACCAATTAACATTATAATGAATTTAAAATTAATTAAGAATTAGAATTAAAGGTAAAATTTACTAAAATGCCTAACCATTGGTACTACAAAAGATGTTAATCAAATGGACTAAATATTTACAATAGATGTCAATTTAGTTTTCTCTGTTCGAAAGATCTTTTAGGGGTTAACTTGTTATAGTAGATTACATTATACTGATTAAATTGTAAATTTCTCATACCCGATCAAAACGTTAATTACACTAATAATTGAAATATATTGACCATATAATAAGACTTATGTAAAAGTTTTCAGTTTCTTGTCAATAGTTATAAGTCTAAGTACCCAACAATACCTCCTTTTCAAAGTTTTGTCTAAAAGTTTCTAAACCATTATTGTAATAACTTACCGTTTTGGGTAAGTTGGAAACTTTATATAATATAGAAGTAAGTTTATTCGTTAGTCAAAGAGAAACCGACTAGATCTCGCTACTGTCTGAAGCCCTTGTTTCCAAATCTAATATAGTCTAGAAGTGAATCGAATTCTCTCCTGTAGTAATATTATTATTATTATTTTATTAAGGTTCACCAAACCAAAGAAATGAGACTCAACACCAGGAATCACCAACGATTAGTTGTAAATGGTAAATTCATCGAAGAACTGGACTGTTTCAAATATCTGGTTTCAAAAAATGGAGGAAGTGACGAAGACGTCACTGAAAGTATCAAAAAGGCCAAAGGAGCATTTGCGTAATTTGTGCCAGTGATCTAACACTCTAAGAAGAAACACTAAGCAAAGGATATTTGAAACAAATGTCAAATACTTATACAGGGTTATTACAAATGACGTTCCTGATTTCGATTGAAAATATTACTGGATTAATATCATTTAAGACCACTTTATTTGGTACCAATGGAAAGAAAAACTCAAAAAGTTTTGTTTACATTGGTTTTGGTTCGTGTCACTGAACTTAAAACTTTATAATCTGCTGCCTGAGAGATGGATCGGGCGCTTGTCCAAATGATGACGCACTCTTGAACTGGCCTCCAAGATCTCCGGACATCACCTCCTGTGATTTCTTGTGGGAATACATAAAAGATAAAGTGTATACACAACCATTACCAGAAAGCATAACTAAGATCAAGCAATGGATTACCAATGCCAGAGTATATTTTTATTTTTTATTTTTTCATAGTTTTATACATAACATTGTGTTTGTTAAATCTATGAGAGGTTAAACTACTTAATAAAATTGAACCATAATAATTACCTACGTTAACACTCACCATTTTCTATTCAAAATTTTAAAATTTTCCACCCGTACCCCCCTTTTTCTTGGGGGTATTCCATAACCAAAAAACCCCCCGGTTTTTGCATATCTGGGAAGGATTGTCCACAAATAAATATCTCGTTTTCAAAATGGCGGTCATTTTATCCCTGAAATTACCAATACAAAACCCCCAAAAAAGTCCCCCCACTACTCCGTAAGAACAGGTCCTAAAAAAAATTACAATATAAAAAGAACTTTTTATATATACTACGTTTTTAAATTTTCTATTGACTAAATAAAAAATCAATATAAAACTTGTCAAAATGAAGATTGTAAATATGGGACATGTCAAAACAAATAAAAAAACTTGCGGATTTTTTCCGAACTAACTTTCCATACAGCAAAATTTCCTGAAAACGAATTAAATTCTGCTGGAAGATGACTAAAAGTATTAAAATAATGCATTGTCATGTGTACTGAGCGTGTACTGAACGTGTTCTGAGCTATTCAGAGAGTTTCAAATGTCTAGCTACTCAGGAAGTTAGGTAAAAATAGATTGCAAGATTTGTACTGGACAAAAAAACAAACAAACAAGAAAGCAAGCTAATAAAAACGTAGTAAAAATGAGGAATATATGCATAAATATATAATCTTTGTGACCCAATGATATTTCAGAAGTAAATATAAAAAGTAAAATTTTATAAATTTGAGAAAACTATGGTGACCCACAATTTTTATTTCATGTAATTTTTGAGTAGGGTATCATTTTAATGGTATTGAAATGTAGATCACAAATATACATCGCGTTTACAAAATGGGTTTCCAAAATTTATCCTCAAAAAAAAACAAATAAGTGCATTACTAAAATGTTAAAGGATGTATAATATGCACATCTGTTCCTCCAAACTTTTTATACATATTTTATTTATATATATATAAATATAAATATATTCATTCATATACAACTTTTTATACATATTTATTTTAGTAGGAAATTTGATTTTTTTTTTTTTACCGAAGAAACCCTTACCAGCAAGTACTTGACGTTTTTTTTTTTTTATAATTGACTCGTTTTTGATAATTGATTGAACGGATATATAAAACTCCTTACTGAAAAAAAAAACAAAAAAAAAAAAAATAATTGCTCTCACTGAAAATATTTTACAATTTAAATAAAGATTGGAAAATGTTTTCCGATTTTTGTCCAATGTTTCGTTAAAATATCAAAGTCAAATCAAACATTTGAATTCGATTTGATAAAAACAACTTTGTTAGTCTAATGTTTTAGGACAAATATTCCTGTTTTTAAAAACATAATATGTTATGAAAATTGGGAGCATTTATTCTAAAAAACTGTGAAAAGTAAAAACGCTACCCACGTCTTATAAATAATATCTTCTTTTTATTAGGGATGGGTAGAAAAGGATCAACCTGATACTTTGAACCTGGTACTGGGAAATACCTGGTACGAGTATCGGGTACTTTAGAAATTAACCGGGTATTTTCAGTACCTGGTTCGAAAAGTACCTATGTATTGTGAAGGAGGCACTAGGCACCAACAACTATTAACTCCATTCCTAAATATCTGAACCTGGTAAATAATCGAATCCGGACTCGGGACTTTTTATCTAACGCACCATATAATTAGCAATCTTGAGTTGACGGTTCTCCCTTTTACCGAGGGGGTATATATCTATCTCCTTTAACTGCTAAAGTTTATTATATCCTTCTCTTTCTTACTTAGTGGACTTGTTTGTTTCCGTAACTATTTTAATAATATAACAAAGGTATAATAACAGGGTCAGCTTAGCATCGTATTACTCGCCTTATTTAACCAATCACTTTTCAAACAGTTTATCCTACTGGTTCGAATATCGTCAAACTAGATGAAATATTATTTGTGTCTTCTTCCGATTTCTCTTTTAACATGAAGTTTTAAAACTACCAAGTAAAATTGCCGCGAGCTACAATGAAAATTCTCTCCGTTTATCGTGTTCCTTAAAGTTTTAAGACTGACATGCAAGACTAACTTATTAACTACAAGCGAGAGAATGTCTGCTCCTTTCTTCCTTGTACCGTGTTACTTGAAGTTTTAAAACTAACAAGTAAAACTGACGTAATTGAGAGATTTATTTTCCCTGTACCACCTTACGCTAAAACGAAACAATAATTTTAAATTTAATTTCAATTTAGATGTTCCTTTCACCGTTTGGTTCAGTTGGGTTTATATTAGCGTAATCGCATTAGCTTACCTTTAAGGTTAGAAAAGAATCTGGCAATCAGTGTGGCACATAGCTTCCTCGCGTCCTGTTTCGTATACATTAATGATTTTATACTTTTACAATCTATTATTGTCCAATTTATTCAATTTCCCTCTCGTTATTCAAACCTGTCCAAATTGTTTTTATTTTAAATCAAATTATAATTATCAATAACTACAGGAGACATACAGAGAAAAATAGATCCCCTCACCGGGACTCGAACCACGGGCCCTCCTATTAATCCGTTACAGGTGCTCTTACCAAATTCTAATAGCCAAGGCTTGCTAGACTTGTAGAAAAGATTAAAAGCTTGGATTCGGGACTTGGTATAGGTAACGACAGAGAAAAATCATTCTCCCATATAGCTCAGTTGGTAAGAGCACCTGTAACGGATTAATAGGAGGACCCGTGGTTCAAGTCCCGGTGCGGGGGTCTATTTTTCTGTAGTTATTGATAATTATAATTTGATTTAAAGTAAATTTTAATCTTTCCATAGTATGAATACTACCAAAAACTTAAAAATTTGATTGTTAGCGAATTTTCAAAGAAAATTACGCTATTGCAATGGCTTCAAAATTTTTGTAATGCGAATTTTTGAAAAATTTTTCCATGGAAGTCCGTTTCAGACCATTCTGAATTGATTCCTAAAATTTAACACTTTTTTTTATGTATGTATGTATATATGTATGTATATATGTATGTATATATGTATGTATATATGTATGTATATATGTATGTATATATGTATGTATATATGTGTCACTCCAGACGATATCTCCCCTTAGGATGCACTTAAAAATTTCAAACAAATTTTAAAATATCAATAATATCAAAAGAAAGGATGAGTTCGTTGGCCAGAATTTTTGGAGTTCATTTAGGGGTCAAATTTTTACAATTTAGGGTCAAAAATAGCATAAAAACGTGTTTTTTCCATTTCCCCCCCCTTTTATGTGAAAATTTGATAAAAGTGTAAATAACAACAATTACTGTACTCTTAAAGAGCTTTCCAACGACATGCATCTTGAAGGGTAAATACTATTTTGACTTTTGTACCCCGTACCCCTGTGTCCCAAATTTTTTTTTTTCATCCGAGCTAATTCTAAACCAAAATTTTCCTATATAATCATAAGCCAATAAAACGCAGATTTCTTTGAAAATTCGCTCATTAAGTCATGGTGCATGACTGGACTTTTTTTATTTTGTTTTGGAAACTCTGTGATCATTCTAAAAACCGAAAAAAAATGTATGCCTCTGATTTCAAAAATTCCAGGACAGAAATTCGTTTCAGACATCAGGGAACATTTTTGGTTCCATGCCTGTTTGTTTGTCTGTCACTCAATTTTTGCGAACCAACTTGCCCGATTTTATCGAATTTTGTATGGTAGGTCATAATTAGCCCAATGTTGGTACTATATAAATTTCAACCTTCTGCGCCTCTCTTTAACATTCGCAAAAACATACATTTATTTAAACCTATATCCTTAAAAATACTCATCGGATTTTTATGAAATTTAAATGGTTTGTCGAAGAAAAATTGAGCGACAGACCGACAGACAGAACCGGAATCAAAAATGTACCTTGATGTCTGAAACGGATTTTTGTCTTGGATTTTCTTCCGGTAAGCTCAGAAGCAAAACCTCAAAAAAAAAAAAAAGATTTTGATCTACTGAAGATTATGTTCCTAACGAGAAATTCAATATCCTATGTTTAATTTATTATAGGAACTTTGCTCAGAACCTTTTAATTCGCTGATGAGTAGCTGATCGAAGAAAGTCTTATGCATTGTGGTATTGTCGATATGATTTTAAGGTAGAAAGCTCCTATTTACTTCGATGAATTCGGTAAAAAAGAAATGCAGATCTTTCGAACAGTTACTCACTTCAACTGAAATCATTTGGGAGAGAGAGGTAAAACATAAACGGATAAGCCGTATGACACGTAAGGATCTTAAAAAACCTTTTTAGAAAATTAGAAGAAAACTCGTCATATTTCAGTTTTCCTCTTACATTGTTCCTTTTCCACTCAGAGTGAATAAAACAAAAAAAATAAATAAAAAAATACTCAAGGATGAACTTAAACAAAGCCTTAAATGGTCGTGTAAAAGGGACTTTAGATTCAGCTCCTTAAAGATGTCCTGTACAAGATGCAATTTCGTCGCTGTAGCTGTTACTTTATAATATGACATGTCTCCTTTATAAACGTTACAATATCACAATATACAACAAATAAAATAGAAAATTATTTAGTTTTAACGCAAAAATACGATTTGAAATGTTAATACTTATTGTAGATTTTGTCGCTAGAATAAATTGTTTATTTATACTTTTATTTCTCTACTAGAATTCTAGTATTACTTTTCCTATGTCTCTATCTAGTGTATTTACTGTTATCTAACTTTATTGTTTTTCTACCTAATGTAAAATTCATAGTTTTTTCCCCTGAGGTCTTAGTCGGATCAATTTAAATCAAATTGTCTTTATTTTTACCCCCCTCTCTTGCCTTACACTGCTCTTTTAGAGTTTTCTTCTTACCTACATTTCCCGCTGTCTAACCTTATCAAACATTGAGACTCTAAATAGAGTGAGTTCTTGGACACTGAAAAGAGATTTTTTGCTGCTTTATCTTTTTTTTTATTTCATTTTTTATTTACTCCACTTTACTATAAAGTCGAAATAGTAAATAACGTCAAAGCATTTAGAGATTTAATTGTGTACATAATTGAGGTGGCTCAATAATAAGTTTTAAACTCTATCCAACAATATATTTCTTGTTGCAGAACTTTTAAAAGAAGTACTCTTAAATTTAAGTTAGATATAGGAGCGTCTATGGAGTTCATCTTAAAGGAATAACAAAATCGTCTCTCCACGTAAATTTAAACTGGTTTATTAAACAAAGCAGCTTTCAGCCTTAATAAGGCCATCATCAGTGCCTAAGACAGGGCCGGATATAGCTACCGCCAGCCCCCGCGGTGCGGGGGGGCCCACGGTCCTGGGGGGCCCAGTCAGAGATGTTGAAAAAGGTTTTTTTACTACAAAAAAGGCAAGAAGGATATTGTGATCAGTGGCGTAGCTATGGGCCCGAATTGCGGGCACGTCCCCGGTGCCAGGGGGCCCACAAATAAAAAAAAAATGAAACTACTATCTTTGTACCGCAATGTCGATGGGAGCCCCTTTAGAGTATAATTAAATCAAAACTGGAATTATACTCATATACCTTTGTCAGAGGACCCCATTCAGTGCTGAACGCAAATGTTACAATTTTCATTTTTTTGGCGAGGGGCCAACTGCCCTAATTACGCCACTGATTGTGATAAACTTAAAATTTTTCCTAACGTGTCATGAATACGGAAGTTTGAATTTTTTTGTTTCATTTAGTTACTTAGATTTTTGTGATGTTTTCACCTTATTCAATATGGTCAATGCTAATTTAAAGGAGAGAAACTGACTGACAAATCACATTAACTGATATTAATACATTTTACATTTTTTAGTTGTAATGCAATTTTTAAGCTTGCCAGCTACAAAACAACTTAATTATTTGTGTTTATTAGCCCACCTTAGTTAAACTTCAAAATTCGTCCCCGCGCCAAACCTCTTTTCCTGTAAGATTGATGGATGTCAGTAAGGACAAACTTGCCCTCAGAAATCCTTAAAACTCATCTTTTTGCAATTAAATTTTAAAAAATTCTCCGGGGGAGGACCCCCAGCCGTTGTTTGTTCAAAGGGGTCCAGATGCTAACTTGCCCTTGGGCCCGGAAATCCTCTCAGCGGCCCTGATATAATAATAATAATCGTTTATTTTTTTAACCAATAAATTTGATACAACATGAACATTTGTAAGCGGCCCTGATATATAAATACATATATCTGGTCATTATACATAATAACTAAATCAGCTGTTTTTATTTTACCTAAACGATAAAATAGGTATCTTCGAAAAGGACTAACGAAAAAAATTTAAGACCTCATTGTCGGATAAGCTTGAACATTTTTTTATTTGAAATATTACAAAAGTTTACGTGGAAGGGGAATAGTTATAGGACACCCGGTATAATATTGTTGTTGTGAGGAGGTAAATTGCATTTTTATTTATTTGAGAGATATTCGCAGTATATTACCCTTCATTTCCCTACTATGCTTATTATTCTTATTTAGGTCTTTAGGGCATTAATAACTTTAAAGTCAATCCGTTTTTGGCTATATTTCACCTCCTTTGAGGCATCTTCAGGCCTAAAAGATTTTTAAAATTTTATTTCTTATATCTACATTAACTTTTACTTACATCTTTATATAACATGTTGACACAACTTTTAAACAAAACGTAACACTTTTTTTTTAAAAAAAATACGTGTGGCGTCGCAGGACACCCGTTAGGAACGAAGTTCCTTACACTTTTCATTAAATATACAAATTATAAATTTACACTACTAAGAATACGATGATTACGATGCTAACTACTTATACAAGGCGGTGTTACAAAAGAGACAAAATTAAAAGTAATTAACTGTTTGTACCTAGCAGAGTTAAGACAAAATTAAGAGAAAAACATTGTTTATGTTTATATCATTGAAGCGAGTGCCTTGCAATAAATACTTATGAATTGAATATTGAGAAAAAAATTAATCATGATGAGTTAATATAGTTAAAAAGGAAGTGGTAGTAGTTTGGAAACAGGACTGTTTTCCCCTACCCGGCCTACCAATTTAAAATATTATAAAATATATCTCTTCCCTACGCAAAAAAGTCTCCTTGTATCAGGTTGAAATTTTACATGCCTGTTTCAATTTTACTTTACTTTACTTTGTGTATGACGTTTTATAAAAATCGTTACGTTAGAACGTAAGATATCGGTTAAAACGTAGTTTTCTCTATTTTAAAAGTTTAGGTCCGCTTTAATAAATTTAGCGATCATTGACACTTCATAGCAGTATCGGTGTTGATTTAACTAAAAAAAATAATTTAAAAAAGTTGTATGTCTCATTGAATAGAATAAGTTAGAATTTTTCCCGTCCAAAAATTTCAATTTTTTACATTTAAATGATTACGCGAGCGTTGCTAAAATAAACATATCTTCCACATCGGTCAACTTTAGCTCAAGTTATCGTCATGGGTCGATTTCAGTTTTGTGACGGTGTTTTTTTCGGATTCACTCTCGGGCTCCATGCGCTGTAACGTGCCATAAGGAATTTAGTTCCAATAAATATGAAAAATTAACTTATAACAGTCAACTAACCTTTACCAAAATCTCCTAACACGTTACTTAATTTATTTTCATTCCTTGCAAGAGAATTATCATGAAAGAAAATAACTAAGAAAATATATCAAATAATGTTTTAGGGGAAATTGTTAAAAGTTATGTCAACATGTTATATAAAGATAATGTAAGTTAATCTGGATATAAAAATTTAAAATTTTAAAATCTTCTTTTAGGCCTGAAGATGCCTCAAAGGAGGTGAAATATAGCCAAAAATAGGTTGACTTTGGAACTATTGATACCCTAAAGACCTAATTAGGAATAAGCATTTTTTTGAGGCAATTACCTCTTTCTTATTTCGGCGAGGTAGTTCAAAAGCGAATTTGAGTTGAAGAATGATTGCGGTCCGTGTAATTTAGTTGTAGTGTGTAGTTTTCTTACTTTCTTGGGCCATCACGAGGCTCACCGATAGTGTAGGACTCCCATTCTACGGTGCACTAACCAGTAAACACCCTCCCGTTCCGAATAGGACCTAGCTTGGGTAGGTTGGGGGCCCATTGGAGTTTTTCGCGGGGGGGCCCGAAAATTGAAAATCCGGCCCTGGCCTAAGACCAAACAAGAAATTAAGTAACTAAAGACTAAGTAAAAACAATATAACTTAAAAAAAAAACCTATGAAAACACTTAACACCTTCAACGATCTAATAGTACGTTTTATCAGCACCTAACCGATCGTAATCACATGCAAGCGCAGCCTTGCACGATTTTTGTTATTCCTCTTAAATTTAAGTTTAAACGTTAAATATCATTTACAGAATATAATAATAATAATAATAATAATAAATAAGTTTATTGTTTTTAAACATATAGTTTTTACAATAGAGTTCCGGTTACTTTCCAGTACACATGTGTTTATTATTAGACATTATTGTTTTATTAAGTTACTTTTTTCTTTTTTTTTTAATCATATATATCTTAACATATTGATAAAAAAAAAACCTAATTAAATTAGTAAAATAAATAAATAAACAAATAAAATAAAATAAAACAAATAAAGATATTTGGTGGCTTAAAAAATTTTTTTTTCTTTTAAAGGTAATTTTAATTTTACAGTTAAGTATGAATAATAAAATATTAAAGGGAAACTAATATTTTATTCGTTTCTAAGAAAGGCTCTAATTCTTAGTGCTTCTTTTACATATCGAAATAGCCTGTTTATTGTTTGTAGATCTTTAATTGTCAGCAGGTTCTCTAAGCTAGAGGGGACGTCGTCCAACCAGTAATTCCTTATAGCCTTATAATGGGGACATCTGAAGGATAAAATGTTCCAGGTCTTCTTTTTCGTCCAAATTACAAACAGAGCATTTGTTAGAGCCATCCAGGACATAAGTGTTTCCTTGCAGGAGTACACGGCAGTTATCCACCTTGCCTAATCTTAGCTGACTAATTAGTCTAAGTTTCTCTATAGGTAATCTGAGCTTTAAGTATTCTTCACCTGTTCCTAATGAGCTTATGTACTTATAAAGAGGGTTATAGTGCGAGTTCAGTGCCGCTTCCACATCATCACTTATTGATTTATTTAAGGCTTTTTGAATCAGACTAGGAAGTTCTCTGCGTATCTCCCGTGCCGTTCTTGATTCGAGTACATATTCCCCGTGGATTGATTGCAAGGTGTTTTTCAATTGGGAATACCAATTGAATTGTAGTTTATTGTCCGTAGACTGGTCTGTTTGGACTAGTTTGTCGAAACAAGCTCTAGGGAGTCGGGTGTTAGGCATATCCATCAGCTTGCTCCACCACACGACCATTCTTTTCAGGATTTCGACTCTCACCTTATGTCTACCTGTCTCTAGCCGCACGATGTGGTTTGGAGTACATCTAGGCCATCGGAATACATTCTTAAAATAGTTGGTTTGTGCACATTCCAGTTTGTCGATGTACCTGGGAGCCCAAATTTCATTTACAGAATATTAATTAGGTACTCTTTTAAACCTTACTTCGTTCTGGTGGCAGTAAATTATTTCCTTTTGTCATTAAGTTTGCGTTCGCCCAAGAATAGCACAGTATTGTTTTTAACTAACCGTCAAGTAAACCGTATTGGTAGTTATTAGTAAATTATTCCCTGCGGTATATACACTGGGACTAAAGGATAATCTGTGGAGAATTAGCAAATCTGTTTATGATTCTCTGCAGCACAGATATTTACATTCCAGTGCAGAAGCTATATCTGCATCCAGTCGACGATTCTGCAGCGGAATCTATTATAGTAGTTTTACCTTAATGATGATAAATTATGGAAACCTTTGCCGTTCCTGATTTACCTCATAAAATGAATGCGAGGTAGGGTTTGCCTTTGATGTATTGCACTTAGCATTAGGAAACTATATTTGGTGCATAATAACGAACAAGGTCTTTATTATTATCAAAAAGGTAGAGCTACTATTGTTTTGTTTATTATCTGTAAAAATACCTGAGCATATTGTAAAGCGGTGACTTTTATTAAAGAGGCTAGTAAACTGAAAGCAAACAAAAACTTCGAGGCTTAACTTTATTAATCACCAAATTCAAGATCTCTTGATTTAAAATTCTCATATACTTAATGTACTTGTGTAGATTGAAAAATATTTGATGATGCCACGAACTATTTACATGATTTAAGGTCTTTTAAGGAACTTTCTAGTTTTACTTTCTCAAATAATGAGTAAGTATTGTCATGGCGCAAGAATTCCATTTTGAGATTTTTATGATTTTACACGTTTTGAGGTCCCCCGAGTCCAAAAAAGTGGTTTTTAAAAATTGTCTGTCTGTGTAGACGCTTGGAGGCTAATCTGCTGGTCCAATTTTAACGAAATTTGGCATACAAGTTCAGAAAAATCATACCTCGATACGAAATCGAGAAATGAATTTTCGCTGTAAATTTGGGGGCGCTACTCTCCAAAAACTCTGAATAAACGTTAAAAAAAGTATTTCTTGAAAATGGTTCCGATAAAGTTAATTAAATCATTCTACAATGTAGTCCATTTAAATACGAGTTAGATTCGTATATAATTATTAAGATTATTTATTTATTAAGATTAGATGTAATAAGCCATTTTATCGAAAAATATCAAGTTTCCAAGATATTAAGCATAGTGGGCAAAATGGTTGGTAGGCCCTAGTGCGCGATTCCACGAATACAAACTTCCCTTTACATGGTACAGATCCCCAGTTAAGTAAGTAAGTTTCATTAATTTATTTTAAACCGTTTTGATTTTATTACGATATAAGTGTTATTTTTTTACTATTTTCGGAAGGTTTATTTTTCTACCTTTTTCCCCCTATAGGTGGTAAAATATTGGAGACAAAAAAAAAAGTTTTAAGTAAAATAATTGTATTATTTTTCACCGTAAAATCCAAATATGCTATCAACTATATATGCTCCAATTTGAAATTTTGAAGTTATGGCCTGGGGGCAAAGTGGTTGGTTGATCCTAGTGCGCGATTGCATGAAAACAAACTTCCCTTTACATGGTACAGATCCCCCAAGTTTCATTAATTTATCTCAAACCGTTCAAAAGTCAAGAGGGTGGGGGAGACTTTTGGACCACCCTGTATTGTACTTATTTATTATACTCTTTATTTATACTATGTATATGAGATAATAAAAGGTCCTAGCCTAAACCAAATTTCCTTTGCTTTTTAGGTTTAAGAGACCCCTCCTAATGCATTTAAATTGCGTTGCAGAAAACCCTTTACTAGAAACGAAGTTTATTTTTTTAATTGAAGTATTCTCAGTCACTCTCCATTGTAATGAAGTTTATAAGTTTCACTGATAAATCAATTTACACAACCTATTTATACATTTCCTGAACCCAAAGCTTTTATTAACAACCCCTTTTATACAAGGTTTTGAATTCCAACTTGTACATTCAAACCAGATACAACATTTTACAATATAAATTTTAGTATATTTAACTGGCAGTTGTTGATATCTGTTTCAGAGGTGGGTAGAAGGGGCGAAGAGCCAAGATTTCTGGGCCAAATCGACAGCACCATTGTACCTATAGGACGAGAAGCGACGCTCTCCTGCACTGTCGACAATAAAGGACACTATAAAGTAAATATAATTTATATTCTCCATAAACAATTTTTTCTATTAACATCGTAAAAGATTTTTCAAATAACATTTTAAAGTTTTTTCAAATAACATTTTAAAGTGTTTTCAAATAACATTTTAAAGTTTTTTCATATAACATTTTAAAGTTTTTCAAATTACATTTTAAAGGTTTTTCAAATTACATTTTAATGATTTTTCAAATAACATTTTAAAGTGTTTTCAAATAACATTTTAAAGGTTTTTCAAATAAAGTTTATTAGTTTTTTCAAATAACATTTTTTCAAATGTCATTTTAAAGTTTTTCAAATAACATTTTAAAGTTTTTCTAATATAATTTTAAAGTTTTTCAAATAACATTTTAAAATTGTTCTTTTTTTTTTTTTCTTTTTCTTTTTTTTTTTTTTTGTTTTGCAACCTTTGTACAAATCCTTGTTGCAACCTTTGTACAAATCCTTGTTGCAACCTTTGTACAAATCCTTGTTGCAACCTTTGTACAAATCCTTGTTGCAACCTTTGTACAAATCCTTGTTGCAACCTTTGTACAAATCCTTGTTGCAACCTTTGTACAAATCCTTGTTGCAACCTTTGTACAAATCCTTGTTGCAACCTTTGTACAAATCCTTGTACACTCTCACTATAAAACCTTTTATGCAAAGCTTGCCACTATCCTAGTCCTCTTTTTAAGGACCCCTCCTTTAACTACAATAAACCTCTGGACTCTGGATAATCCTAGATCCTCTCGTCTTGAAAGGAATTGGTCGTGAGACTCTCTTCAAGACTATTTTCTTTATCCATTTAATTTAAAATAGTATGGCACATAGCTTCCTCCCATCCTATATATTGTGCAAATGATCTTGTAAGTATTAAATAATGTGATCCTACTGGGAATAAAATGTTTATTTCCCAGTGGTGATAAATTTATTTTCATTTAATATTAGATGTGCTAGGACGGTTGAAATAATTAATATGGGACTAACTGTAACTGTGGGCTACTTTTGACAGTCCATCCAAATTTCTTTAAAATTATATGAACTCTTTTAAAGATATAAATGTTAATAAAAAATACTTTTTCCGTGGTAGGCTGTGAAATAGTAACTTTAGAGCCTAAAAAACATAGCTAAAATCCATTTTTTCATTACGTGGACTTAAAAAATCTTTTCATTACTCCTAGCTGTAAAGAAAAAATCTTTTACGTCCTAGGAACTAAAAGATTTTTTATGTCCGGCGGGTAGTTGTCAAAACTTCCGTTAGTACCGCTGCAGTCTTTGTAGAAATGCTTCTAGTACGATTAAAATCCGCTAGATGTCAAAGCGTTTTATTTATCTTTTCTTATGGTGTAACCTCTTTTTAAGGTTTCTTTTTTTAAGTCTTAAGTATGTACTAATATTTCTTATTATTATATATTGATTAGTGATTAATATTTAATGTTTTTTCATTGTCTGCTACCTCGGAAAAAATAGCATATGCTACGCGACTGTGAAGTGTTTTTTCTTTACCTTGGCAATATTTACTGTCTCGCTTCGCTCGACAGTAAATGTAATTGCCGCGGTAAAGAAAAAACTCACTTCACAGCCTAGTTTGATAATATACTATTTTATATGTTTCTTCAGAAGCTCGGAGCAAAATCAATGGGACAAAGTACTTTAAAAACTGCACGTCCGATCTAAATGAAATTTGTATGGTAGGTCATAATTAGCCCATTGTTAGTCCCATATAAGTTTTAACCTTCTACGCCCATTTTTTTTCTCTTCAACGTGCGCACAAACATACATTTATTTACACCTACATCTTATATCTTCAAAAGTACTTATATGATTTTTATAAAATTTGGATGGTTTGTCGACAGTAGACCGTAGGTAGCCCCTGATTAATTTCAACCGTCTGCGCTCTTCAACTTTTGCTACATTGATTCTTCAACTCATATAAAAAAAAAGAAAAAAAAAGGAAACAATTAAATAAATTTGACAATTATGATTTGAATTATGTAGTAGCATAAAATCAATAAAGTATGTGATAGGATGCGAGGAAGCTATGTGCCGCAGTAATTGGCAGTCTATTTATATATATATATATATATATATATATATATATATATATATATATATATATATATATATATATATATATATATATATATATATATATATATTATCAATATAAAATATCATGTCAAATTTTACAGTGTATCTATTTTTATTTAGGTGACTTCTATTCCAATTTTTATAGCTTTCTCTGTTCCATTTTTTTTTGTCCAAAATCTATTGCCTAGTTAAAAAATAATTGTGGGGGAGGGAAAGATTACATCCTATGTTGATAACTGACCCACATAGTGATTTTTACAAGGGTCTATCTATATGTTGCCATAAAAAAAAAAAAATCCATCGCTTATAACGATTCACCGGCTTTAAAATTGACCCTAAAGACTTAAAAGGGGAGAAACGTGCCATCAACGAAGGTACTAAAAAACAAATGTTTTGTAATATGGTAGTCTAAGCACTTACATGAATTACTGCCCGCTCAAGCAGTTTAAGATTTATGTCTAACCCTTAATTTATTTCTAAAATAACCCATTTATTAAAAAAATATATATCTATATTTTTTTAACAAAAAAAACTATTTAATAATCCTAAAACGTTAATAATTTAAAAGTTTCCAAATGTACCTTACTACATTAAACTGAATATTCTTATAACTAAATAGATTAGGTTCTTATATACACGTCTACTTTGTGTGATTATAAAAGAAGGTGTAATATCGTTAACAGTTGATTTTTAAAAGAGAAAAGAATACAATGTTATTCAATTAGATTCAGATGGGATTCCTACTTCTTCAAGGGCATGGAAAATCCGGACTAACTGACCTCGGAGATTGGTATATTGAACAAAAATAAAACAAAATCAGGAGGAAGCAGATTGTTTTTAATTCATTCCTTATTATTTGGTATTTAGTATTAAAATAAATCACTATGCGACTTACTATACTCTGTATTTGTTTATTTAAATATGAATATATTTTTGGGCTGTGGGACAGAAGAAATTTCTGTCCTGCAAAAAACGCGACATGAAAAATGTGACGCTCTTATCAGGAAGTTGGGATGTAAGAGGTGGTTTTCATTTTAGTACTAAATTTCACCACCAGGAGCGAATTTTTTAATTAGTACCAGGGAGTTAGGATGTAACAGGAGATAGTTTGGTTTTCACTTTTAGTACTATATTTCACCACCAGGAGCAAAACAAATCCATGATTCAATATTTTTCAATGAAGTGGAAAAATGTATCCTTCACTTGTTCCTGTTATGCCAAGCTAAAAATCGTTTTAAATTAATATTTCTTCTTTTTAACTCTTCTTTATTTAATTGACCGAATAAATCTATAAAGACAAAACAAGTAAGTTGATAGAAAACAAAATATTTTAAGAAATATTGTAAATATTAAGAATTAATTAAGCATCAAATCATTTAATAGGACATTCATTTCATTCAAAGTCAAGACTAGCTGAAGTCGAAGGACTTCAGCTAGTCGGGAGTTAAATGTGCTAAGAATTAATCTACGTATCACTAAATGCACTCTAAATGCTTGAATAAAGTAAAATGGTAGTTACTGCTTTCAGTGTAGATTCAGTCATTAGCTCTAAGTTAAAATTTCCCATTAGGATACAGTTCTAGGATACTAGTGTCTTCAACTCCACGATTTATATACATTTATCCAGGCCCGTCGAGAGGGGGCGGCAGGTACGGCTGATGCCGGGGGGCCCGGACCTCCCCTAAAGGGCCCCGCTTCTCAAGCCCTGAACACCCAATCACGCCAATATTTATAATTGAAATATAAAATAATTATATTCGTAATAATAATTAAAAATAATATTAGTTAACATTAAAGTTGTCAGCCAGGTGTGGTGATTAAGTTTGAGAGAGAATTTCCCGGTACCGAGACTGAGAAGCGAAAAATTACTAAGCCGTATCCCGATGGGTTTCAAGAAAAATCCACTAAGAACCCAGAAAATCGCTTCAAAGTTGAAGTTTTTTATGTTTTAATTGACAGTGTGATTGGAAACTTGAGTGACCCATACCAAGCAGTCAACAAAATCAATGATTAATGATTTGTTCAGTTTTATTTGGACATATCCAAAGTTGAAAAAATATTAAATACACCACCATTCATTTTCAACCGTGCATGGTTGAAAAATCCGGCATGCTAGCCAGAAAGACAGTACAATGGTTTGTTCAGTCATAAAAATTCATATTTCCTACTTGTAGGTTTTGGAGACCCCCTGGAAACTTTTAGGGGCCCCTCTATTTCACTTCCAGGGGTCCCCCGCACGGCGGGGTCTGCCTGTTTATTGCCGCCACTGTTTCCTACTTCCTACAATACTAGCTGATGGATTCCCGTGCTTCGCTTTCCTACTTCCTACAATACTAGCTGATGGATTCCCGTGCTTCGCTACGAAGTGTTATTTTAATTTGATAAGTTTACAAACTACCGTCAAGAGACTATTTTACTATGCGAGAATATCTAGATTCTATCCCTCCCACTTATTTCTATATCCCCTCCTCTTTGATAAGATAATTTGCAAATATCCCAAATTTACCCCCCTCCTAAATGACAATATGACAAAACTGTATACATAACAACAATTACTGTACTCTTAAAGAGCTTTTCAACGATATGCATCATGAAGGGTATTCATTACTTTGACCCCATATTCATAACTTGAGTTGTACCCGTACCCCTGTGTACCAAAATTTAAATTTCGAAAAATCATGTGACCTTCCTATTGCTTTGAAGGTCAAGTGTGAAAATTTTCATCGAGATCGGACCAAAACTGTAGATTTGTATATAGAACATACACATATACCTTGACGGCTAAACTACAATATATGGGGCTCTTTCTGATAACACGTTATCACACTATCGACCTCTTTCAAGACTTAATATATCGATATAACTTGTCTGTTAAACTCTTTTATATTTCGATTTGGAACTCTACCTGGTCTATATGCAGGAGGGTTGTTTTTCTTTAGAAATGAGCGCTCCGCGAAGCGGTGTGGAGCGGCGATTAAAAATTCTAGGGCAAAAAAAATTGAGGTAAACAAAATTAAATTTAAACCCAAAACAAACACATTTTCGTTAAAACGCATGTAAAATTACGCAAATCGCACATTATTTGGATATATTGAAATATGGCGTCAATATATAACAATCGATTGTAGCGATTTTACGATGTATAGTATAGTAGGGGCTCCATATACTGTAGTTCTACTTTCAACTTAAAACACCATTTGATTTAACTTGTTTTTACAAACAAAGTCTTTTATTAAACATTTATTAATTTAAACTTATAAAAACAAAATATCTTTTCACTTACCACAGTACAATGAGGTTAAACCAATAATGCGAACAAAATTATTAAAAAATAAAATAACAAACATATTTTGTTTCAGTTAAACTAAAAACATATTTAAAATATAATATGTATTACCATGAAGAATAATTATTATTTATAATATTTTTATTTTAAATCATTTTTTATAATAAATTTTAGATTATTTAATTTTGATACGGTGGTAGTGTGGTAGCCCTGAAAAAGTTGAAAACGTGGCGGTTTCCTATAGTTTTAGTGTGTCGGCCATATTGTTTTTACTTCTCTAATTAGGTCAATAGTAATTTTAGTCGAATCTTACTTTAAATTCACTTCTTAATCGAGGAAAAGTATTTTAAATCGGGTAGCGGGTCTATATTTGTACAGTGTGTTATAATTCAAATGTTTCTTTTTGATATCTATACGTTTTTCTTTCGAAAAGTACATCTTTCGTGTGTCGTTTATATGTTATTCATTGTTCGTTGTTCTGTGTTGAAATCTTGTCTTTGTAGATTGATCGATTTGTTATTCAGTGTAATATCGACGATAATATCTTCGAAAGTTAATTCTACGTATATTTATAACAGCATTTAGAGAATATAATGGAATATGAAGATATACATAGGATGGATTGAAAGAACGAAGCGAAGCTATAAAGGTAGATTGATTCTTTCTATTTACCTATTAAGTTAAATTGAATAATTTATGTTTAGTTATAATAAACAATCTTATTACACAACGTTTATGGTTTAGAGGTAATTTTATTTAAATTCTTAATCAAACTATTGTTTTGTTATTTCCTTAGAATTCAAATATTCAAAAAGTGAAGATTTTTATTTTATTATTTTTTTTTAATATAGGAGGGAATTATCTTATAGACTGCGTAACATTCCCACCCCCTTAATCTCCCTTCTGGCTTATTTTCTGTTACATTCTTTGTTTGTTTTACTTTTTCTTCGAAATCATTATTTTATGTTTTACTAGCTGGATACCCGTTCTTTGCTACGGAGTGTTATTTTAATTTGATAAGTTTGTAAACTACCATCAAGAAACATTTAAATTATTTTACTATGAGAGAATATCTAGATTTTATCCCTTCCACTGATTTCTATACCCCCTCTTTTTGATAAGATAGTTTGCAAATATCCTAAATTTAGCCCCCTCCTAAAAAGAAAACAAGGGATTCTACTGTACTCGATTCTAGGCAGCGGCCGCGCTGCGGCCGCTTTTCGGGGGTTTGTCGCGAGTAGGGGGCAGAGCCCCCTAGTAGTATATAAAATAAAATTGTATAAAACGTAAACAACATTTTACAGTAAATAGGACTTTTTGGGTCCAGATTGTGTTTTAGTTGAGGACTAAGAAATTATAAATGTTTTCAAAAAATTTTGTCTAATTTTAGGTCATAATTATGACTCATATACCCATATTAATTTAAGTCATAATTGGTTTTTTAACATTACTGCGGTGAAATAGTTGCATTCTTCAAAATGAGTTTGTTTTACTTTGGTTTATCAGTAGTATGTCTTCAGTTATCAGTAATAGGAGTTTATTAGTATGTACTTACAATAAATATAAAATAGAACTTATTATAAGAGTTGAAAAATTCAATACACAAGTTATTAGTGTAAAGTCCCAAAATGACCAATAAAAACGAGTAAAAAGAGGGGGCCCATATAGGTATAGCCGTGGGGCCCGCTACGGCTCTCGACGGGCCTGCATTTATCTAGTGTTATAATGATCTCACATACATATATATAACTTTAGCATAATAGGATATAGTTAATTACGGTAATATATATATGTTTTATGGCTTGCATATATAACAGATTTAGCAATATGATTTATATTACTTTGGTTTATTTCAATCTCTTATTATTTTAATTAAAATCATTATTAATCGTGAAATTATTATTATTACATCCTTATCCAAACTAACTTGCGTTATTATTTTATCGATTTTATTTATTTCATTCTTTCTTATACAGATTTCAATAAAAAACCTACTAGTCCAGTCAATACGTACTTAAAAAAATGGATTTCCTTGCAAAAGGTCGGCTATCTATCATTTTTAGATATTTGTAGGAACCAAGGACACTAGTAAAAATAGTAAGGCACGCTTCACGTAAGTACGTGAGGCGATAATAACCGGTTTCTGTACGATTAAGTTACAATTATTAAGTGTAAAAATTTAATAGTTATATATTGTTTTTCAACGCTTCAAGACCTTTAAATTGATGTATAACATGTTTTTCATAGTCGCCCGCCATATTGGACGCCATCTTGAAAATATTAAGTGTGAAAACTCCAAACCGTGTACAGTTGTCAAAAATGGCGAGATGCGCACCTGTGTGCCGAATTTCAAGTTCCTAGCTGTATTAGTATATGAATTCAAACATGATAACGGACAGACAGACAGAGCCGTTATATAAGGTTTCTTTTCGAACTTCGTACAGAAACCTAAAACCAAGTTTGTAGAAACAAAAGGACTGCGCAAGATGAGATATATTGAAAAAAACGTACGTTGAAATATTCAGCATTATTTCTGTTTTTGCTCAATATCACTTTTCATATGCATCGGAAAGCTAAAATTGTTTTAATTTACATAATTGAGAACAAAATTTAATACAATTTTTGTCGGCATTCTTTACTATATGCTATTTTCTAAGGGTTATAGTTGTTGTTGTAGTTCCATTTATTAGATTTCCATTTATAGAGTTTTTGTAGGTACATTTAATTATTATTGAACATTTCATCAAAATTTACAATAAAGAAAAAACTTCGGAATCGAACCCGTCCGCGATTAAAGTTTCTTTCTGAGAAACTAGATTTTGTTTTCGGGAAAATGGGTTATATTGTTAAATTCGTATTTAAATGGACTACATTTTAGAATTTTTTCTCAAAATCGTTGGAACCGTTTTCAAGAAAATATTTTTTCAGAGTTTTAGGGGTGGTACCCCCAAATTAAATTTATTTCTCAGTTTCGCCTCGGGGGTATGATTTTTCTGAACATTTAAGCCAAATTTCGTCAAATTCGGCCCAGAAGTTTAGGCTCTACGCGTCTGCCCAGAGGGCAGACGACAGACGGACATTTAAAAAAAACACCTTTTTGTACTCAGGGGACCTTAAAACGCGTAAATCCAACAAAATTTAAAATAGAATACTCTTGATACCACAATACTTTCTCTTTCTATGATAAAGTAAAAAACGGGAAAAATGCTATATCATCCAGTTTCATTAAAACATGTAAGCTAAAATGTATAGTTTTACTTATATTTTTTGAAGCGATGAGTGTCGCGAGCTTCATAAATTTAACGAAATGCTCCGTGTCTGGCTGTCTGTGTGGCAGTAACGTTTATGGATGGGATGATAACTTAAGCAAAAGAAGACTGCTTCAGTTAATTATGGTATAGGTGATCCTTTCATCAACAATATTGATAATAACTACATTTGCTCTATGAGGCAAAGGAAAAGTGATATTGAGCAAAAACTGAAAAAAGACCGAACAGTTCAAAGTTTTTTTTCAATATAACTCTGTTTGCTTAGGGCTCTTGTATCTGCAAACTTGGTTTTTTACCACTGGCCTTGGTCCCTAGAAAGTATCCAAAAGTTATGAAAACCTGATGTTCTGCAAGGAACCGTTTATAATTTGACTGGACTACACCGATAGAATAAGCATTGAATTTGATTCAAGGCATTCGTTGAAGGGGGTAACTCATTATTATTAAATACGAAAAAGAAAACAAGAAAAGAAAATTGGGCGTGCAGAAACAGTATTGTTTTATAATCGAGTAAAATTATTATCTTAATTAAATATTATACAATTTAGATATGTACTTCTAAATACTTATTTAAAATACTTATTGCATTAGTATTTTGCTAATTATAAGTACAGTAGTATAATAAAAATGTTTATCTACGATTGATACGAAATATAAACATTGTATCTCTGTTTAGATGCGTAGAAAGTGATTCTTTACGTACTTGCATTCATTGTGCATGCACGTCTCATAGTTCTGAAGAATTTTTCTTCTTTAACACCCTAGGGCGGTAAAGAAGAGGAATTCTTCAGCTTTACGCACGATTTAGTGAGTTTGTTTACATTTAACAAAACTAATTTGCTGTTCTTTCATTAAAGTAACTGTTTATATCGAGTTTTTAGTGGAAACTCAAGTGATTTTGACGAAAATGTGGAGAATAATACTCCTTCAAAAATAATTAATTTGGCAAAAAATACAACTCAAGAATTAATGCCATCTTTATCAAGAGAGAGATACAAACTTACATACAGCAAGTTTATTATTTTCTGTATTCATTATTTAAATCTAACAATAGTAGATACAAATTTTTAAATTTAACGCAATCACATTGATATTTTCATGTGAAGCAGACAAAAAGTATCACCTTTGCCACCCAGGAATCGAATTCTGGATTTATGCCCCATTACACTTACCACTGATTTTGAGCGAAGGAATCATTTTCATCTGCACAATCTACATACATGTATATAATATAATCCGCATAGACCATTAACTGAATGCGAATTGTCTCATCTCGATATCTCGAATGATTTCTTTCGAACTCGTATGAATAATTATTTTTCGAGGAATTCTTCACCGATATATAAGCATCAATCTAATTTTTTGAACATTCATAATTTTTAATCTCATAATACTTGGTTGAGGTATAGATCTTAGGACCACAACTGTTGTAAGGTGTCAATGCTGCAGTCCCATAAAAATATCCTGGTTTTTACGGTTTTTAATCTTGGTTTTTAACAGGGCTGTTATTCTATTAAAGCAGCGGTTCCCAGTGGTACGTGGGATCGTGTTCAGTGGTACGCGCCACATAAATATTTGCGGTTGTTAGGAGTGTATTCACGGGATTAAAAACCCGTTTGCTGACATCAAGAATATAGTAATAGCATTGTTTTCTATGGCTGAAAAGGAGCAAATATTTGAGTTAAATTGTGATTCAGATATCAAAGAAGCTTTTAACAAAACGACTCTCATTGAATTTTGGATACAAAGACTACTGTTTGATTGCCGATAATTTATCGGCAATAAAGCAATTCTGGTGTATCAATTTTTATAGCCCTTCACAACATCATTTTTGTGTGAAGCTGGTTTTTCATCCCTTATATACCTAAAAAACAAAAGTATAGAAACAGCCTGTCTTGGGTTAAGAATGATTTGCTTTTAAAACTCATCCCATCACGCCAGACATTGTTAGTTTGAGCCAATTATTGCAAGCACATCCATCCCATTAACTGTCTATCTACATTGTTTATTTGGACGTATTCTTTCAATATTTTCTTTATGGATGTTTTTTGCAAAGGTAACGGAAGCTATGATCGTTCTGAAGAAAGAAAAATATTTAGGTCTCCGATTTCAAAAATACCAAGAAAGAAATCCGTTTCAGACATCAGGAAACATTTTTGGTTCCGTGTCTGTCTGTCGGTCGGTCTGTGTATTGTAATTAGACTCGACTCGTTCAGAGGGTGAAAACGGAATGAATATATTTATCACACAAGTTAACAAGTAACATCTTGACATGAAAATACAAGTACAAGTACAAGTACAAAATACACAAGTACATAAAACTAAATACACTAACATCCTCTCTTCTTAGAGGGGAAACCTGACCGGGGGTTTTACTACACGCCCACACCGGGTGGTGTAGGGTTGACTACCTCCTTGTTGGCGAGGTGGGGAACCCTTTGGAATCGGCAAGGTTTTCTTTTCTCCAAGTTCGTCTTCCGGATGGGTGTAGTCTGGATCGAACACTGAAGAGGAAGTTCTCTCGGTCACGGGGATCAGGACTTCGCGGTTTCTCCGTACATTCCCAAAGGAAGTCGATATGAGATAACTTCGAGGTTCTTTACCACGTTTTATAACATAACCATAGCGTCCAAGGTCTCGGATCCATACCCTCGTCTTGGGTTTGATATCCTTGAGTTCCCTGCATCTATGTCGCTTGTCAAAATAGTATTTAGACCTAGAGTTCTTTTCTTCCATGGCTGCTTTGATCCGTCGGATTCCTGGCCATTTCGGGATGAGTTTCTTTGACTCCACCGGGACATTGGTTCGAAGTATACGCCCCATGAGCATCTCGGCTGGGCTGGATCCATTCTCGAGAGGGGTCGCACGATATGACAACAACCCTAACCAAACATCCTCTTCCTTCTTTAAAATATTTTTAACTGCTTTTACCGCAGCTTCAGCTTTGCCATTGCTTCTAGGATGGTACGGGCTGCTGGTGGTGTGGTGCATTCGGATGTCCGAGGCGAACTTTCTGAAGTCCGCACTGCTAAACTGAGGCCCGTTGTCGCTTCTGAACGTGGCAGGAATTCCGTGTCGGGCAAAGATGGTCTTAAGATGCCCTATGACGGCTTTTGATGTCGTTGTTTTTAGCTGCACTACCTCAGGATATGTTGAAAAATAGTCAACGACTACCAAATATTCTTTTCCATTTAGAGTCATAAGATCCGCTGCAACTCGCTCCCACGGATGCCTAGCGGGCTCACTCGGTAACAGCGGTTCCGTGCTGTTCCTTCTATTTTCCAAACACTCGGGACATTTTTCTATCAGAGTCTTAACCTGTTCTGACACTCCCGGCCACCACACTGTATTCTTGGCCCTTGCACGGCATTTTGTTATCCCAAGGTGTCCTTTATGTAAACAGCCCAGAATCTCCTTCTGCATTCTTCTTGGTATGTACAGCCTGCTTCCGTGCATAACCAAACCATTCACAATGTTCAGCATTTCCTTATATGAATAATACAAACGTAGTTCAGGTTCGAGGTCAATAGGTCTAGCAGGCCATCCTTTCTTGATGTACTGGATCAGACGCTGGGTTACATCGTCTGTCCTTTGCTCTTCTAGTACCTCTTCAAGACGTCTGTCGTTCATCGGGAGCGATTTTAATATTTGATCACAATGAATTGAGTCGACGGCTTCATCCATGACGTCGATGTCTGGAAGAGCCCCTTTCGTTGGAGATCTTGACAGCACGTCTGGTGACACGAATTCTCTTCCGGCTACATGCTGAATGTGGAATTGGTACGGCGTTAGACGCATTCGGAATCTTTGCAGTCTAACTGACAGATCTGATATAGGTTTTTCTTTCAATAATGACACCAGAGGCTTGTGATCCGTCTTGATTAAAAAATCCGGCAACCCTAGGAGGAAGTTCGAGAACCGCTCACAGCACCACGTTATCGCCAACGCTTCTTTTTCAATTTGGGCGTAACGACGTTCCGTTGGTGTAAGCGTTCTAGATGCGTAGCTAACTACTTTCCAGGTTCCATCATATTGTTTCTGCTCGATCAGCCCGCCGACTCCAAACGACGATGCATCGGCAGATATGCAGGTTTCAAGATTAGGATCATAGAGAGATAAATTGGGAGCTCTTGTCAACATTTTTTTTATTTTGTCAAAACAATCCGAATGTTTACGTGTCCAATTTTTTATTTCATTTTTTTCTGATTTTAATAGGTTTCTTAACGGTTCAGTTAATTCCGAAATGTGTGGCAAAAATTTTAAATGATAATTGATCATGCCTAACATTTGCCTAAGTGCTGAAATTGTTTTTGGTTCCTCTAATGCTAGAATTGCTGACACTTTGTCAGGATCCGGTTTAATACCGTCGGAACTCACAATGTGCCCAAGGAACTTAACTGACTCAACCCTAAACTTACATTTGCTTTTATTAAGAGTCACCCCTGCCTCTGACAGTTTTTCTAAAACCTCTTTTAATCTTTTGTCGTGGTCTTCCACGGTAGTACCGAATACTAAGATGTCGTCCATTAATATTACAATCCCCGGCAATCCGTCTACTATTTGGGACATGCGGCGTTGGAAATGTTCACTCGCTGAAGTGATACCCATAGGCAAACGATTAAAATAATACCTACCAAATGGAGTAATGAAAGTGGTCAAAAGCCTAGATTCCTCAGCTAGTGGTATCTGAAAATATCCACTGCGTGCGTCAAGCTTTGAGAAAACCTTTCCCCCTGTCAACTGTGAAAGACAGTCCTCCACTGTGGGCAATATCAATCGTTCCCTTAAAACTGCTTGGTTTAGCCGGGTGTAATCTACTGTTAAGCGTATTTCTTTGTTTGGTTTAGGGACAACTACAATCGGGGCACACCACTCTGTGGGCTCCTCGACCTTAGATATAACCCCTTCTTTTTCGAGTTTGTCTAATTCAAATTTAAGTTTATCTTTTAACAAAATCCCAACGGGTCTCGGTGACATCACCGAGTAGGGCTCGACATCCGCTTTCAGCTTTATTCTGTAGCTACCTTTTAGTCTTCCTAAACCCTCAAACACATGCTCATACCGCATTTCCGGTTTAGCATTAGTGACTGTATTAATCCACTTTAGCACCCCTAACCCAGACAATGCCGGTCGGCCTAGTAAACCTTCCTGTTTACCCTGTATTACATAAATTACTTCAATGAACCTCTTACCTTTCCACATAAGGTTTGCTTTGAATTTCCCTTTTACTACCAAAGGGCTAGAGCAGGCTCCCCTAAGGGTTTGGTGAGCTTTGGATAGTTTAATTTTCCCAAGCTTTCTAAAAGTAGCTTCATCTATGACCGTGACATCCGCGCCACTGTCAACTTTAAAGATTATTTCACGGCCACCCAGTTCCACTTTTATTCTCCAAGGTTCCGACTTTCGGACCTCTGAAACATGGATCGTATTCAAGTACCCCTCGGAATCACTATCCGAACCAACAGCCATAGAGTTAACCGCTTTAGTTTTACGGCAAACGTTTTGCCAGTGCCCAACCTTAGCGCATCGCCTACAACGACTGTTTCTAGCAGGACAAGGTCTTAATGTATGGTTTGCATTGACTCAGACTGATCCTTTAGACCAGAGCACTCACGATACCTTTCGAATCTCCTGCTCCATGACGCCCAATCCGCCGAATTAAAAGAGAATTCTTTTGGTGCCACTATAGATGGATGCATCAAGGTTCTGTTCATCAAGTTTGAAACACTGAAATTTTCTACGTCTTTGCTCATCTTCCAATTTTTTTTTTTTTTTTTTTTTTTACGTCACTTATTAAATTATTATTGTTTAATGACAGTTATTTTTACTTTACTTGAGATTAACTTCTTTCTCTCTTCTTCTGCGTAAGTTCTTCACGCTGCCACCATGTATTGTAATTAGACTCGACTCGTTCAGAGGGTGAAAACGGAATGAATATATTTATCACACAAGTTAACAAGTAACATCTTGACATGAAAATACAAGTACAAGTACAAGTACAAAATACACAAGTACATAAAACTAAATACACTAACAGTCTGTCGTTCAATTTTTGAGAACCATATATCTTAAAAACTAAACGTCCAATTTTAATGAATTTTAATTGGTAGGTCATAATTAGCTCATTTTTGGTCCCATATAAGTTTCAACCTTCTGCGCCTTTTTGTTTCTCATCCACATGCGCACAATCATACACTTATTTACACATTTACTTCAAAAGTACTTATCTGATTAGAATGAAACTTTTATCGTTTATCGAATGTAACCCGCAGATAGCCCTAGATTAAATTGAACCATCTGCGCTCTTTAACTTTTGCTAAATTGATACTTTAATTCGTGTAATAAATCAAAACAATTTTGACAGATTAAAAAAAAAACGGGGGAAACCATTAAACCAATTAAATAATAATGGCTTGTAAACGCATAAAATCAATAAAGTACTTGGATTGGATGCGAGGAAGCTATGTGCCACACCAATTGGCAGTCTATTTTTTTTTTTATTTTTATTTTTTTTAATACAATTTTTATTAATATTCTATGTTCTATTCCTGTTATCTTATGTTCTAATTTTATGTTCTTTCATGAATTTATTTAACAATCACCTCTAACACCTACTCTCTATCCAGGGGATTGAAGGTAAGAATATAATGATACAGTACTCTGGTATAGTACAACTTAAATTTAAAAAAGTTATTGCATTAACAAAAAAAAGGTGATATGCCTACCCTTATTGTATTAAAGAATAACCCTACGATTTTTAACCTTTAAAATTAAAACTTTTTCCCCGGACCCTCTTTCTTTTGTAAAAATGCCCTGGTTGTTCCTGTATAAACATCAGTGGTACATGAAAAAGTCAAGACATATTAAGTGGTACGCCAATAAAAACGTTTGGGAACACCTGTAAGCAATTAATTATTGGTTAGAAACTGGACCCGCAATGAACAGTCTTTGTGGGATTTTAGTATTTTTCCTTTTCTATAGTTGAGGTTTTAGGATATATACCTCGACCGGCGTACGTTCTTTATTAAATATGTATCCAGTAATAAATAACTTTATTTATTTAAAACAAATGTATCTTTCATCTTTTAGCTTATCTTAGGGAATTTTTTATACATATAATTTTTTTAATCCTTAAATTTTTTTATGTTTATTTTCTTTAATTGATTACATTTTTTTTTAATTAATTTTTTTTTTAAAATAAAATAACCATTTCCATCCTTGTTTTTTTAAAAAAAAATGAAAAAAGAAAATAGGAATTTATTTTAAAGGGGTAGGGGGAGTTGTAATCTTGTAAAAGGGGAAAAACAAAGTAGGAAAATGTTTTGTGTTGGGAAAAGTTTATAATTAGGTTGTAATTCCTTGTTGGATGGAAAACGAGCCGAGTCTTGTCTTCAAATCAATATTAACTTGTTTTAAAATTAACAGCTTTAGCCGAGCGGGGTTTTTCTTTTTGAAAAAGGAAAGCTTTAGTTTGTACAATCATTTGTTTTGATAATTGACAGAATCAAATGCTTCGTCTAAATAAAACTTGTTTTTCTTTTTTAAAAAAAGATACCACTCTCTTTAACACCAATTAAAAAATCGTTTTAGTACAATTTCCTTTTTCCCCTCCCTTTCTCATTTAAAATTTAATTTTAGCTCTTTTAACTTATTTTCATTTAAGGTTTTAAAATATCAGACGTAAAAATAAAATATTAAGTACATTTAAACAGCGTATATATTTTAGAGATAATAATCAAATTTAGTGATGGGATTTGATAATGCATAAAGTAGACAACATTCGATAGGTCCTAGAAACATCTTATAGTCATAATATATAACTCATTTGTTTCCATAGGGGTAAAAAAAACAAAAAACTATTTAATCACAGTAATTGAAGGTGATATTTCAGCCCTTAGTTTGGGACATCTTACACAGTACATAGTTGAGTACATCTTAAACCCTTATTTTAAGTGACTGACTAGTCGTCAGTTTATATAATTTTATTATGTAAACTGAAAATTTAAAAGATTTAACTTATTACTGATTTTTTACAACTAAGGCCTCCAATAAGGCGAATATACACATGCCGTCAAATTGGAGAAGTAGCTTGCATGCAAAAGAGGGTAATTGCCAGTAACTGGTATGCCAAGGATTTTTATTTAGGTTTTATCAGCTTGCTTGCCAGCTACAGGCATGCCATTTAACATATCCACGTGCACATATCCACGTGCATGTGTATCTCCGCCTATAAGGTTTGAAGATGTCCTAAACTAAGGGATGAAATATCACCTTCAACTATGATTTAATAATCATAATTTTTTTACCCCTATGGACACTTGGACACACATGAGTTATTTATTATACATAAAAAAGGGACAACATATAATATATATTATTCATAAAATGGATCTTATAGTCTTTGTATTTGTACGAAATTATGACTCAACTGTTCAGCCGTGCCATTAATGTCAAAACAAAGAGAGGATATTTAAGTTAAATCAACCTGGATTTAATTTGTTTGTAAAAAGTGTCAAATTTGTTTTTGAATGTTTGGTGTTAGCATTCCGTATTGTACTCCAGATATGTATATCTGTTGCTCGTACATATGATACAATACACTGTGGAAACAAACTGGGCCCATAACCTTCAGGAAATCCGTACAAAAGTGCTTTAACAACTGTTTAGCAGTAGTATTAAGGGGCTCATAGGTATCAGAATTACACAGGCAGCAGTAGTATTAAGGGGCTCATTCAACTTACACATGCATGTCTCAACATGTAACTACTAGATTTAAGGACAAAGATTTTTATTTGTATGGGTCTATGTTTTGTAGACTTGTTAGACTGTCTCCACATACTTAACCACATACGTAACTATGTCTCCACATATTTAACCACATGTGTAACCATGTCTCCACATACGTAACCATGTCTCCACATACGTAACCATGTCTCCACATACGTAACCATGTCTCCACATACGTAACCATGTCTCCCCATCTCGATTTCATAAAACCGAGAGTGTCGATCATGGTTTTCAGGCCAAAACCTGGTGGCGCTTCTCTTCAATCAGCTACCCATTTTTTAAACCACAAAATGCTGGGAACATTGTTAATTGAGCAGGGGCCCGGTTCGGGAATTGAACCCAGAACTATATGGTCAGATAAGCACTCATCCATCTACTGACCACAGCCGATCCTCCTTAACTTGAGTGATAGAAGCCATCCGCTCTCCCCTACCCAGACCCTCCCTGTATAGATTGTATTGTCCAATTATATTAATAGTCTTCCAATTAGTGAGGCACATAGCTTCCTCGCGTACTTTAATGATGTTTTGCTTTTACGACCGACTATTGTCTAATTTATTAAACACCCCCTTTTCTTTAGATCTGTCGCAATTTATTTTTTGTTTGTTTTTTACTTTAAATCAAAGTCCCAGTATCAATTAACCATTATTTTAAATAATTTGGAAAAGAAAGTTATAATTATATGGGTCGATATATGGTCTACTTTCTTCAAATCATCCGAATTTAATCAAAATAAGAGTAGGTACTTTTTAAGATAGATAATAGGTGTTGATGAAAAAATGTTTATGCACATGCAGAAGAGAAAAAAAAGGGCGTAAAGAGTTGAAATTATTATGAGAAATTGTGATCTTGATTATTTCATTTCATCAAAATCCGACGAATAGTTTTTAGGATATGTTGATTCGCAAAAATTATGACACTCAAGACAGACAAGAGAGCAAAAATGTTCCGTCGGAAACAGATTTCTGTCAAGGCATTTCTCGAATTCGGAGACGTAATAAACTTCCTTCAGAATGATAACAATGTCCTCGTTATCTTTGCTAAGCTCGAAAGCGAATAATGAATATTTAATTAAAACCGTTGTTATAAAAGGAAAAGTGAGAAAATTTTAATTAGTTTATTAAAATAATTTAATTAAAATTACTGCGATAGTATATATGAGTCGTTTTTTCAACCTGTGTGAGAAAAGTTTTTATTTTATTTATCTATATAAATGGGTATAGTGCAAACAGATATATTATATTATATTGATTATCTGTGAATTTGAGTTGATTGAATTTCAATACATGGACCAAGGAAACCCCTCCCCCCTTGGGGGCTTGACTCTCTAATTGGATTAACTTGGTGTGGGTCCGATGTTTTCAAATAATTTCAAACTAGTACTTCCTGAGAGAGGTAGATAGAGAGAGGCATTGTTAATTAATTATCAAGAGTATCTTTGGTTTATACATTTACCTAAACCATGTTGTACTTTATAAAGGACATTGTAAATTTAATAGTATAATATTCTTACATATCCATGTAATATTAATTTAATTATATTAGTATTCAACTAGATCACAACAATAATATGAAGTTATTGTCCAGTAATTCTAGACATATATCAAATTCAAATAATTCATGTAAATGATGTTATCGCAAGAGATGGCTACATGAGGTTAGAGGAAGTTAAATGTAATAAGATGTGGTTAGAAGTGGGTATATAATTAAAAATAGGATTAAAGATGGTTAGAAATTATTAGATGTCGTAAGAGGTGGTTAGATGTGGTAAGTATAGTGATTAGAGATGTTTAGATATGGTATGAGGTTGCTGGATGTGGTAAGAGGTTGTTAGATATGGTTATAGAGATAGGTTAGTGATTAGAGATGGATCGTGATTATAAGATGTAGCATTAGTAGAGGTTATAGCTACTTAGATAAATGACAAGAGGTGGTTAGATATGGTTATATGTTGTGAGCAGTGATTAGAGATGGTTAAATGTAACATACGTAGAGGCTATAGCTGCTTAGATATATGACAAGAGGTGGTTAGATATGGTTATATGTTGTAAGTAGTGATTAGAGATGATTAGTGATTATAAGATGTAGCTTTAGTAGAGGTTATAGCTACTTAGATATATGACAAGAGGTGGTTAGATATGGTTATATGTTGTGAGCAGTGATTAGAGATGGTTAAATGTAACATACGTAGAGGCTATAGCTACTTAGATATATGACAAGAGGTGGTTAGATATGGTTATATGTTGTGAGCAGTGGTTAGAGATGGTTAAATGTAACATACGTAGAGGCTATAGCTACTTAGATATATGACAAGAGGTGGTTAGATATGGTTATATGTTGTGAGCAGTGGTTAGAGATGGTTAGTGATGGTTAGATGTAACATAAGTAAAGGCTATATAGCTGCTTAGATATAATATGGTAATAGGAGGTTAGATATGGTTATAATGTTGTAAGAAGTGATAAGAGATAAGAAGAATAACAGGGATGGGTAGATGTAACATAGGTAGGGATTATAGCTGAGACGAGGTTAGATATGGTTAGACATGGATACAAGCGTTTGACTAAATTTCGTTTAACTAAATTTGTTCTGGGATAGGAAGTAGAACTTATTCTTTTTGGAAATAGCGATTTTAACATTTTGGTATGTTAAGCCAATAATATCCCAATAAATATATGTATATATATATATATATATATATATATATATATATATATATATATATATATATATATATATATATATATATATATATATATATATATATATATATATATATATATATATATATATATATATATATATATATATATAGGGCGCTTGGCGAGAAATGTGAAAAAATAAAGTAGGTCGTTCTACGCCTCAGGGGCTATAATATAAAACATGGTTCAAATTAACCGTTTTCCCACAAGGTCAAATTTAATGACTTTTTTAAGATGGCATACCTCTGCTCTTAAAAATTTCACCCTGTGAATGGGTAATAATATTAATATTCATCGGAACGTTAGTAAATAAGGAAATTTTTCTGATATCCAACAAGTTTCAGCTCGGTTCTTTACCAAGTTATGGAACCTCAAAAAATTGACGTAAAATTGATGTGATAAAATTTGTCTACATATTTTGTCATGTAATTTGTCATGAAATTTTGTCAGCTTTACAACTAAACAAAAAAAATTGTTTTAGCTTTTATACTTTTGGAGCAATAAGTGTTTTTATGAGCGAAGGTATGCATTCTTTAAAAAAAAACATAAGAATTGACCTTGTGGGAAATCATGGTTTACATGACGTTTTTTGTAGCCAAGTAGGTTTAGAATCACCCTATTTATTTTTGTACTCCCGACGGAAATTCCAAGGGTCCATAACGTATGTATTTATGTTCGATGTCAAATTTATTTAAAATAAACGTTTCTTTCTTCTTCTATTTATTTTTGTACATATATCGCCGATCTCCCTGTATATATATATATATATATATATATATATATATATATATATATATATATATTATATATATATATATATATATATATATATATATATATATATATATATATATATATATATATATATAATATATATATAATTCAAACAATTTAAACTACGGGAGACAGAAACAGAGAAAAATTTGCACTGGCTCCGGGATTTGAATGAACCACGGACCTTCACATTTCCAGTATAACGCTCTTCCAGTTAAGCTAAGCCAGATATAAACTTTCCTCTGCGCGAAACGTTAGATAATCCCAGTATTTAGCGTGAAATGTATTCTCAAACCTAGGAACCGAAATTTTTACGGCAGTAGAACTAGACAAGAGAAAGTTACGCTAGAAACTCGCCATTTGGCAACATCCACTCTTACTAGAGAAATATGAAATCTCAACCTTCGGGCAGCGACATATAATTCAAACAATTTAAACTACGGGAGACAGAAACAGAGAAACTATATATATAGAAAAAGGGAAATTATATATATATATATATATATATATATATATATATATATATATATATATATATATATATATATATATATATATATATATATATATATATATATATATATATATATATATATATATATATATATAATTTTTTCTTAAAGTTCAAATGAATCTTAAAATGTTTTAAGCAATGCTATCTACTCTACGAAATGTATTTTCCGGATTTTTTTTTCGTTTAAAATCTTGGAATAATCCCGCTTTACAGATGCAAGAACCCTCTCTGTTCCCTCTTTCACCCCTATAATCTCTGATTAAATAAACCCTGTCAACACTCAACACTAAACCCCAGGAATAATATTCATCTTCTTTTCAGTTTTTTCCCCGGCTTTCCTTTTTTCTTCTTTTGAAATGTGGAAAACTCTGAAGAAAAGCAACAAGTATAAGTAAACATAATAAATCCGATCAAGTTCGAGATTCTGAGATGTGTGAATTTAATATTTTCATTGTTTCTCTTAATTTGTTTTAGTTGTTGTGTTAAAGGCTTTATTAAATGCTTCCTTTACGATTTTGAAAACGCGTGGCTTTGTTTGTTTGTTTTATTTATTTATTTTTTTATCTTTTAGGACCTAGATAGAAAATGTCATACGAAAAATGGGAGTAAACCGATTGAGCGCGAAAGTAACAAACTGAGAGTCGATTGAGCGCAGATCTTACAAACTGTTGAGTGTCACCTAAGCGCAAGTACTTAAGACTTACTTTTTTATTAGTTACTTAGGTCAGTGTTGATTGAGCGCAGACTTTGCAGGCTGTTGAGTGTCAACTGAGCGCAAGTACTTTGTAAAATAATCTAATCTATAGTCCGCCGTAAACAAACGGGTCTAGTAAGTTTCTTACTTACTAGACTTAGAGTAAAATAATCTTAGGGAAAGGTAATCTATCCAAGGACTAATATATATATATATCTATATATATAAAATTAAAGTTTTGTCTGTACATTGGTCAGAATTGAAATTTTTTTAGATACTTTTTCATTTTAGACATTCCAAAAACCGAATCCGGCCTTGACTTTTTTCGTGTATGTATGTGTGTCTGTCGCCCCAGTCAGACTTTATAGGCGCAAAACTGGCTAAATGAAATCGATTAATTTTTTTTCAGGGGTGAGCGCAAACATGTTGCGCAATTTGTAGACTTGGTTTCATCTAAAAATATTAAGTAGAACCAAAGTTATTAACAATTTTATAAAAAAAAAAGTATATAAAACATAACCTAAAAAATAGGTTGACCCGCTGTAAACAAACTCCACAGACTCGCTATTATATTATTACTTTACTACAATTATTATATACTTCTAGACCACCTAGAGACTTGAAGTTTTTTGCGTTTGATCGGAAATTGGCCTAAGCCCATTAAAAAAATCCGAAAAGTTAAAAAAATATATCCCCCCCCCTCTAAAAAATTAAAGATGGCGGACGCACTTTAAAGTTTTTTTAGAGGCTTATTGTGGCTAAACGGTAAGTTGTATCGACAAGCTGATTGCGCCAGCGGTAACTAATTTTAAAAGATCTACAACTTTGGACCTATTACTTTTTGTTGTATTTCATCGGTTCTACCTTAAATAGAGCTAAATTTTATTTTTTAAAAAAGAAATTTCACTTTGAGCGCTTATGGCGTTCGCAATTGTTGACCGATTTTATTTTGATGGGAGTGCTTAAAACTCACACTAATGCTCTTTAAATCGAGTATTTGTTATTTTATTAATTGTTTCTAGAACTAGAGTTATTAAATATTTGCTGGTGCAACTGCCGTATTGAATGAAGAGGCTGGTAATTAAATAATGCACCATCATTGTTGATGTGAACAATGACTTCCCAGTCTAATTGGTTTTGTCTACGTTTCTTTTCTTATTCATTATACCTTTTTTTTTAACATTGTTAGTTATTACTATATTACTTAGTTTCTATTGGCTATTTTTAAAATATATAGATAGAATCCAAACTATGATTTGGAGAGTAATATATTCTTGGCAATGGAATTAATGATGTGTAATATAGTCCTGATTTTATTCCTAGAAGGCTTTGGAAACAAAACTTCTTAGGAATTTAATTTAATTGCTAGGCCTACATGATTATAGGAAACATAGCCACTAATACCTAGCATGAGCCCCGAGCGGAGCGCGGGGTGAAAGCTAGTATAATATATAATCCAAGCTGATGTCCTCCCCTTGTTTGTCTTTCTCTCTACAGCTACCCAATATTTCACGTTTATCTATCATTGCCTTTTTGGGGATTATGATTCCAATTTTTAACCGCGTTTTTCTTAAACCAAATCGTATTCAACAGTTGTTATTGGAATCCAATTTTAATGTTTTTTTCAACGGGGACAGTTAGTTTATTTTATATCTATTTTATCATATATATTAAAGCCGAGTCGAATGGAAAACTTTTTATATTAATGGAATCAAAATTGGCAAAGTTAAAGACGAATTACATTTTTATAAAATAAATAAATCTTTAAAATAAAATATTATAATTTTATTACAAATAATTTTATTATTATTTGAAATGACAACTACATTCTTAGCTCAGTGGTCGAGCATTCGACTTTAGACCTCAAGTTCTTGGGTTCGAATACAATGACTATACTGTATTTTTATCTAAAAGAATCACTATAACTTTGGAAATTTCATTCCTATTTGCTCGAGTTTTTGGTAATTATATCCCCGGTTGAGTAGCGCCACCTAATTACAAATGCTGAGTGTCTTAGTCACCGAGTCTCCAAGTTTCGAGGATATTTGCGTAACCCCATGTGAATAGGGCATTATTGTTAGTGTGTAGGTTTGTAGTGTAGCAGTGTAGAAGTTGTCTCTGGAGAAATTATGAAAACGTCAGATGTTCATAAGGTCGATGGTGGTACGGTTACCGTACGGCCCAGCGTACGATGTGTCAGTCGTATGGTCTGCAAAAATACTCAGTGATCGTAGGTAAAGCGCATAATGTGTAGGGTGTAGGGGCCTTTAGAGGTGGTAAATAATGCCTATGATGTCATCGGGGAAGTAGAAAGACCATTTTAAAATAGTTGTACAATAATTTCATAATTTAGTTGTTTTTTTTTAAACTTTTTAAAAATCAACTCTTACTCTTTTACTATTTTTTTATAACTTTTGTTCTTTATAAAAATTGTTGGATTTTTTTGTATTGATTTTATTAGAATCTCGAAATGGAAGGATGCTATAAAAAATTTATATTTTTAACACTAGCTTTCATTTTTACCAATAAGTTTTAAGATCTTTATTAAATAAATATGCTCAAGAGACTATTAAATTCTTTCTTTCCGTGTTAATACCGGACTATTTTGATTTTGCTTAAAGTGATATTGAATATTATCAAGTGAGAAGATTCCTTGCTGGTGAGATATAGGCTTGAAAGATATTGAAGCGGATTCCATAGGGAAATGGATGCACGACAAGGATTAATCTACCTACTCAAGATAGAGTCTAGAACAACGAATAACTTTAAGCTACTGTCTTAAACCCTCTCGCAGCTATTTGGAGAATTTTCAACTAACTTACGCATATTATTTCCCAGATGAAATTGCTTTAGGTTAAATTGTTCTGATAATGAATAAATACATTCACTGTATCCATTTCATATACCTTTTCCTTTTATGTTGAAGTACATTTTAAGACCAATTACTTGAAATAATATCAAAAAGTCGAAGAGTGTGCAGTTTTGATAGATAATCACGTAGTTGTCAAGCCTGTGCTGCCGCAGACCCTATTTTCCCGTGATAATCTGCGCAGTTTTTTGACATTTTCATGTTTAGGCTATGGAACATAAGTCAAAAACGTTACGTTACTTTTAGCTTAAAAACTCAGAAAAGTATAACAGGGAGTTAAAAAGCTATAGGAGGTGTGTAATCCAGTCTCCAGCTGTTGGGCCTCCCTCCACCGCACTTCATAGGGCCGAAGAAAGTCGAAAAGATTTATACGTGTGACAGGGAGTTAGGAAAGTACAGGAGGTTGCCATCAACTCTCAGCCCTCTCGGCCTACCTAGTATGAAGGCATATTAACAATTCGTAGAAGGCGCGCCGGCGCCTTTGAAGTCAGTCGTTTGTAATCAAGTCGCGGCAGTGCCGGTGTGGAGATAAGAATAAATTTCAGTTAACGATTTTAATAAAACTTCTTACACATCGTCTAAAGTACAATTGAAACAGGCACATAAAATTTCAACCTGATTCAAGGAGACGTTTTTGAGTAGGGAAGAGATATATTTTTTTGATTTTAAATTAGTAGGCCCGGTAGGTATAGAAAACAGTCCTTTCCCTCAGGCTATATACTACAAACATACTCTTTAACTATAACTAATCATGATTAATTTTTTTCTCAATATTCAATATATATTTATTGTAAGACGCTTGCTTTAATGATACAAAAAATGCTTCTTGTTTCTTTTAATTTTGCCTTAACTCCACTAGGTGCAAACAGTTAGTTACTTTTAATTTTGTCTCTTAACTCCGCCATGAATAAGTAGTTAGCAACGTATACGTACTTATCAGTGTGATTTTATAACTTATATTTAATGAAAAATGTAAGGAACTTCGTTCCTACCGGGTGTCCCGCGACACCACACGTACTTTTTTCACGCAGTTAATGGCGCAGTAAAACAGAGTTTGTGGGCGCTCTACAACAATAGCTATATATTATACAGCTAACTTTTCAATATAGCCATAAAGGATTATACTTCTTTTAAACTATATTTAAGAAGTTCATTTTACAAATTTATTATAAGTTATAACAATAGTCAATGCCCAGCCCGAATCTAGAGGAAAACTTAAACTTTTACAAAACTTTTAGGAAATGAAAGGATAATTTTTCCTTTAAAATGAGAAGGACTCACTAAGAGAAATTCTCCTATTTACATCCCAATACACCCATAAGTAAATATTATCTTTTTTTAAATTATTTGAAGAATTTCTAATTGCTAATATCAATTGCAAAGCCGCATTTAAGGACCTCTTTATTGCATTTATTTTGTTTCTTAAATTACATGTTTACAATTGTTATCATTTTGACGTAAAACATATTGTAAATGATCAATCGATAGATCTTTGAGTTGGGAATACTCTTTCTTAAGCATTTGTAATTGTATTCTTTCCAATCAAAAGCCGCATTGAAGAAGCTTTGATTGAGTACTCCTTATCCAAAAAGGGCCGGATAATGTTTGGTGAAAAGGGATTTTCCAGAACATTTCTAGATAAAGACAATGAAGAGCGCGTATAAAAGGATAAGGGTTCATTCACACCCTTTTATATACAACCCTCATGCCTTTGTTTAACTTTCTCCTCTTCTTTTGGGTGTGGATGATTTATCAAGATTCTGCAAATGAAACCACTTTGAGCCCATAGCCCCCCTCCTTTTTTGAATGCCTCTTAATTTAAGATCAAGGTGGTGGGGGGGGGGGGGGAATGGGTCTTTCAATGTTGATTGCATCTAGATTGGTGATAATTCAAATGTTTCTCTCACAATGTATGAACATGTTGCATGAAATGCTATAAAGACATATTATAGTCCAGTCAGTTGGGAGAAAGGGGTTGCCCTAGAAGAGGTGGAGTAGAAACACTTTTGATTCATTTATTTTATAGATCGGGTTGGGGGGGGGGGATGTTATATAGTGCTATTGTGGTGTGGAAAAATATTACGTTTTTTTAAATTTACCATGAAAAAAGATTTTTTTTTTTTATAAAATCTTTCCGCCGCTGTAAATCGTAGTACACCCGACTTACTTAGGGAATGTAGGCAAAGGGCTATTTTTGTCCTGGACTAGTAATGAATATTGTCAACTAAAATTTTTTTAATAAGATAAATTAGGCTTTGGATGATTTTTAAAAAAAATATTCACGTTTTTACCGCTTTAACTCGTTACACATCAGAGAACAAAAGTAGGGATTTTTTTCTTTTCAAGTTTGTACTGTACATTTTTTGTGTAGGATCAACATTTGAGGAGTTATTGTGAAAACCTTAATTTTTGCTTCATTTATCCAAAATGGAGGACCATAATGTTTGTTTTCATTAGTGATAGTGATAAGCTTATATTTTGAACCATTACAAGATATGTCAGTGTTTGGATTTTGGTTTCCGGTAGTTTGTAACTATGCTAATTCGGCTTCATAGATCCCCCATCCTTAGTGATTAAATTGGTTCTTCCTAATGACCTTTAAAGTCTGTAGCCGTTGTTGAGTAATAATTTAGGTATTGGTGTTATTTTATTCTAGTTACGTAATGGTGATGCGTTATTCCCACTAAAGTGTGTTTATTATTATTGTTTTATTATAATTGGCTGAATTTGTTTTCATCAGTGTTATCATATATTACATATCTATAAATAAACTTGTCACTTGTTTATCTATTGTTATAAAGGACTTAAAAGGGGTAAAATACTTAAAGGGGTAACGAGCTTAGAAGTGCAATACCTTCGCTTCAAAAAGTGGCTCAAACTTTGGATACAGTAGATGGTGCTTGCAAGCGGAAAAACTTACCAAACTATGGTATTATTATCAATTATTTGTTTGTTCTCACATGACAGCTTATCGCTTCTATTAGAGGAGCCGCGTGGGGACGACTGAGTTCGAGTTCGAAGCTAAAAGAAAAAAATAGTATGAAGCTATTCACATTGAATGTTGAGCGAATCCAAGCCGAGTCGAGCGGGGCAGAATCGGGCATGTTGAATCAAACTTGTGGGCTTGGATCGAATTTTCGGTGGCAGATTCACCATTTTCGTGTTTACGTGATGCGTAATCTCCACAAGTGGTGGACGTTGAAGTACTAATTGTTGCTGTTCAAGAAAAACAGTCTCTTTGGGACCAGTCGCACAAGAAATACCACGATCGGGATTTTTCATCATAATTGTGGAAGGCAAAAAGGATCCATACTCAACCGAAAGTTTCTTCAAAAGCGCTCTTTATCGTTTCGTAGATCCTCAAATTACGTACGGAATTCTCTTCTTCAGCATTTAAATCTTGAATCCAACGTCTCCTGTTCCTAAGCCACTGGTGGTTCGAACTGTTGATAGCTACACTGTTGGAAGTGGGCTGGATGATTGGGTTCGGTTTCGACCAGTAGTGTGAATACGCACTTGCTAGTGTCAGTTTCAACCTGCTCGGACCAGCTCAGTACGGCCTGCAGTTTGAAAGCCACCTAAGAAAACGTATACTACTTGTTAGACACTGGTCACTTATAAAGATTAAGATTTTATCGACTATAATATTATTGACACTTATTGATTAAGATATTTTGTTGTTACAGGTTGGTTGGATGAGGGTAGAGGACGGTACAGTGCTGAGCTTGGACACCAAGGTGGTAACGCAGAGTGTTCGAGTCTCCGTGTCTAAAGATGATTCTAACCGAACTTGGACACTGAGGATAAGACCGCTCAGAGAATCTGACAGAGGATGCTACATGTGTCAGATAAACACATCTATCATGATGAAACAGATCGGCTGTATCGACGTACACAGTATGTAACATTTATATCAATTACTACAATATACATTTTTACTCCCGAGCGTACCGAAGGTAATGAAAGCTATGTAATCGTTCGGAAGAAAGAAAAAAAATTGTCTCCGATTTAAAGATTCCATGATAAATTCCTTTCAGACATCAGGGAACATTTTTGGTTCAGTGTCTGTTTGTCGCTTAAATTTTGGGAACCAACTTATCTTATAAATACGTATCGTCTAATTTTAATGAAATTTTGATGGTAGGTTATAATTAGGCCATTATTGTTGGTCCCATATAGGTTTCAACCTCCTTAACCCACTTGATTATTTTCCACATGCGCACTAATATACATTTATTTACACCTCTATCTTCAAAAGTACTCATCTGATTTCAAAGAAATTTGGAAGATTTGTCGAAAATTCGTAGAGATCCCCTGATTAATTTCACCGTCTACGCTCTTTAAATTGTGCTAAATTGATACTTTAATTCAAGTAAATAATTAATATAAAAATACCATTTTTGAAAACTGGTCTCATTTTCAACTTTTTTTTTTTTTTGGTTTCTGCATTCTTCACCTTAAATTGTTTCCATTTGCAAAATTTAGAGAAGATTGAAAGACGGGAAGTGGTTCTAAATTGGGGTAATAGGTGAGCGATGAAACTTAAAAGGCAAAGAAATATGACGCCATTTTTTTTTATTTTATTTTTCTATTCTTTACCTTAGTTGTTTCCATGTGCAAAATTTGGGGAAGATTGAAATACGGGAAGTGGTTTAAAATCGTGGTAACGGAAACGTGCGATGAAACTTACAAAGCAAAGTAATATAAGACCAGTAAAAATCAAAACAATTTTGACATTTAAAAAAGGGGGACATATTGAATAAATTTTAAAAGCATAAAATCATTAAAGAATAAAGTATACAAAATAGGAGGAAACTATATGTACCACACTAATTGACAAACTATTTTTAATTATTATGTATTATTAGAAGCTTAGGTGATCTATTAAACATGATATAGTATTATTATATTAGTAAGACATTGAAAAATGAATTAGCGTTAAAATCCTGAAAATCGATAAATGTACTTTCTTTTTTTAATGATAAAGTATATTAATGGTTCCACGAAGAAGAAAACGAAATATTAAGTTTAAATTTGAGATCAGAATAACCACAGTAGATTAAAAACCATTGTTTGCCGCATTATTGATCCGCATATAAATGTATTGGTATTGTATTTTTTATTTCCTTTTAGTTGCGTATGATTACAACTCCTTAAAATAATGGTATTTTATATATTACATGTATGGATTTGGCTACCAGAGATATAATTTGCTTTTTCAATGAGAATCACCCATATATTAAATTATTTGTATTATAGATTTTTTTGGTCAACAAACCAAGGTTTGATGTCAAGTGAAGAGGGTTATTGAGTGCATCCAGGTGGCCGAGGTGCATTTGACGTCGGTTGGTCGGTGATGCATTTATTAGAAACCTGTTGCTTGTCTGGTTGAAGAGACCCCCCCGTGACGTCACATCTAGTGCAGCAGGACTGGGAACATTTCGTTTCCATAACCAGGGATACAGGATGAGACAGGAGCTCTACTCTGAAGCACCTCCTGTACCTCTCTCCCCATTATACCTAACTGCAGAGAGAGTAAACAAATTATAAATTATAAATCATGATAGTTAACCTCCTGTTAACTCCTACATGCTTGATATCACTTTAAATTCAAACAGCCTCAGTCTTAACCGCTTTTCATTCAAAAATTTTCTGAATTTAAATTTGTTTCTTTATAATCCTTAAAAATTTAGAAAAAGATAGAGTATCCCTCGATATTTGTCTAAAATTTAGTTCTAGAAATCATTTCGAGTTCCAAAATCGTCAAGTACCAAACGAATTTCTATTGTAAGGAATAACGTATATTATATAAATACTAGTAGTTTTCCGTATTTTACTTTCTCATCTTCACAATACGTATAAAAATAGAAAGTCCCCTTAGCCAAAAAAAAAAAAGAGTTTCAACTCTGGAGAAACTTTACCATTTTAGTAAAGAAAACTAAAATCTCGAATATGATTTCCGATGATTTTGATTTAAAAAAATACAATTTTGTAGACAATTTCAATACGAAATCAAGCATATCTAATTTTCCTAAAAATCTAGGTGAAAGGTTGGGTTCGATTCCTTGCAAGGCAGGAATTATTTTTATTGTTAAACCCCTAACAAAAACTGATGGCACTTGTGAAAAACTGTAACCTTAGCTTCGTTCAAAATCGGAACTTCCGAGAATATCCGAAGTTGATACAGTCTGGTGGTAATATTTTGTAAATGACAGCTCTTTATGATAAATAATCGAAATTAAAACACGATGGTATTTTCATATAGTCCAGGAGATTGCGTGTAAAAAAGTGTCTGACTAACAACAAGCTAGAATTTTGTTTAAAAGTAAATCTTTTAGTGCCTATTAAGAGTATGTGGTTGGCTATGTTCGTCTACGGGCCATGCTTGGCAATAAACATCTGGAAAAAAAACCGGTTGAGAGTGGCCATGTCCAACCAATTATGGTGGACAATATGATTTTCATGATCTTGAGTAAACAATTAGTTAGTACTTTGAAAATCAAGTTGATGTGAGTTTGTCCCTTGATAGCTGATCACTTTGATTTTGAGTAATATTTGAATAACTAACCATTTTAGGGACAAACTAACGCTATCTATATCGTGAGCTCCATACTTAGCACTCTTCTTTTGTCCGCTTTGGTACCCACAGGACACCAATAGCGGAACGATGATCTCTTCTCATTCAGGCCTCAATGTCAGATCAGGGACCTCAGTACATCTATCTATGGTATCTATGGGTACAAGAAAGCTAGAAGTTCTGAAACACATATGAATTAAAAAAAGGAGCTAAAAGAAGTGAAAAATAAAATTTATGTGTGCAGAGAAATTAGTGGGACTTACCAGGTCGATCCAAAATTGTAGTATTAACAAAACGAAAATATAGGTACGTTAATGTCCAGTTGTCAACGGGTTCTTAACAAAATGTACCCTTCTACGCTGAAACTACACAAATCCGCAAACTAAGGGGAAATTCCACGCAAACACTCAACTGGGAATATTTATTTAAGCGAATTGACAAAACGGCAAAATGGCGTCCTCAGCGTTGAATCGTAATTTCGAGAGCAAAAGAGGTACCTGTGCAACGTAACAGGTATCAATAGTTGAGATTATCTATAACGCCGGTGGGAAAATTTGAATTAAAATGTGAACTATTGTTGATGTTGGTGACTCCAACCAAACCACGATGTAAATATATATTGGCACTTCTTTAGATTGTTACTCCCCTTATAAAGAAACAGAGAGGAGTAACAATCTAAAGAAAGGGTACGGAATGTTCTTCTTTAGACTGTTACTATCCTTATCAAAACAGAAGTGGGATATTCCTTTGTCCCAAAGTAAATTGCACTAAACATCCTTTTTTCTTAATAGTTATTTAGTCAAAGTCATTTTTATTCGAAAACAACATTTACAATCTAAAGAAGTGCCTATATGAGTATAATATTTTTGTTACAGTTGGCTTAACACTCATTATTATATTTTTATTATTACAAGCTTCTGTTTAACTTTTTATTAATGTTTGTATGTATGTATGTTTAAAGATATAAAAAAACTGCCTTACACAAAAACAATGATAAGATAACCTATTTAATTATATATTGCTGATATTACTTATTATATATCTAAAATATATTTTATGGAAATTTTCTACTTCTACAATCACCCTGTGTAAAAAAAACTTTTTAATCAATCAAAATCAATTTTTCGCTCCATAAAAATTCTTCCTCTTTATATATATACTTCATATTTGAGAAATTAAAAAATGACTTTAGAACAATAGATAAATAATATTTAAACAAAATTAAATTTAAAATACGTCCGTATTTTTTAGTTATTTTTTTTACACACAACAGTGATAAATTATTAAATTTATCTTCGTATTTTTTACTGTTTCAAGATATATTTCCATTTGTATCTCGTATGCTTGTGGAGTTTTCTAAAAGCTTTGTCCCTCGTATTTTCACGTTTACTTTTAATGTAGGTTTTTAGAACGGTAATACATTTATTTTAAATTAAACACAAAGTGACAATGTAAAGTCTTTTTGGATGACTTCTACTTTACACAGTTGTTTGAAAATACTGCAAGTAGAAGTAGTATTTCAACACTTCCCCTCAACTGTGGTGTCCAGTTGAAGTCCCATGAGCTTGCTGAACTTCTCAACTTTAATTTTCCCCAGGCTTTTGGTGAAGATATCCGCTACCATGTCTTCCGTTTTGAGATATTCAATTTTAATATCACCAGAACGATAGGCCTCTCTGATGAAGTGGTAGCGGACGTCTATATGCTTAGTACGAGGATGATGTCCCTCGTTTTCCACCATATGTATAGCACTTTGGCTGTCACTATACAGTATGGTTGGTTCTGTGGCATAACCTTTGGCGTTGGGATCCAATTCCTTGAGTAGTCTTCGAAGGTATGTGGCTTCTTTTGCGGCGCTGGTCATTGCTATATACTCAGCTTCAGTGCTTGAAAGAGCCACTACCTGCTGTTTTCTAGCCTCCCAGGATATTGGTCCACCAGCTAATTTAAATACAAAACCTGTGTACGACTTGCGATCATTTGGTTGACCCGCCCAGTCTGCATCTACCAATCCTTCCAGTTTCCCTCCAGTCTTCCCGTAGAGGATGCCAGTGTTCGACGTATACAGAAGGTATCGTAGAACTCCTTTTGCTGCGTTCCAATGCTGGATTTTAGGGCATGAATTAAATTGACTCAGTAAACTTACGGAAAAAGCAATGTCAGGTCTAGTACATGTCGCCAAGTACAGAAGAGAACCTATCAATTGCTGATAAGCGTTTTGATCGGCAGAGTATTTCAACAACTTTAATAAAGTACGTGATGCGAACCTGTGACACCTGACAACGATGCCTTCCAGTGTTAATATAATAGTAGCTAAGAGCCTGTACGTTATACGTTATTCGTTTCTGCGTTATTTTCTTTTACTCGTAATATTCAAAGTGAAAAGCAACTTTTATTGAAAACTCATTTGAATATTTTAATAAATCATAAAGAAAGACAATAGAAATTTTATTTATTGAATCTTTTTACTTTATCATATGCGTAGTATATATACTATAGCGAGAAAGGTTTTAACGCAGTGGCGTAACTATGCGCCCGGGCCTAAAGCATACATGTTTTAGCCCATGTCTTGGGTAATGCTCATGCATGATTTCCAATGATTAACAGGTCACCTAAGCTTCTGATTTCAACTCTCTAAAAGGCCCCATACACATTTTGCGCAAACCTGGTGTTGGGCAACTTTAGGCCATACACGTCAAACATCATGTTTGCGCAAACATTTTGACCGTGTATGGAGGCCTTTAGATGTGATTATTCCAATTTTTTACTCTCACGTGTACATATTATATGGAAAGACAGTATTGTGATGGCGCAAGAATTCTATTTTACTACGTTTTTATTAGCTTGCTTTCTTGTTTGTTTGTCCGGTACAAATCTGGCAATCGATTTCTAACTAACTTCCCGAATAGCTAGACATTTGAAACTTTTAGCATACATAGCTCAGAACACGATGGCAATGCATAATAATGCACGATTGGCATTATTTTAATACTTTTAGCCATCTTTCAGCATAATTTAATTGTTTTTCAGCAAATTTTGCTGTATGGAAAGTTAGTTCTTAAAAAATCCGCTAGTTATTTTATTTGTTTTGCCGTGTCCCATATTTACAATCTTCATTTTGACGGGTTTCAAATTTGTGATTTTTATAAATAAGAGATAAACATTGAATGACAGCAAAACAGTAGATACATCGATTATATTATTTATTGATTATATTATTTATATTATTTCAAATATATCGATGGCACGGTTTAGATTTGGTGTTGGGGAGGTCTGTTGTACAAAGATTTGTCCTTTTATAGGTTTAAGATCAGCTCTCTAGATGATTGTCATTTATGTGAACTAAATAAATTCGGAACTATTTTGTTTTTTTATTAAAATTATATATTATATAAAAATAACAATTATATTATCAACATTACATACGATTCAACAGAAAATTTAAAAACGTAGTATATAAAAAGTTCTTTTTATCTTGAAATTATTTTTTTTGATGGATAAGCTTTAAGGTCCCCTGATTTCATAAAATTGGTTTTAATAAAGTGTTCAGTCTGCTGTCTTTAGTCTGGTACACGCGAGGAGTCTAAACTAACCAAAATTTAGCCTCAAATTTGGATGCCAAAAAATCCGAAAAATCGTAGAAAACAATTATTAGAATTTTTTAACACTAATTAGTTCATCTTCTAGGTCAGAATATTTAAAAAGTGTGGTGTTAAATGTGGGTCAGAATGTGTTAATGTGTGTGTGTGGTTTGACAAACTCTCATATACTTAGTGATGGGTATAACATGTTATAACATGTATAACATGGGTATAAGATGTATTAATGAATTTATAACATGTTCAACTTGGGATTATTGTTCTTCGTTTTTCATAGAAATATGATGCATTTCTATAAATATTTCTGAAACGGCTGTACACCAAGTGCGCCGGGAAAGGTAGGGTCACGGGGGAAGTGCGCCAGCCCCTTTTTGAAGGGTACGGTCGAAGTGCGCCGGGTTAATCCTACCTCTCGACCCAGGTAGTCCACCCACCTCGGACACGGATCCTCTAATCTAAAGAACTAATCGTTGTCAATATTCGCATATACTCAATATAAAGCGATTTCAAGTTACTTTGAACAAACTGCTCAGAGAGATATGGCGATCATTAGCAAATCTCAGTGCATAGGAGAATCTGTAGAATGTTCTCGTAAGAACAAAATCCAAATTTAGTCTGAAGATACACTTTAATTTGTGAATATTCAAAATGAAAAAAAAAACTAACTTACAAAATCAAAATTAATTATCATTACATAGGAAATTTAAGAAAATAATAAAAAATACGAGAGAAAAATCAATTTATTTTGTTATTAATAAAAAATTAAAGAGATGTTTCTTATATAAATTACACTCACTTATAAGTAAGTGCTAATATTTATTAGAAGGGTTTAGATTAACTTAACTTTAAACGTACTCATGAAAACTAAAATCTTCTGCATATGTAATATACATTATAATACAATTGAGTCGATATTCAATAAATATAATACAAAGTACATGTTGAAAGGTGTAATTTATTTATGTACATACTCCTAAATAAATTAAAAATGACTTTCACATTTCAAATCTAGATACTTTATTATTATAAACAACCAACGCTAGGCGGCTTGAATCCCACATTGGTATTGGGAATTTAGCCGTGGACAGATCAATATAGTTCTCGGTGATATAGTCCCAAAATCGATCATTGCGATGGCTTATTTAATCTTCAATATAACATTCTTCAACTTCTTCAGGGTCTATATAGGGTAGTTCGAAGATAAACTTAATTAGTTGGCCATCGTTGGTAGAACATCGGTAGTCCTCAGTAAATCCTAAATCCTGAATTTTTCCAAAGTGCTACGGAAGACATTTCGAACGGCTTGTTGGATTCCAATTCCGAAGTCCACTATAAAGTTCTTTGGTTTTAGACAGGGTGCAAGAGGTATAACCCGGGATTACCTGACCCTCACTCTTTAGACTAAGAGGCTGGCGCACTTCGACCGTAACCTTTTTCTAATCCGAAGGGGGGCTGGCGCACTTCGGTACCAGCCTCTGAAACAATATATTTCCCGAGACAACGGCTTATGTTTGCGTCTTTGAAAGAAATTCATTTGAGAATTTTTTAAAACAAAATCTGCGTAACTGTTTATAAGAAATTAATTAGTTCCCTCAATTTTTAATTTAATTTAAATAATTTTCAAAAATTATGTTACTCGTTTCTACGTTTGTTAGTCATTATGTACAGCTTCTGATCTTGTTCTAATCCTTTATTTTCAACAACTTGAAATATGGCTTAATAAATGGTGCATAAAATGGAAAAGAAAATAAAGTTGTCCTTATGACCTCTTTAATAACCACTTTTGAACCACTTTTCATTACTTTACTAATAAATTAATAATAATAGTCTTCAATGTTTTGGTTTGCTCTCATTGGACTAAAGGTCGACCAAGAAGTCATGAACACGGGAGAAACTGAGAGCGTAGCTTCGTTTAAAGTCGGAATTTCCGAGTATTGCCGAAGTCAGTATAGTCGGGTGCTAAGACAATACCTATTTCTAGTTTGTACGACATGCGCAGTTATGTCAAATCTCACGAATAACAACAGGAGGGTTTCCAAGCTGTTAGATTTCCTGTTTTGTTTGTTTTTATACAGTACGAATTATAGTCACAACTATCCTAAACGATTTTTGTACTACCTACAAATCCACGGGTTGATGCAATTGCAAAGGACGCTACAAATAACAGGATTGGAACAAACCTAGTATGTAGGTTTGTAGGTATTTGTTATTATAAAATGATTGCTCTCCATGACAATTAATATCTGTATGGATAGGCACTTCTGTTGTTGAACTGCCACTCCCGCCAATGTTGTTGTGTTTAAAATACAAATACACATTGTAAACGATTTTACGTCCTTGACTGTGAAGAGTCTTTCTTCCTAATTTTGAATTCGTTTAATTATCCATGTTTTTATCAATACCAGGAAATTTCATTTGCCAAAGAGAAAATTGCCAAAAACAATCCGAGAGAGTGAGATAGTACAAAATAAATTCAAAAAAAAGTAACAACTAAAATCCAGAAAAAAAAAAATAAAAATAAAATGAAACAGGAATGAAAAAAAGTAACAAATCAAACTCAGAAATAAAGAGGAAGAAAAAAAATAGATTAAGAAAGAAGAAAATCGATTTAGATTTAAAGAAAATTATTATGAATAATCAATAAATAATAATATAAAGATATTATCGTATATTATTAGTGATTTCTTATCAGGTACAGTGTTGCCTGTTGCAAAAAATATTTTAAAAATATAGAAGTTATCAAAAATAAAAGTATTAATAACAAAAGAACAACACTGCGTTTTTTGTACAATGTTGTTCATGTAGTTCATGTAGTTCATGTAGTTCATGTAGTTCATGTTCATTCATGTTCATTCATGTTCATGTAGTTCATGTAGTGTTCATGTAGTTCATGTAGTTCATGTTGTTCATGTTGTTCAATGTAGTTCATTAAAATCTGACTATACATGATACCAAAACAACGACACTAGCGCACTCATCAGATTTCCATGACTTCTTGGTCGACCTTTAGTAGCTTTTATTACTAAGTCGTCAGTGCATTTAAAAAGAAAATGATATCTTTTTTCCATTTACTTACAATTAAATGGCATGATAAAGTAAATAAATAAGATATAGCAGAAAATAGGAGCGGAAATAAAAATTTTACTGGAAAGGGATTGTGAGACTGCAAGTTGTGAGATAATAACAATTGGACCAAAGTAATGGCGGACTGGTCCGCTGGAGAACTTAGAAAAAGTAAGGGAAGACAGAGATGGAACTAAAAAGTTATTTTCTCGTAAAATTTTGTTAAACTTTAAGTTGTCTAATTTTAGACCAAAAATGCTTATAACAAGCCAACCCTTAAAAATCTCACCAAGAAAACTTATTTTAAAATCAATCCAAGTGGAAAAATATCGAATTTTTCATTCCAGTATACTTTTTTTTTCCTTTAGAAAGGAAATATTTCTCTCTTTATTACGGTTGAAGAAATTATTTGGAAAAAACAAAAAGATTATATTTCTGGAAAGTTAATTTTAAAACAATTCTGAAATGGTTTATCACCTTAAGTAAATTCATATATACACATATATATATATATATATATATATATATATATATATATATATATATATATATATATATATATATTACAGTGCTCGATTTCTAGAAATTGAGGTGCCGGAACTACAATCTACCCTCTCTCTAACCCCCCCCCCCCCCCCTCCCTTGTAATAAACGTTTAAAATCAGCATTTTAAGCACCTTTAGACTTAAACCCACACTGCAATCAGGTGGGTTTCGTGTGGAAGCTTATATCATTTTAAGTAGTATTTTTTATAAAAAAATTCTTTATTAGCATGTCACATGTTGTTACAATACTCTCAATAAATAAATAGGTACTTAGGTTTATACGAATAATTAAATCAACAAAACTTTCCCTATCTTACTCGCTCTGGGCGAGTTTCGGCACAGCGTCTCTGCACAGTACTATTATTTAATAAGATCCCTGCCATTGAAAAAATAACCTTATTAATAAATTGCGAGCTAGTATAGGGTAGTACTATGGTGCCAGTTTAATAAATGATGTCCTTAATCAAATTTGTAGTCACTCACTGACAAACAAAATTTTAACTAAGGATTTAAAAAAAATCTTAGTGCAGATAATTTTATTTTTTATTTGTCAGAGAGAGAGGTCCCGGAACGCCGCGCCGTTCCGCCTCAAATCGAGCCCTGTATATATGTATATATATATATATATATATATATATATATATATATATATATATATATATATATATATATATATATATATATATATATATATATTAAATATACTTTTTCATATTTTATTTTTCAAATGTAGTTTAATTTGTTTTCTAAGCTTTTAAGTTGCTATAAATTTAGCGCTGAGCAGCCATAATTAATCCTAATAAAAACAAGTTTTAGTGCAAGTTTAAACAAGTGCTTCACCTTATGCTTCTGTCCGTTTTTCTGTTTGACTTCCAGTCTTTACATAATTATAGATCAAATAAACACAGTCATCCACGTCCTATTATTGAACAAAATGGTCACATAAGTGTCAAATAATGTGATGCCATTGGGAATTCAATGTTTGGACCAGTTTTGGTATAAAATAATGTGATGCCATTGGGAATTGAAAGTGTGGATGTTTGGACCAGTTTTGGTGTAGAATAATGTGATGCCATTGGGAATTCAAAGTTTGGATGTTTGGACCAGTTTTGGTATAAAATAATGTGATGCCATTGGGAATTGAAAGTGTGGATGTTTGGACCAGTTTAGATTCCGAGTGGGGCCCCATTTATTTTAATTCAATATTGAAAGGAATGAGCGAAATTAATATGGGGCCAAAAGTAGGCTAATTATGACCTGTAACATACAAAATTCAAACCTGCAGTTTTAAAGATATGATGTGATTTTAAAATTTCTGCTTCTCCACCTACAGTGTTACAGTTCAGTGTTGTCCCATGATAGAGTATAGTTTTTTTGTGGGTTTTCGAGAAAAATCTATTCTTTATTAAAATTCTGGTCTAATTTAGAATGACTTGAATAATATGAATGTTCACTTGAAGTTGCAGGGTTGTCAGTTACTCCGCAGATGTTTTTCTTTTTAATTAAAGACCTACTATTATTTTAAGTTATGAAACGGTAATAATAAATATAAAAAAATTATATTTTATTTATTAAACTCTAATATATAATAATAGTATATAATATTATAGGGGATGAAGATAATATGTAAATAATGTTGTTGCCAACATTATTTGATTATTTAAAACTAGCCGTTAAGCCCGTGGCAACGGGCAGAATAAATGTGGTTGCCTTATCAATAAAAAAATAATTTCAAGGTGAGTCGTCGCCATTGTCGGGATACTACTCAATTATGAATGAATAAATGAGTAATTCAAATATAAAGAAATTCAAGAAAAAGATCATTAGTTATATTCAATAAGAATGAGTCTCGCGGTCTCCAGTTATACATAAACACAAAGAGCCACGTGATGTCTAGTTATTTCTTATTAATTGCATTAAAAAAAAAGAGCTGAGAGATAATTAGTTATATTAATTAGCCCACTATTTGTCCCGTATAATTTTTTATCTTTGTTTCAATAATAAATAAATAAAAAATGTGAACCTACTGGGAAATTGAAGTGAAACTGGTCCGGGGCTGTCTGAAATTTGCAGACCCTAAACAAAAAATAAATGTAGATAAATTCACTTTATTCTATACATTTAAATATTGTAATTAATTTAATTAATTCAAGTAAATTATAATTATTATTTTAGATTAAGTCTCTTAAGCACGGGAGTCGTCATGGTAAATTAAATTTAGTTAAGATTTCTTATTTTAAGATCCCTTATTAAGATTGTTATATAATTTTCCTTAAAATGGATTCCCTCTCTAATGCTGTGCCGAGTGAAAAGCATTAATTTCACTATTCACTGCTTTCCCAGGAGGATTAAAACAATCCTATTCTAAAACAAAATAGAATTCTTTAGAATTACTGAGCAAACATTTACTTGTGTGAGTGTATTCTTTCCTTTCAGCCAAGACAATACCTTTCTAGATTTCTTATCTCCTTCCATTTATTTATTTATGTTGTTGTTTATCTTCTTTTTTTAAAAAATCTAATCTTTATAATTATATTCGAGATGAACAACATTTTTTTTTCGGTATAAAAGAAATTTTAAAGGAAAAAAATCTGCGGATTTTTTTTATTTTAATTATTTATGAGTTATTTTTTTTTTCAAAAAAGTGCCCCTTTGCAAACTTTTATGCTCAAAATTTAATTTCCGATTTTTGACCCAGCTATAAAACCTATAAAACCAGTTTATGTACTTTCTTCACGAGATATTTTAGTTTAACTATTTTTTATCAATTTTTAATTTAAAAAAATTTTGTAAATAAGTTCTATCTACGATTGATACAGACATTAAATCTCTGTTTAGATGCGTAGAAAGTGATTCTATTCGAATTTGTATTCATTGCTCGTGCGCGTTCATAATTCTTCTTTTTTCCGCACTAGGGCGGAATTCTTCACATTAACACAAATTAAATGTTTCTTTAATTAAAGTAACTGCTCATATCGAGTTTTTAATGAAAAACAATTATTGATTTAAGTGATTATGATGAAAATTTGGAGAATAATACTCCTCCCCAAATAATTAATTCGGCACAAAATACAACTAATGAATTAATGTCATCTTTATCAAAACAGAAATATGAATTTACATACAGGAAGTTTATTACATTTTTTTTCTGTATTTCTTATTAAAATCCAACAATCACAGATAAAGTACGGTACGAAACTCGTGCGAAATCTGCATTTTGCATTGCTCGTGTGGTTTTACTGCCCTCGCTGTCGCTCGGGTGCAAACTCCACACTCGCATGCAAAATGCTACTTTCCGCACTAGACGCGTAATGTACTATTTTCAGTTACAATAGTTTCCGGATTTACCTTTACTCTACTAATTAGCAAAATCATATTTACCATCTGGGAATCATCACATAAACTCAAATCAACAAATTTTGTTTACTCAGGCAATTTTGTACATTATTGGTTTTTAATTTGATAAAAAATAATTTATTTAAATTTTGAAACAATATACCTAGCTACTGCTCAAGTTTCTTTAATTAAATTTTCCGGTCATTGACAATTGTTGTCAGCCGACTTAATTTAATTTAATTTTCTAAATAATTCATAGTTTATACAATTTTCTCTGAAGAGGAAGAAGTTTAACAATTTATATTCAACCTATTTGAATTTCAAATTCTTTTTAGCAACTATCGTGACATGTAGTATGCTGGGTAACTAACATGACATCTACCGTGTTTCTGGGTAGCTAAACTATCGTGTCAAATGGTGTCTTCCTCCTAGAGTTCCTAGGTATGATGAAATAGTTAAAACAGCTTTATATTATTTTATTTTACAAAATTACACATAACACGATGTAATTTTTTTTTTTATTTATTTATTCTAAATTATTTTTAAAGGTAAGCTTTTAAGGTAAGCCTTGAAACATTTGGTTCAAGAATGAAAAAAAAAAAAACTTTTATAAAAAGTTTAAAACTTGTCTCAAAATACCAGACTTTTGCCTTTTAAAATTTGCACCAATGTTTTTATCATAAAATATAACACATTTTTTGCGAAATTACAACTTTAAACATAAAAAAGATGAAATTTGCATGGTCCTTATGGATCAAGTGTAATTCCCAAAACTCACTAAGTAATAACTTATTCTGATTACTGGTAAAACATTCTTAATCGTTACCCATCCGGGAAATGCCAAGGTTTTGTCTTTCTCAAATTCCTCCCCCCCCCCCCCCCCCCCCCTTGGTTCGTCGTCGCATCCCTGGGCTGAATAGGATATAATAAAAACATTAATATTATTATTGGAAAGAAGTTTCTTACGCCACGTTACACCGTCTGGAGCCCGGAAGTGAATCCGAAAAAAAAACTACCACCACAAAACCGACCGGAAATCGACAGATGACGATAACTTGAGTAATAGTTTACCGATTTAGTTGAAATTTGGTAGGTATATACTATGTCCCATAAATACGTATAAAATAATTATAGAGACTTATGTAGGAAGTAAGGAGACTAGACAGTGAGCTCCCCTCCCCCACAACAACCAAAGCAAGCCTGAGCTAGGTGGAGTGCACCGCAGGTGTCGTCACTGATTCTCTACAGACTGTTGATCCAACCCCTTTCGAAGTGTCACGTCGGCATGGAAAACAAAAAACACTGCAAAAAAAGAACAATGCAAAACACACGGGCGTTGGTTGTGCGCCAGTTTTTGGCGCGTAGGTCCATTATCGTCACTGACCTCCCCCCATATTCACCCGATTTGGCACCAAGTGACTTTTTTTGTTTCCTAAGTGCAAAATTTTGCTTAGGGGCACCATTTTGGGGGGCTTGGAGGGCATAAAAGCAGTGACGACGAGGCAGCTAAAGAGCCATAAAGTAGAAGACTTTTAAATATTATGTTTCCAATAATGGAAACCGCGTTTGGCCAAGTGCGTTTTATCAGGGGGGGGGGGGGGGGGAGTACTTTGAGGGAAACAAAATTGTTTTAAATGATTAAATGTAAAGTAAAAAATGTATGAATTTTTTATACGTATTTTTGGAACAGACTACGTATGTTCATTTTAGCAATGCCCAGGACGAGTTCGTTGGACAACGTTATCCGCCCAAGCGTTCGCGCGCAACGCTCGCGTAAATGTTAGCTTCAAATGTAAAATTGGAATTTCAGGACAGGAAAAATTTAACTTCATCTAGGTATTCAATGAGGCAAACAACAATTTTAAATATTTTTTTTTAGTAAAACCAACACTGACACTACTATGGAGTGTTAAAGATCGCTAAAAACATTAAATAAAATAAAAAAATAGCTGACCTACACACACAAAAAAAAAAAAAAAAAAAAAAAAAAATACGGAAAACAAGGTTTTTACTGATATTCTAACATATCGATTTTAATAAAACTTCATACACATCGTCTAAAGTACAATTGAAACAGGCCAGTAAAATTTCAAATTGATACAAGCAGAGATTTTTGTGTAGTGAAGTGATATATTTTATTATATTTTAAATGGAGTCTGGCCGGGGGAGTCTGAGGGAACAGTTCTGTTCCCTCTCTACAACCATCCTCTTTAACTATCAACTCATCATGATTAACTATTTTCTCAATATTCAATACATATATATATTGCAAGACGTTCGCTTCAATGATAAAAAAAAATGCTTTTCTTTTAATTTTTCCTTAACTCCGCTAAGTACATATAGTTAGTTATTTTTAATTTTGTCTCTTTTCTAACTCCGCCATGTATAGGTAGTTAGCATCAAATGCTTAGCAGTGTGATTTTATAATTTATATTTAATGAAAAGCGTAAGGAACTTCGTTCCTACCTGATATCAAGCACAATGATTTTATTTCAGCCTTTTAAAGCAGTAATGATAATAATTTTAGTGAGAGAACTCTGTTTCCAATAATACATGACCGTCATCTTGAATCAAAATGGCCGATTGAAAAACCCTTTTTCTAAGGTTGTTTATGTCATAAAAGAAAGCTAAATTTCGAATTTTCAGATTCTAGTCCAATTTTTAGCGTTATGCGGATTTTATATTTGTATACATATAGATATATAGAGGATTTAAATTCTGTGTTATTGTTTATGAGAAACTTTGGTTCGAGTTTATGTGGACCAATTTTATTTGTAGTTATGTGTTATATAGTAAATATAGTATTATGACTTCTTCTATCAATTTTAAATTATTACGTTCATAAATATTTTTACAAAATAACATTATTTATAAAATTCATTTCCCATACACACATTTATTGTTCATATATATAATAGAATGTGTTTTACATTTATTTATTGTTTAAAATAAAAACTATAAAATTCATATATCTTTTCTTTTTTTCACTGAAATAATTCAACATGCAGTTGAATAAGGGTACAATTTGTATCAAATAAAAAAAAACTACAGAACGAAAATAAAAATAAAACAAACTTTATTTTATTTACTATTGAAGTATAAAAGAAGTCATATATTTAAAGTTGACGAGGTAATAAAACGAAGTTTATTTCGTTAGATAAAGTCAAAAATAGAAAACAAAAACCCCTAGTCAGTATTTGGGATAAAACTCTATCAACGTTTAGATATATTTTAGAATAGAAAAACAAAACATACAGAGACTATGTGAGGAAATAGAAGAAAAAAAAGAGAAGAAAATTGAGAATAGAGACCGATATAGTGTAACTGATCACGGACAAGCTAGCTTCATGTAAGGCAAAGTATCAATATATTATTACGATGAAAACACACTGGGTAAAATCAGAGAAACTCAGGTAAAAATGGGTATTTGCTGACATTGAAAATATCTTTGTCTGCAGACTGTTAGGTAACGTGATCGTATATACTGTCTACACTTCTTGTTATAGCTATATATTAGTCTGAAATCTAAAGCTTTATCTAATATATTTTTATAAAATGGAATTTGATACAAATCAATTTGAAAGTAGAGAAAGAAACAAAGTTCTAGATTTTGTTAAAAACAATTCACATGTATGTCACCATTTTGTTAAACTTAGTTTAGATTTCATAAAATAACAAGAATATTTCTTTTAGTTTTTACTAACTGATTATTTGAAAATAATCTTTATTTCTCCAATTTGTTTTGGATAAAGATACTTTTAAATAAAGTATTTTCCTATTTCTATAGCAGAAAGGTCGCGCTCTCAACACGGACAATAGTTTGCGTTTCTATACCATTTCACGTCCTTAACCATTTTGTTTTATAGACTTTTGGGTAGTGCTTGTGGTAGAACAGTAAAGGATTTTTCTTTTTATAACAGAAATGTCAACGCTTGAGAGGTCGCGCTCATAACAAACGCCATAGGTCATGAAGTGGCGTTCTTTATGCCATTTTAAGTTATAAGTTTTTGCTTTCTTTAGAAATTTAAGTAGTACTAGAAGAAGATGGGGGAGAAAGAACATGTCCAATGTCCATACCAAGTAATTAGTCCATGGACCCCGTTCAGATTTCAGCTACTTTATATATGAAGGTAGAAGCTGCAGTATGATATAGAAAAGGTCTATTAGAGGTAATTAAGACAAGTTCATACATGCATCCTGTTAATCAATTTTTAGACCGGTGATGAACCAAAAATAAACACACCTAACTGCGGTTAAATTTATTTAATAGAGGACTGCAAGGATGTCTTTTCTTATTATTATCATTTTTAAAAATTCGGGGGTTTACGCCCAAAAAGCGTAGACTACAAAGTGGTCCTTAAGCGAACGGGGTAACTGCGTATCAATCCAATACTGGATTGGGAACTTGTTAATTAGGAGGCCTCCCTAAAAGTTAGAGGTACGTAGAGGTGGCTAGAGGTACGTAGAGGCGGTTAGAGGTGGTTGGAGGTGGTTAGAGGTGGTTAGAGTTGGTTGGAGGTGGTTAGAGGTGGTTGGAGGTGGTTAGAGAAACCACCTCTAACTTTTAGGGAGGGCTCCTAATTAACAAGTACCCTAGATTGATATCAGAAAATCAAACCCTTGACACATGAGTGAAGTATTGAACCCATGTCTTCATAACTCTGGACACGTTTGATCGATTAATTATTATCAAACCATCATGTGAGTGTCGATCATGGTTTTCCAAGCCGTAACCTGGTGGCACTAGATCTTTCGAACAGCTTCCAATTTGTTTAAACAATGCTGGGTGGATATTGAGGGGGAGCCCGGTCTAGGAATTGAACCCAGAGCTGTGTGGTCAGAGGTAGCAGTCACCCATCTAATTGCTGACCACACTCTATGCTGCTTAACTTTAATGATTTAAAGCCAACTGCTCTCACACTCGAGCTACCGGGGGCTCCATATTCAGCGAGGATCAGTCAAAATGACAAATAATAGTTTTCGGTGTACCGTCGACGTTCGGAAAAAAGCCCTTCTTCAAAGTATAAATAACACAAGGATATTGGTCTTAAACACCACCTAGACCACCAATTAATTGAGCACACGGATAGCTACATTTACCTGGGCGTTAAAATCTTACGTATTCACTCAAATTAGCTATCTTTTATAAAGATATGAAACAATGAACTAACCAAGCAACCCCAAGCAACTGGATCCATGAAATACTGAACCAAACTAAAATCCGACGCTCTATACATAAAAGAACAGCTCTTCACTTCTATTGCCAGCAACCCTCCTTTACGGTTCGGAAGTCTAGGTTCTAAGATATCTACAAGACAGAGCGAGAGTTCTCAAAATGCCAACTTGAATTTCACTTGCCATGGAACACCCTAATCACTTCTTAAGGCTAGAGCTTTAGCTCTCACCGTTAAGCACGATAGTTATAAAACCTTGCCCTTACTGGCTGATCACAAGATGACATTTCAAGGCTTTGTTTCTGAGCTCTCGTTAAAATAGACGAGTAAACTAAGAATAAACACGATTTTATCTTTATCTGGCATACCAAGTTATAAAATTATCTGTCTGAAGCCGTTACTGACATCTTGAGGGACAATGACGGACTGACGGACCGTCTCCAAAAAGCATATTAAGGCCGCAGTGATGATCTGGACCATTGCTCCTCCTCCTCTTTACAAACAGATAAGCTTGCTAGGCCTTGGGGGTAGAATACATTTACAATACTTCTTGCGTACGAGTCCGCATGACGATGAGACATTTTCATGTCTTTTCGTGTTAAACAAAATGTACAAATAAAAGGTAAAGTAAAGGTAAAGGGGGTTAAAAGAGTGCGTGTTTAAAGATGTAGAGGAGCAAATGTAGTGGCAGAAGTAGAATGTATAGTGTATAGTGTGACTGTGTAGTAGAGCTGACCCGATGATTCCCGAGTGAGATTCGACTGAGAAGCGCGGTAGGGGCAAGTCGGGCAGAGAGTTGATCGCACACCTCCTATAATCTCCTACCTCCCTATTTCACGTATTAACTCTTTTCGACGTTCTGAGCACACCTCCTATATTTTTCTAACTCCTTGTTACACCGGGTAACGTTTTTAGCGTAGATTTTTAGTAACGCTTTTCGAGTTATATGTAGCACAGCCAAGACATGAAAATATCAAAAGACCATCCATCTCTATATTAAGAGTCATTTGCTACTAAGACTAATCAACAAACAGAAAATATCGATTTACTCTAAAGGAATCAAGCATGGATTCAACTCAACCGATGAATTACACCGTCTGCTGCATGAAAGAAAATGAGGATACGCATCACTTTTACGTATGCCCACAATACATCAGCTTAAGAAATCACTACCTTAGTCAACACCTGGTTGATTCACAGATTAGACAGTAATATAAACTTTGCACACCTACTAGTCAATACGAACTCAACCAAAACCAATCATATTTATTACTACACAATATGTCCAACTTCGAATCAGATCTTTTTCCATTAACAAGTAGCATTTAACCCTAACATTAACTAGAGGGAAATGTGAAAAACATTGTAGCAGTATAGGAAAGGATTGCATTATTGATATTTTGGCTTATATATCTATGATTTCTTTGTGTGAATATTGATAATTCTTATGATTTATAAATCAAATATTGATTAATTCTAATTTAAACCTCTATTTGTATAATTATAAAGAAGTAATAACTAAAAAATTTCAAATTTCTATATAAGCCCCTTAACAAGCACTAGCCCTTCACAGGCTGTTTCGCAACGAATTTTAATTTTTTTTTATCTCTCTTTATAAAACAGCAATGGTATGTATTTTATAAAGTGTATCTGTGTTAAAATAGTGTAGACAAAATAAAAGTACAATCAAATAGTTTAAAAAATAAATTGTATATTAAAACACACACACACACACACATATATATATATATATATATATATATATATATATATATATATATATATATATATACATATATTATTCTTCTTGTAAAAAGAAACATATTGGTTTTCCCCCCTTTGTCAAATATATCATTCAAAAATGTTTAGATTTTTTTATTACTTTCTGGCAATATATTCTTTTATTAATGTTTCATTCTTTTTTTTTTTTTTTTTCTTCTTTGTTTTCCAAATCATTTGACGATTAGGTTTCTTTTCGAGTTATTCGACACAAGAGAAAAAAAGAACAACTATTAAAGGACAATAAAACAGACGCTTTGAAGAACAAAGAGAAAACAAATAAAATACTCTCACAAAAAAAACAAAAACAGTAGACGTGTAAACTAAACGGAAAATTAATGCTTGATAGAAAAAAGAACAATAGAAGAAAAGCTCATTTAGATTTTCATACACCTTACCAAAGTAAACAGCTAAACTTATAATAAAAAATATTGCATCTTTTAAAAAACAATTTTTAAATTAAATAAAATTATAGAAGGGAGACAGAACAGACACAAATACACTCCGCTGTCGAGATATGAACCATTGCTGAATATTAAAGAGCATTAGACTAAAGATTATAGAAGGGAGACAGAACAGATACAAATACACTTCAGTATCGGGATTTGAACCATTGCTGAAGATAAAGAAAAACATTAGACTGAAGATTATAGAAGGTGGACAGAACAGATAAAAATAATCCTTTACCGCCGTGATTTGAACCATTGCTGAATATTGAAAAGCATTAGACTGAAGATTATAGAAGGGAGACCGAACAGATAAAAATGCACTCCACTACCGGGATTTGAACCATTGCTGAATATTGAAAAGCATTAGACTTAAGATTATAGAAGGGAGACCAAACAGATAAAAATGCACTCCACTACCGGGATTTGAACCATTGCTGAATATTGAAAAACATTAGACTGAAGATTATAGAAAAATAATCCAAAGTTCCGGGCTCTAATACCGTTAACGTAGAATGTAATATATTTTTCTGTCTCCCTTCTATAATTCCAATTTAATTTAAAACGTTACAGCTACAGACAATTACATTTGTTAACCTTAATATCCGACAAATGAAACAAAAACTTTCTCATATACACATTGATACTGACTTCAAATTCCTTAATATTTTATTTGAATTTCCTTTTGTTATTTGAAGGATTCAACAGTCGGTAGTTTACTTATTGATTTCTATGTTAAACCGAATCAGATTATGGGAGTTCGTATCAGAATCAGATTAATTTGATCAATATCTCCGAAACTACCGAAACTAGATTTCTTTTCTTAGGAAAACAACTTATGTTTAGATTCTTAAGTAAATTGATACGGTATAGAATTTTTAATCAAATTCATCGGAACGTTTTTCAATTTTTTTTTTTTTTTTAACTTTTATTGAATATTGAAACTACAGTTTTACATGTTATAAGCAATAATGATAATTGATTGTAGTAGCTTGATTTAAATTGACAGATATATGACTCCTGTCCAGTGACAGAGCTTATTGACTTTGCATATATTTTTTTTTTTAAATTTAACAAATGTAGTCTTTTATCATATTAGATCTCGAGGTCATTGCCGCTTCAAGCGCCTGGGAGGGTTGTCAGGAATGGTTTGGGATGACAGGTTATTGATAAGGGGAATTGTGTGGAGGGAGACTGAGTGCTGGAAGGATCTATAGCGGGAAATAGCTAGGTCTCGGACAAATGGGACATTGAGGTCAGTGTGTAGGATTTGGTTGGATACGTAGTAGGGTGCATTTACTATATTTCTGAGGATCTTTGACTGTAAGGATTGGATGCGGTAGGAGTTGGAACGTTTGGTGCAGCCCCATAGTTCGATGCCATATGTCCATGCAGGTTTGAGAATTGTGTTGTATATGAGTATTTTGTTATGTGTGTTGAGTTTGGATTTTTTGTTGAGGAGTCTATGTAAAAGTTTATAGCGTGTGTTGATGCGTTTGCGTTTTTTTCAGAAAACGTTTTTCAAGAAAGAGTTTTTGGAGGGTAGTGCCCCCAAATTCTGAGCTTAATTAATTTTTCGATTTCACAACAGGTTATGATCTTCAGAACTTGAAAGTAAAATTTAATCGAAATAAGCCCAGTTTCTACGCGTCTGCTCTGTCGACAGAAAACAGACTACATACGAACAGACAGACATTTTTTAATATCCTTTTTTTGGTCTCAGGCTTTAGGTTCCCTGAACATGTAAATCCATGAACGTCCCATAATTGCATTTTTGTGACATCACAAAACATTCTCTCTCTATATATATATACTATGCATAGGAGAAAGTAATGAATAATAATAAATAAAAGTTTCAAATCTATACGGATGGAAAATCGATGCACTTGTCTCAACGTTTTTTTCTTCCGAAAAATTCATTCTCCTGGGTTTTACAAGGGAAAAAAATGTTTGGTTAGAGGATTGTTCTGGTTAGGAAACTGCAAACATGCTGTATCCCAGTATTAATCAGGGGGCTTTTCGTCGAATCGTTCCCCACAAGAGAAAAGGAATTCGACGCACGGACTTACGATGAAAAGCGAGTTATTGGCAAATAGCTTTAGACGGTTTGTGTTAGGGGAAAGAGAAGGGGCGAGGAGAGCACCATGTCCGACACGAGAAGAGCCCTCTTCATGTCAAGGCCTTTCTAGCCTCTAGCCTTTTTTAACGACCCTTCAAACCGGTCCTTTTCAGGACCACCGAAGCTACGTCACATACTTGTTCCCACACCCTTATGTTACCTTAACTACACAATGGCTAATCAGAATCCTTGACGGTAACGAGGGTCTGCTCTCCTTACGTTAGACAATTAAACGAGACATGATTGAGATATTTATCTAAGGTATAGTGGCCTCCTCCACACTATATAACAAAAAGATTATTCCCCCACTTGAAAGTTTTTAGTCTAGAGGTTAAAAAAATTCGCCTCTTGAAGAGTTCTTGTCACTTGTTAACGTTACTAACGAAGGGGGAAAGCTCTAGATGACATTACATAATGATTTATGTCAGAGCCCGTTATTACGCGGGAGTTTCACTCTTAACTGATAAGGCAAGACCTTCCCCCCCTCCGGTGTAATGTAGCGACAAATTTTACTTTATATTCTGTCAAAAGATAAAGATAATGGAGCCCTCTTCAAGTTTCGACTTACCAAGCATTCACTCCTATATTGATTACCTATTTATAATACTTTCGATTAAATTTCTTACCTCTACTATCATTATAATTATTCAAGTGTTTAACAATGAAAAATTAACCTTTATTAAGTTGACACCTTAAACTTAAGCGTTGACAGATTCTTATTTCAGATCAAAAAAATTCGGTCTGAAAAACAAAAAGACTAACGAATTTGATTTTCTCATATAGTAAGCTAAATTTCAATCCAGTAATATATAAATTAAATTACTTATAATCAATTTAAAATATATTTAAAAATACTCTGCCAATTAGTGTGGCACATAGCTTCCTCGCGTCCTTTTTCGTATACTTTAATGGTTTTATGCTTTAACAACCTATTATTATCCAGTTTATTTAATTTTTCCCCCGTTTCTTAAATCTGTCAAAATTCTTTTTACTTTTTACTTGTATTAATGTATCAATTAAAAAAAAATAATGAGCGCAGGTGGTTCAAATTAATCTGGGGCTATCTGCGGGCTACATTTGACGAACCGCTATAATATCATTAAAATCAGATAAGTATACTTTTAAAAATAGACTGCCAATTGATGTGGCACATAGCTTCCTCGCATCCTATCACGTACTTTATTAATTATATGCTTTACCAAGCCATTATTGTCTAATTTGATTTATTGTTTCCCCCGTTTATTTTAGTCTATCAAAATTATTTTGATTTTTTACTTGAATTAAAGTATCAATTAAGCAAAAGTTAAAGTGCGCAGACGATTCAAAGTTATCTGGGGCTATCTGCGGGCTACTTTCGATAAACTATAAAAGTTTCATACAAATCAGATAAGTACTTTTGAAGCTATAGGTGTAAATTAATGTATGCTTGTGCGCATGTAGAAGAGAAACAAATGAGCGCAGAAGGTTGAAACTTATATGGGACCAACAATGGGCTACTCATGACCAACCACACAAATTTAATTAAAATTGGAATTGTAGTTTTTAAGATACGGAACCATAAATGTTCTCTGATGTTGAAACGGATTTCTGTCTTGGAATTTTTGAAATCGGAGACGTAAAAATGTTTCGTTCTTCGGAACGATCGCATAGCTTCCGTTACCTTGGGTAATCTCTGAATCAATATATAGGTGTAAATAAATGTACATTTGTGCGCATGTGGAAGAGAAACAAATGGGGAAACTTTTAGGGGACGAACAATGGGTTAACTATGTCCTACCATCCAAATTTGAATAAAATCGGACGAGTAGTTTATGAGATATGTTTGTTCGCAAAAATTAAGTGACAAATCGACAGACAGACCGACCGACAGACAGACACGGAACAAAAAATGTTCCCTGATGTCTGAAACGGATTTCTGTCATGGAAATTTTGAAATCGGAGACCTAAAAATGTTTCGTTCTTCAGAACGATCACATATCTTTCGTTACCTTCGGTAAGCTTGGAAGCAAAATTTGAGGTTTGCCGGTAAAACTAAACAACTAACGAAAATAATATGTAATATTAAAAATAAATGGCTAAATTGTCAAAGGTGAAAATAGACGCGACACAAGTAGTTCACAACTGTCTCCTTACAATGAGAAAAAAACACACATTTTTGGCACTTAAGTTGAAGAGCAATCATAATAAATTTACGAACATGAGGCGCAAACAGCTGGGCGTTGATTTAACGATGGCGCCAACTGCTACAACAATAATAAGTTTCGCCGCCTTTCTATACGGGCTCTTTGTTTCTGGTTATTGAGCCTTATCGCTTTCAAATTTTCCATTGTTAATTAAAAATACATTTCTAAATATTGTTTTAAATAAATAGTTCTATATTGTTTTAAATTTTGGTTTCAATCCGATAAGCTTCCAAATATGTCCCAATTTATAATAGTCCTTCAACCTTGATTTCAGCCATTTTTAAAACTCTCATAATTATTAATAGAAAATATTCGATAAAGTCATACCATCGTATTATTTTAATATCAGGTTAATTTTAAATAAAACTTAATTTTAGAAGTAAGCTAATTCTATAGCCAAATTAAAATTAATTATGGAAACGTTTATATGAATTTAAACTAGCAGGGAATTCATTTCGCCCACTCAAAATCGCGTAATTACTTAACATATTTTGTACACGATTCAATTTGTTAATGGTTAATTTTAACTTAAATTATAATTTTCTAATTCAATATAATATGTTCTATACTAAATCATTTATTTAGTGCTGTCTCAATGCAAAAACTACATATTTAATTTAGGTTCAGTACTAGTTTAAGTACTACCTTTTAGGTACACTTACACATTTTAGGTTTTTCCTTACGTTGACCCCATTAAAGGAATTGTACTTAAGATCATTGGTGAAAAAAATAGAATGTGGAAATTAATTATATTTAGAGAACTGAACATATTAAAGCACTTTGAGAAATAAAAGGGTGCTTTGTTTTATGTTCCATACATTTTTTACTTCCTCATATAAAGAGAAAGTATGGAGATTTTGATGGATTTACACGTTTTGAGGTCCCCTGAGTCCAAAGATGAGGTTTTTAAAAAATGTCTGTCTGTCGTCTGTCATCTGTCAGTGCAGACGCCTGGAGCCTAAACTACTGGGCCGATGTTGACGAAATAGGCAATACAAGTTCAGAAAAATTATACCCCGAGGCGAAATCGAGAAATGAATTTTAGCCCCAACTTTGGGGGCGCTACCCCCCAAAAACTCTGAAAAAAGTGAAAAAAAAATTATTTCTCGAAAACGGTTCCGACGATTTTTATTAAAATGCTAAAATGTAGTCCATTTAAATACGAATCTAACGATATAAGCCGTTTTCCTGGGGAAAAATCTAGTCCCTGAGAAAATAGCTTAAAACGTGGACGGAGAGAGCCCGGGTTTGATTCCCCGCCCAGGAGAAGTTATTTTTATGATAAATTTTAATGAAATGTTCAATAATAATTAAATGTATCTACGAAATCTAATAAATGGAAAACACTGGGCAAGTAATTATCAACTCGTATATGAGAAAGTTTGTCCGATTTTTTTTCTTTCAAAGATGCATAGTTGTTAAATAAAATAAACAAAAATGAGAAAAATGAAACTTTTTACGAAGTGTTAAGGAAAAAATCGATGATAAAATAATACATTTTGATTTTGTTTTTCAAAATAATTTAAGTTACATCATCGAAAAGTTTGAAAAGTTGACTTTAAAACCATTTATATTATTTTAGGTTTTACATAAAATTATTCTATTCATGAGAAAAATTAAAGTTTCTGTAATTTACATAAATCTTATTTATACTTTCATTAAAGTTTATATTGATTATAGTTTCAATTATTTGTAGTTAAAAAAGTGCAGATATAAATAATCTGATCGAGTTTATTTATATCTTACATAATGTTTCCATAAACTGCAAATTTGTTGAGTAACATTGTAAAAACTAAACAAATAAGTCGTGTTTAAACATACTGAGCAAGGTAACAGTCGGCATGAGAAGAACACCATGATTTTTACTCAAAATATCTTGAAAACAATTAGAATTATTATGAAAAATGTTGGGCCTTTTTTGTTAACAATTGTATCATATTCAGTTACGTATTGAATGATTTTTGTTGGTAATCCAAATCATTTTTAGATATATGCGAAGAAACAGAATTTTTTACATATTTTCCAAGATGACCGTCATAGCACCCTTATGAACTTTTAGGACTTTTTTTTCATTTTTAAGGCATCAACAAATAACGTATGCAAAATATCAAAACTTTCCGATTTATTTCTAGAATTTTTTCTTCGTTGACTGGACTATAAAGGTAATTGGAAACCGAGGTGATGAAAGCAAGTCGAGATAAGAAGTTACTATGTACTTTAGTCAATGTCAGATGCCACACTCTTAGTCACAGTATTAAGCATTTTTGAGCAGCGATTTGAGGGGCGTTGAAAATCAGCGGTCTAAAATTTACCAATGAGATTAAATTAAAGCAAATTAAGCTTATTTTTAGAGTGACATAAAATAATGTTAACCAAATGAAATCAATTATGGTAACGCGCACTGATCTGAATTATTAACAGTGGTATCAACCCCTTTTTCCTCCTTCCCCTTTGAACATGAAATGGCGTCCAATTTTACATATTTTGTACACTACTTGTGTTTTACACTCTCGTACCCTCACCACCTCCAGCGATAGCTCATATTTCGAAAACCGATTCATTTTAATATCCCTGTCCCTTTGGCACCACGTGACCGATTTAAATCACAAATTAGAGCTATTATTAATTGAAATGTTAGAAAGGCAGGGGGAGTTTGTGGTACTGCTTCGATGAGGGAAGGGGGTTCTTAAATTCTTCATTGCCTGACCGATAAATCATTGGAAATAACTGTTCTCTAATCCGCGTTGGCTTTAATTTTGAATTTATTTCCTTCCCCGTGCTACGCTCTCTCCCTTCCTCCCTCCACCGATTAATGAGCCTTTCTCTTGATTTATAGTTTTCTATTTTCTGTATCGATCCAACTTATTGCAAATAAAAATGTTAAATAGGTCCCATTTTCATGAAGATAGGATAAGTTATAAACACATCTCCATATAGACCTATACCAATATTTTTCTTTCGAGCTCACCGAAGGTAACTAACTAAACAATTGTGATCAATCTGAAGAACGAAATTTTTTGATGTCTCCGAATTCAAAAAACGTCTTGATTGAAATCCATTTTAGACATCAGGGAACATATTTGGTGTCTGTCGGACGGATGGTCGTTCGACATTTTTACGATCAACTATATCTTAAAATCTATTGGTCCGATTTTAATTAAATTTTGATTGTACGACAGCATTAAACCTCAAAATTCCCATATTATTCCCAACCTCCTTTGCGATCAATACTGAATTGAGCCAATCCTACTAGCCAGCTTTAATTCAACTATTGAATTGAGCTAACGCTTGTCAGGTATAACTTGTGTTGGACCTAAAGAAATATTGAATTGAGCCAACGCTTGTAAAATAAATTGTGTTGGACCTAAAGAAATATTGAATTGAGCACACGCTTATCAGTTATAAATCGTATGGACCTAAAGAAATGTTGAATTGAGCCAACGCTTGTCAGTTATAAATCGTGTTGGACCTAAAGAAATATTGAATTGAACCAACGCTTGTCAGTTATAAATTGTGGTGGACCTAAAGAAATATTGAATTGAACCAACGCTTGTCAGTTATAAATTGTGGTGGACCTAAAGAAATATTGAATTGAGCTAACGCTTGTCAGGTATAAATTGTGTTGGACCTAAAGAAATATTGAATTGAGCCAACGCTTGTAAAATAAATTGTTTTGGACCTAAAGAAATATTGAATTGAGCACACGCTTATCAGTTATAAATCGTATGGACCTAAAGAAATGTTGAATTGAGCCAACGCTTGTCAGTTATAAATCGTGTTGGACCTAAAGAAATATTGAATTGAACCAACGCTTGTCAGTTATAAATTGTGGTGGACCTAAAGAAATATTGAATTGAGCTAACGCTTGTCAGGTATAAATTGTGTTGGACCTAAAGAAATATTAAATTGAGCCAAAGCTTGTCAGGTATAAATTGTGGTGGACCTAAAGAAATATTGAATTGAGCTAACGCTTGTCAGGTATAAATTGTGTTGGACCTAAAGAAATATTGAATTGAGCCAACGCTTGTCAGGTATAAATTGTGTTGGACCTAAAGAAATATTGAATTGAGCCAACGCTTGTAAGGTATAAATTGTGTTGGACCTAAAGAAATATTGAATTGAGCCAACGCTTGTCAGGTATAAATTGTGTTGGACCCAAAGAAATATTGAATTGAGCCAACGCTTGTCAGGTATAAATTGTGTTGGACCCAAAGAAATATTGAATTGAGCCAACGCTTGTCAGGTATAAATTGTGTTGGACCCAAAGAAATATTGAATTGAGCCAACGCTTGTCAGGTATAAATTGTGTTGGACCCAAAGAAATATTGAATTGAGCCAACGCTTGTCAGGTATAAATTGTGTTGGACCCAAAGAAATATTGAATTGAGCCAACGCTTGTCAGCTTTTGGTATTGATCTAATAAATGTGACAAAAGATGGTATTTCTTCTTGTCATTAACATTCAAATTAGAATCGCGACCATTTAGCTTAATATAAACCCCTCTGAAAAGAATATTTTCTATAATATTTTGATATTGGCTCAATTCAATATTTCATCTAGATTGACATTTTTTTTTTTTTTAAAAAAAGCACTGTTTTCTCAATTCAATTCCTCTTTGCTCAATACTCTCACTCTTAGGCTATGCGCACACTGGGGGCAAAACAGACTGCAGACTGTTTTGCCCCCAGTGTGCGCCTAGCCTTATGACCCTTTAACGACCCCCCCCCCCCCCCCCCGGATTAGGAAGATTAGATTGGCTCAATTCAATACTGCCCCTTCTTTGCCTATTGCTTTTTCTTCCGTATGTCCTATATATCTAAGGACATCCGATTTCGAAGAAAATTGAATTGTTCGTCGATAGTAGCATGCAGACCATCCCTTCATCCCCATCATGCTTAATAGGTACTTTTATTTATGATTTTTTAATAAAAATGAAGAAATAATCGGTCATAAATTAAACAATAATGGGTCGTAAAAGCTAAGCATCATTAAAGTATGCGAGAGAGCTATGTGCCACACTAATTGACAGACCATTTTTCTATGTGCTGATAAGTACTAAAGGTGTATATATAATGATGTTTTAATTTGCTTGCAGTTCCTCCTGATATAATAGACGAAGGCACTAGTGGAGACGTGAGGGTGAAGGAAGGGCAGAACGCCAGTATGTCCTGCAAAGCTAGAGGACATCCTCAGCCCAGGATACTCTGGAGGAGAGAGGACGCTTCTCACATCCTGCTCAGGCCGCATAGGCACCAAGCATACAATGGTAAATAGTCCAAGTTCATAATGTAAACAGTTGTCTGCAAAACAATATCCTAGATGGCTCTATCTAGCTACATGGCTTGACAACGTACTTCTGCTCATGCCACAGAGGCACCAAGCATACTTTGGCAAATAGTCATCGTACATAATGTAAACAGTTGTCTGCAAAACAATATCCTAGATGGTTCCATCTAGCTACATGGCTTGAGAACGTACTTCTGCTCATGCCGCAGAGGCACCAAGCATACTTTGGCAAATAGTCATCGTACATAATGTAAACAGTTGTCTGCAAAACAATATCCTAGATGGTTCCATCTAGCTACATGGCTTGAGAACGTACTTCTGCTCATGCCGCAGAGGCACCAAGCATACTTTGGCAAATAGTCATCGTACATAATGTAAACAGTTGTCTGCAAAACAATATCCTAGATGGTTCCATCTAGCTACATGGCATGAGAACGTACTTGATGGTGACTACGTCTCTATGAGTGTCGCCAGAGGGAGACCTATCCGTCCTTGTTGTCACTTTAGTTCAAGATCACCCAAACTCTACAAAGAACTTAATTAAGTCACTAAATTAGTTGACTTATAAAGTTAATATTAAAGGAGTCATAAAATAAACAGCCTTAGGGTAGGCCCAAACTCACTGCCTCCACCTTAGTAAGCAAAAACTTTTTAAGTGAACCATTTATACTAACGTGTTCGATGTTTCAACTACATATATCATAACTTAAGTGTCTGAATACAAATCATAATAAACTTTCTCATATACGTTCGATACAAATAGAATTCAACTTTTTCATATACGTTTGATACAACTTGCCCTAAACTTCTTCGTATAACTTCGATGCAACTCGTATTAAACTTTTTCATATACATTTGATACAACTTGCCCTAAACTTCCTCGTATAACTTCGATGCAACTCGTATTACACTTTTTCATATACATTTGAGACAACTTGTACTAAACTTTTTCATATACATTTGATACAACTTGTACTTAACTTTTTCATATACATTTGAGACAACTTGTACTAAACTTTTTCATATACATTTGATACAACTTGTACTTAACTTTTTCATATACATTTGATACAACTTGTACTAAACTTTTTCATATACATTTGATACAACTTGTACTAAACTTTCTCATATACAGGCCCGTCGAGAGGGGGCGGCAGGTACGGCAGGTACGGCAGGTATGCCGGGGGGCCCGGACCTCCCCTAAAGGGCCCCGCTTCTCAAGCCCCGAACACCCAATCACGCCAATATTTATAATTGAAATATAAAATAATTATATTCGTAATAATAATTAAAAATAATATTAGTTAACATTAAAGTTGTCAGCCAGGTGTGGTGATTAAGTTTGAGAGAGAATTTCCCGGTACCGAGACTGAGAAGCGAAAAATTACTAAGCCGTATCCCGATGGGTAAAAATCCACAGAGAACCCAAAAAAATCGCTTCAAAGTTGAAGTTTTTTATGTTTAAATTGACAGTGTGATTAGAAACTTGAGTGATCCATACCAAGCAGTCAACAAAATCAATGGTTAATGATTTGTTCAGTTTTATTTGGACATATCCAAAGTTGAAAAAATATTAAATACACCACCATTCATTTTCAACCATGCACGGTTGAAAAATCCGGCATGCTAGCCAGAAAGGCACTACAATGGTTTCTTCAGTCATAAAAATTCATATTTCCTACTAGTAGGTTTTGGAGGCCCCCTGGAAACGTTTAGGGGCCCCTCTATTTCCCTTCCAGGGGCCCCCGCGTGGCGGGGTCTGCGGGGCCCTTATTGCAGCCACTGTTTCCTACTTCCTACAATACTATTAGCTGGATACCCGTGCGTCGCTACGAAGTGTTATTTTAATTTGATAAGTTTACAAACTACCGTCAAGAGACTATTACACTATGCGAGAATATCTAGATTCTATCCCTCCCACTTATTTCTATATCCCCTCCTCTTTGATAAGATAATTTGCAAATATCCCAAATTTACCCCCCTCCTAAATGACAATATGACAAAACTGTATATAACAACAATTACTGTACTCTTAAAGAACTTTTCAACGATATGCATCATGAAAGGTATTCATTACTTTGACCCCATATTCATCACTTGAGTTGTACCCCGTACCCCTGTGTACCAAAATTTAAATTTTGAAAATTCATGTAGACAGTGACCTTCCCATTGCTTTGAAGGTCAAGTGTGAAAATTTTCATCGAGATCGGACCAAAACTGTAGGTTTGTATATAGAACATACACATATACCTTGAGGGCTAAACTACAGTATAGAGATGATTAGTAATGACGTCACAAGATGGCGTAAGCTTTCGATAATTTATTCGATTCGGTATGTTATGTTCCTTTTCCTTATCACCTGTTATCAATCCCATGTAAAATGAATGGGAGAATTTTCTCAACTTTTTAAATAATTAATTATTAAATTATTATTAATTTATAAGACTTTTCAACCTTTGAACGTTATTATACTAACTCTATTTTAACAATGTAAGATAAGAAAACATTAAAAATTGCCGTTCTAGTGGTTTAAAAAAGTATTATTGTGAGTGTGTTTTATTGTGGTGATACCGTCCGGGTCCGTTCTTATTTATTGTTTATTTTTTAAATATTATTCTATTTTAGTTTGTATATTATGTCTTCCACCTTCTCGAGCGTTATGAAAATTTCATCTATACTTCATTTTTTTCGGAGGACAAAGCTATTCTTCGTAAAAGTATGTCAGAGTACTTAAGTAATATTAAATTAATGTATTAAATTAGTTTTTTAATCAAAATTTTAAACAAGTATACATGCGAGGCACTCATATCTTATATTATTATACTCGTTAGTATAGATAACAAAAAATACACAAATAATAATAGTAATAACAGTCTGCTCTTTGTCTCGTCATCAACGTCTTTTTCCTAGGCTGATCAGTGATCTATTGTATAGTATATAATTATGTTCCAACATCGGTTAAATATAATGCACATTGTAAGTAACCAGGAACAAAATATTATTAGCAAATAATCTTTTATTACCTGGCAGATTAAGTATCACTATCTTTCTACAAGTCCTGTATCCTGAGTATACTTCATTAAGTTTCAAAACCTGAGGAACATTTATTTTCGGACACACAATATGAACACGAACACACCCTGTGAATTTTTATGGCAACAGGAAATACAAAAAATCAAGTATAAAGATTAATAACTCAAATAGCTTTTTCGATGATATGACCCTTCACACAAATACTCATTTTAAATAACTGAAACGAAAGTTTTCAATGTTTTCTTTGTTACACTCGTTAAAAAAGACTTGGTACAACAATGTTCAAAGGGTGAAAACTCTTATAAATCAATAATAATTTAATAATTAATTATTTAAAGAGTTGAGAAAATTCTCTCATTCATTTTACATGGGTTTGATAAGAGGTGATAAGAAAAAGGAACATAACAAACACTGAGTTAAATTTTCGAAAGCTTTTGTGACGTCACACTAATCATCTCAATATGGGGCTCTTTCTGATAACACGTTATCTCACTATCGACCTCTTTCAAGACTTAATATATCGATATATCTTGTCTGTTAAACTCTTTTATATTTCGATTTGGAACTCTACCTGGTCTATATGCAGGAGGGTTGTTTTTCTTTAGAAATGAGCGCTCCGCGAAGCGGTGTGGAGTGGCGATTAACAATTCTAGGGAAAAAAAAAATTAAGGTTAACAAAATTAAATTCAAACCCAAAACCAACACATTTTCGTTAAAACGTGCAAAATTACGCAAATCACACATTATTTGGATACATTGAAATATGGCGTCAATTATAACAATCGAATGTAGCGATTTACGATGTATAGTAAGTAGGGGCTCCATGTACTGTAGTTCTCCTTTCAACTTAAAATACCATTTGATTTAACTTGTTTTTACAAACTAAGTCGTTTATTAATTTAAACGTATATTAACAAAATATTTTTTCACTTACCACAACAGTATAACGAGGTTAAACCAATAATGCGAACAAAATTATTAAAAAAAAAAATAATTTAAACATATTTTGTTTCGGTAAACTAAAAACATATTTAAAATGTAATATTACCATGAAGAATACTTATTATTTATAATATTTTTATTTTAAATAATTTTTTATAATAAATTTTAGATTATTTAATTTTGATACGGTGGTAGTGTGGTAGCCCTGAAAAGGAGAGTCACTGCGACGTTGCGGTTTCCCATAGTTTTAGAGTGTCGGCCATATTGTTTTTACTTCTCTAATTAGGTCAACAGTAATTTCAGTCGAATCTTACTTTAAATTCACTTTTTAATCGAGGAAAAGTATTTTAAATCTTTATATTTGTACAGTGTGTTATAATTCAAATGTTTCTTTTTGATATCTATACGTTTTTCATTCGAAAAGTACATCTTTCGTGTATGTCGTTTATATTTTATTCATTATCGTTTGTTCTGTGTTAAAAATCTTGTCTTTGGAGATTGATCGATTTGTTATTCAGTGTAATATCGACGATAATATCTTTGAAAGTTAATTCTACGTATATTTATAACAGCATTTAGAGAATATAATGGAATATGAAGATATACATAGGATGGATTGAAAGTACGAAGCGAAGCTATAAAGGTAGATTGATTCTTTCTATTTACCTATTAAGTTAAATTGAATAATTTATGTTTAGTTATAATAAACAATCTTATTACACAACGATTATGGTAAGAGGTAATTTTATTTAAATTCTTAATCAAACTATTGTTGTTTTGTTTAGTTATTTCCTTAGAATTAAAAGTTATTCAAAAAGTGAAGATTTTTGTTTTATTATTATTATTTTTTTTTTTTTTAATATAGGAGGGAATTATCTTATAGACTACGTAACATTCCCACCCCCTTAATCTTTCTTCTCGCTTATTTTCTGTTACATTCTTTGTTTGTTTTACTTTTTCTTCGAAATCATTATTTTATGTTTTACTAGCTGGATACCCGTTCTTTGCTACGGAGTGTTATTTTAATTTGATAAGTTTGTAAACTACCATCAAGAAACATTTAAATTATTTTACTATGAGAGAATATCTAGATTTTATCCCTTCCACTGATTTCTATACCTCCTCTAACCACCTCTTTTTGATAAGATAATTTGCAAATATCCTAAATTTAGTCCCCTCCTAAAAAGAAAACAAGGGATTCTACTGTACTCTATTCTAGGCAGCGGCCGCGCTGCGGCCGCTTTTCGGGGGTTTTTCGAGCGAAGCGAGTAGGGGGCAGAGCCCCCTAGTAATATATAAAATAAAATTGTATAAAACGTAAATGAACGTAAACAACATTTTACAGTTATAGGACTTTTTGTGTCCAGATTGTGTTTTAGTTGAGGACTAAGAAATTATAAATGTTTTCAAACAATTTTGTCTAATTTTAGGTCATAATTATGGCTCATATACCCATATTAATTTAAGTCATAATTGGTAACATTACTGCGGTAAAATAGTTGTATTTTTCAAAATGAGTTTGTTTTACTTTGGTTTATCAGTAGTATGTCTGCAGTTATCAGTAATAGGAGTTTATTAGTAGTACTTACAATAAATATAAAATAGAAACTTTCTCATATATTTATACATAGAGTAAATAATTACATTTCCAGTGTTTTCCATGTGTTAGAACCCTGAAATTATAGCAATTTTCTCAGGGAATCGATTTTTTCCAGAAAAAACTACTTATATTGTTAAATGGAACATAAAATAGAATATTATTATCAAAATGTATGACATTATTAATTTTCGCTATTCCCCCACCCCCAAATATGGTCTAAAATGTATTTATTGATTTCAGCTAGGGATATTTTTTTTTACTAAACATTTAAGTTGAATATGGACAAAGTGGATCATTATTAGTTTAGGCGCTCCATACGCACAGATTAGCCACCTCACATTTATATAAATATGTATGTACTTTTTGGACTCAATAAACCATAAAACTTACATATATGTCCGTTAAAATCTCGCAGAATTTAAATTTAGCACCATAAAAATATTTTATCTATGTGTTGTACATTACGTATATATGAAAAATTAATATAAAATATATCCAGAGGTTAAATCTGTTTAATGCATCGGAAACTAATGTAGTTAGTGTAATTATATTTATGAGGGCTATACGCAATAATTGCAAGGCCCGTCTTTTCCAATTGCTAAATTCTTTTTCCTACGCCGATGCTTCTAAATTAATTCAAGGGGTAACAGTAGTAAAACAATAAATTATTATAATCGAATAAGACAAGAATCGGTTGCCAATTTTTCTTTTTTAGTTTCTTTGATATAGAATCACTAAAATAATTAAACTAATTTTAGTAGAACTAATGACTGATAAATTTCTATTTATATATTTTTTTTTTTAATAAATCTTATAATTTATGAGACAAACAGACTGGTTTTTACATAAATCTGAATGAAATAAACAATCCATTGAGGACAAACACCTATCAAAACTTTTTATATTATTAAATAGATAATCTACTGAGAACTTCAAAAGATTTAAATGAAATACTATTAAAAATTTAAACGTTCCGTATCTTTCGTGAAAATGTAGATTTTTTAAAAATAATATTTTTTTGTTGAAATATTTAAAACAATTATAAAAATAATTCTTTAGGATATTAAGATAATTTTTTTAAAATTAAATTATAGGAGATTGATATAGAAATGATGAAATGAGGATGGATGAGATTGATGTAGAAATGATGAAATGAGGATAGATTATGTTGATTTAGAGATGTTATATATAAGATATGTGATGTTGATGTAGAGAAAATTTGATTTAGGTGAGTGCTAATTATCATTATGTTTGATAACCAATAAGCATCGGTTAACACAACCAATTTGTATAAGGATAGATAATATAGATGTAGAGATGGAAGATGACAATATTTATAAATGAACATTTACATAATCTATCCTCATTAGCATCATCTAAAGATAATGCTTATAATGAGGACAGAAGTTAAGAGGAATATCATCATCATCTTAAGATGATGCTTATAATGAGGATAGATGATGTTGTAGAGAATATATATAGAGAGCTAATGTTGATGTAGAGAGTTCGATGTATAGATAGATGATGCTGATGTAGAGAATTCGATGGATAGATGATGTTGTAAAGATGGCAAAATGAGGAGAAATTTTGTTGATGAGTAGAGAAGATGAAATGAGGATAGAAAATTGTGATTATTTTTCCATATTATAATTAGTACATTATTCAGGCTGTTAAAAAATGAGTGTACAATATTTAAAGAGGTAATAGTATGGACAAAAATAAACAATAAATGTCTTAGTAAACATGGACATAGTCCATGTCTTAGTGACATAGTCCGCATAGTAACGATTTCGGAGATATGGAAGGTCATTCTTTTTTACCTACTTTTTTTTTTTGCAAATCTCACGATTTCTAAATTAGAACACTGGTTATCCCGTATCTAGGGAAGTGACTAGCGTAACTAGGGACGCCACTACGTCACACGTTTCTCATCATTGCATTTCCATAAAGTTTGTTCGTAATATGACAGTTGTCAATGCAGCTAAGAATTGGTCAAAAATGCTAACAAATCCGCGCACAAATGAGGGTGTTTTAGAAAGAGGTCGAATATCCTTCAGATAAAGATGTTGTGTCTGCTTTGAAATAGTCGTGCATGCTTGGGGTTTTAGAAAGAGTTCCAATATCCTTCAGACAAAGACGTCTTGTATGCTTGGAAAATAGTCGTGCATGCTTGGGGTTTTAGAAATAGTTCGAATATCCTTCAGATAAAGACGTCGTGTATGCTTGGAAACATCATCTGTAACTTTAATTTTTTGATTTTGCTAGAAGCGTATTTTCATTGATTTTTTACATAATAAATAATTGCAAATAAATGTTTAAAAAAAGAATAACCTTCTTTACCACACTAGTGCGGTAAAGAAAAGGAATTCTTCAGCTTTACGCACGATTAGCAAGTTTGTTTACATTTAAAAAAGTCCAGTCATGCACCATGACTTAATGAGCGAATTTTCAAAGAAATCTGCGTATTATTGGCTTATGATAATATAGACAAATTTTGGTTTAGAATTTGGATGGGTGAAAAAAAAAAAAATTGGTACATAGGGGTACGGGGTACAAAAGTCAAAATAGTATTTACCCTTCAAGATGCATGTCGTTGGAAAGGTCTTTAAGAGTACAGTAATTGTTGTTATGTACACTTTTATCATATTTTCATATAAAAGGGGGGTAAAATGGAAAAAACACGTTTTTATGCTATTTTTGACCCTAAATTTTAAAAATTTGACCCCTAAATGAACTCCAAAAATTCTGGCCAACGAACTCATCCTTTCTTTTGATATTATTGACATTATAAATTTGTTTGAAATTTTTAAGTGCATTCTAAGGGGAGATATCGTCTGGAGTGACACATATATACATACATATATATACATACATACATAAAAAAAAGTGTTAAATTTTAGGAATCGATTCAGAATGGTCTAAAACGGATTTCCATGGAAAATTTTTTCAAAAATACGCATTACAAAAATTTTGAAGCCATTGCAATAGCGTAATTTTCTTTGAAAATTCGCTAAAAACTAATTTGCTGTTCCCTTATTAAAGTAACTGTTTATATAGAGATTTTAGTGAAAAACAATGAGTGAATCAAGTGACTTTGACGAAAATGTGGAGAATAATACTCCTCCAGAAATAATTAATTCGGCAAAAAATACAACTAATGAATTAATGCCATTTTTATCAAGAGAGAGATACGAACTTACATACAGCAAGTTTATTTATTTTTTTGTATTTAATATTAAAATCTAACAATCGTAGATAAAGTACGGTACGCAACTCGTGCGAAAACGGCAAACTCGTGCGAAAACATTGCTCGTGTGGTTTTACCACCCTCGCTATCGCTCGGGTGCAAACTCCACACTCGCATGCAAAATGCTACTTTTCGCACTCGACGCGTAATGTACTATTAAACGCTTTTTTTACACCCTGTATAACATCACGTCGATAATGATAAGTTTTGATGAAAATTTATAAACAACTCTGGTCGATATCACATAAAGTTAGCTGTGGGAGGTGACATTGTTGTATTGTTGTTTTGTTGTGACATTGACATAATCAAGTCTTGAGTTAATAAAGTAAGTTATCGAATACTGAAACATGGTGGCAGCGGTGTTCTAAAACGATATAGAGCCGTGAGTATACAAAACAAATATTGTAGAATCCAAAGAGAATCTTACAGTATTGAATAACGTTAATCCGGGTAAGAGCCCACCTCCTATGTTTTCGTTTCAAGCAGAGGAGGGCCTATTGACTGTCCACAAGGGGCAGTCCAGCGCAACAGACTTATGCTGATCCCAGCTGCTAAGCGCGGTGCATCACGAAACTTCCCCGCGCCACAACTGTACCACTCCACTTTGGCGTATCCATCGAACAACGTGAAGGAGAATCAATCGGATACCGCAATACGACCAACGGAACTTCGTATAAGTACCAGAGTTCGCCAGCCACCTAAGAGTCGAGGAGTTTTGAAAGTCCCAGAAGAGGGGATGTGGGAGGTGACATTGTTGTATTGTTGTTTTGTTGACATAGTCAAGTCTTGTGTTAATAAAGTAAGTTATCGAACAGGGTTCAAAAATTAAAAGGTATAGGGTGAAATAAGGTAGAGATAGTAAGTAAGAATTAATTGAAAACAAGCAGAATTTTAAAAACAAAAATTAGAAATACACAGGCGGTTGTTGAGGATATTATTAAAACATCCTTACAATTAGGCTTTATTACTTTCTAACAATTCCTTTTATACTTTTTAGTTCCACTCCACATCTCTGTCTAATTTATTTACAAATTCTTTAAAAATGGATTCAGTAAACTCATATATTTTAATATTATCACTATATTTACAATCTGTAAGTAATTTCTCCTCTCGATTTAAGAAAAATAATTGTTATTACCTTAATAAATATAGTTATTAGTTATACATTTTTTTTGTTCTAAAATGGATTAATTAAAAAAATGTCATAAATTTAAATATTAGAGATAATCATCAAAGGATTAAAAATATATAAAAAGGGGACAACTCTGTTAAACTTTCCCCTCTCCTGATCTTATCTTCAACGCTTTTAAAAATGAATATAATATAAAATGAAATCAACAATTAATTATTTTCCTCTTAACTTTCTGTCCTGCTTGCTTTTACATTAAAAATAAGTTATATTTTAATGAGAAAAGGAACTTAGTTCAAAGTCTAATAATATTAAATTTTGTGAAAATTAAAATATGTATAAAAGTTATTCTAATTTTTAATGATTTTACCTAATTACTGAAATAAAGTTTATCTGTTTGTTTAACTTCTTTTTAAGTTGTAAACTAATAGAGATTAGATAAAACTTTATTACTAATTAACTTGACTTGAAAACTTGTTAAAACAAATTTATTTATTGTTTTCTCCTACTCGATTCTCTTGTCAAACCCCAGAAGGAGCTGCACGAAGTCAGTGGTAGGGGTGCTATGCGCTCCTCCACTTCAGTCTCCCAGGACAGTCCTATGCAGACGTCAAGGTGTGGGACATTTCATTGAGCTTATGCAGACGTCAAGGTGTGGGACATTTCATTGAGCTTATGCAGACGTCAAGGTGTGGGACATTTCATTGAGCTTATGCAGACGTCAAGGTGTGGGACATTTCATTGAGCTTATGCAGACGTCAAGGTGTGGGACATTTCATTGAGCTTATGCAGACGTCAAGGTGTGGGACATTTCATTGAGCTTATGCAGACGTCAAGGTGTGGGACATTTCATTGAGCTTATGCAGACGTCAAGGTGTGGGACATTTCATTGAGCTTATGCAGACGTCAAGGTGTGGGACATTTCATTGAGCTTATGCAGACGTCAAGGTGTGGGACATTTCATTGAGCTTATGCAGACGTCAAGGTGTGGGACATTTCATTGAGCTTATGCATTAATAATAAGATAATGTCAATTTTACTACGGAATAAAAGCATTATCGTTTAAATGATAAAAAAAGTCCTTACACCCTACACTTTCATGATCCTGAGTATAAAATTAGTTAGTAGATCGCTCTCCACCGGTTCTTTTTTAAATGCCTATTGCCAAGCTATGTCCCGCAGACAAATTTAGTCAACCGCATATTCTTAAAAGGCACTAAAAGATTAAAATATACACAAATTTGTAGCTTGATGTTAGTCACACACTTATTGCACGCTCGCCTTATAAAATAATTATTACTTACTAGGCATCGCGTGGCTCTATCATTGAAGCGAGCGTATTGCAATGAAATACTGAATATTGAAATTTATTAATCATGATGAATGTCATAGTTGAAGATAAGTGGAAGAGGGTAGTTGTGAGGTAGAGTGGGGGTACTCGGTACAAAGCTTTACTTCCTAAACAAACCTATACACTATTAGTACGGTGCAATTAGTCCAAAAAACGGCCTAACCCTAACATCCAAAGTAAAAGTTTCCCTCCAACTCCAAATTGTTCTATGCAGTCCACATATTGTTTGGTAAAAAGTTACACCATTTTAAGCGTCGGGTTTGGCGGGGAGGGGGGGTCAAAGTTGGTAAATTAGTAGTTTTACCCGTTTTTCTTAAATATTTCGAAAACTATGCGTTTTAGAGCAAAAAGAGCTATATACAAAAATAATCTACATTAAATTTTGAACAAAAATAGTCTAGTGCATAATCTTCCCAAAGTAAATGGTTCCAAAGTTACGGACAGTGTAAAAATAGGCATTTTTCGTATTTTTTAGATTTTTGGCAAAAAAATGAAATTGTCCCTAAGGGAACTAACTATTTTTTACAGGTTTGAAAAAAATTGTAAAAGCAAATTGCGATTTAGTGGCCGGTGGTATGTTAGTGATAAGCCCTTGAAGGAACGACAACCTCACCACCATCTCAAGGGGCGCTACTTTTTAAGGGAAAAGAGGCTTCCACAGTCCTAGGGCCTAGGCCATGTAAACCTGTGGTACGGAGAAACCTACTCTGAACTTTCTCTGGACTATGCATATCTTTCCAACATAAATGACTTTCAAATATAATAATATTTTCTATGTGATAATTATGATATCTAATTGTATAATTTTTAATCTTAATATTTTTAAAACTGCAGCTTTTGAAAGGATTCATCAGTATTTAATCCCCAAAGAATTTTCGTTCCCAAAAGAATCGTACTTTAGTTTAAGCAGTTCTTTAAGAACTGGTTGGAATTGGAATGACAATAGAGTTTTTATTTTTAAGGGAAGGAAGTAGTTGAGGTTGAGTAGGTTGAGATTGAAGGTGGAATAATATAATGTAGTATAGTAGTAGTGCGAGTGTGTGGGACAGGGGACCTTACCATGTAAATATGCAAGTCATTTTTATGCCCAGTCAGTATGTATAGTATATTTTTGAGTGTTCTATACTACTATGCTGTACATGTGTGTTTATTGCGCGCGTAAATATCCACTCACACTTATTTAAACTATTACTATTATAATATTCATATTTTATGATTTTGGTAGTATTCATACTACGGAAAGATTAAATTTTAATTTAAATCAAATTATAATTATTATTAACTACGGGAAACAGACAGAGAAAAATACACTCCAGCCCCGGGATTTGAACCACGGGCCTCTATATTGTAATATTGTAATTAAACATATACACAAACACAACTCAGGCTAGCCCTAGCCTACTAGTCCCTTCCCCTTCTAATCCTAATATTAAAGAACTCCCCCAAAACAGTTCCTTTCCGATTGTCTTGTCACACAGTTCTCTATTGTTAACAGCTCTCGTGAAACGGTTCTAAGTTCTTACACTTACAATTCCCCTGTTCCATATCTATTTTTTTCTGATTTAAATTTATTATTTCTATAATATCTTCAAAAAATAAAAAAATAAAAAATTATATATATATATATATATATATATATATATATATATATATATATATATATATATATATATATATATATATATATATATATATATATATATATATAATTTATTTATTTAACTATATTATATAATAATAATTTTATTTATTGTTTGATTTATTTTTTTATATAATACTTCAGAGTTCCATATTTATCTTTTCTGATTTAAATTTATTATTTCTTAATTTCAAGATATTATCTTGAAATTAAGAAATGTATATTTTATTTATATATACTTTCCATTAGCTGTATTCGGAGATCCGTTAAATGCGTTTGTGAGTGTTATTTCTAGTGAAGTTGTGCTGCTATTTTTATTAGTGTTCGTCTTTAAAATACTGTCGAACTAAGTGGTTATCACTTTAAATTCATTTTTTTGCCAAAAATCTAAAAAATACGAAAAATGTCTTTTTTTACACTCTCCGTAACTTTGGAACCATTTACTTTGGGAAGATTATGCTCTAGACCATTTTTGTTCAAAATTTAATGTAGATTATTTTTGTACATGGCTCTTTTTGCTCTAAAACACATAGTTTTCGAAATATTTAAGAAAAACGGGTAAAACTACTAATTTACCAACTTTGACCCCCCCTCCCCGCCAAACCCGACGCTTAAAATGGTGTAACTTTTTACCAAACAATATGTGGACTGCATAGAACAATTTGGAGTTGGAGGGAAACTTTTACTTTGGATGTTGGGGTTTTGGTCTAATTGCACCGTACTATATACCACTATAACAATCTTCACCACCCGCGGTAGCTTTTAAACAATTATTATAAATGTATCTCGTCACTACGCAAAGAATTTTGCTTGTATCAAGTTGAAATTTTGCATACCTGTTTCAATTGTGCATTAGATGGTGTATATGAAGTTTTATTAAAATCGTTTCGTTAGAACGTAAGATAACGGTAAAAAGGTTGTTTTCTCTATTATAAACGTTTAGGTCCGCTTTAATAGTTTTAGCGATCTTTATTAAGTCATAGCGGTGTCGCTGTTGGTTTTAGTAAAAAATGTTATTTGAAAAAAATGTTCGTCTCATCGAATAGATGATGATAGAAACTTTTCCCGTCCTGAAATTCCAATTTAATTTTTGTACCTCTCGTTTACGCGAGCGTTGCGCGCGAACTCTTGGACGGATCACGCTGTCCAACGAACTTAGCCTGAGTATTAGTAAGAGGAACATGTATACCAGATTTCAACTTAATCGGCCAACTTTTACTCAAGTTATCGTCGGACACGTAAACGTTACACACAGACAGACAGACAGACAGACAGACAGACAGACAGACAAGATGCATATTTCGTTGAATGTAAGAAGATCGCTTACGCTCGCTTCAATTAATTAATAATTGCAATTACAAATTTGCAACTTAGTAGATTTTATCATTTTAAATAAAACGACTATGTAATAAAAAAATTTAGTGCAAAAAGGAATAAAATATCAAAGTTGTAAGGTTTATTTTGGATAAAAAATATGTGTAGTCACTTGTGTTTGAAACCTTGACCTTAAGGCCTGAAGTCGAATGTTCGACCACTATGCTAGGAATAAAGTTAACATAGTTAAAACCACAATTAGATCATTTATAATAAATTGCACTATTTTATTTTAAAGAAAATATTTTGATGAATTATTTCGGCTATACCTTAGCGATTTTTTTAATCGATTTTCATATTTTTTTTCTATTCAACTTTACAATGATGGTTTTTTTAAACAGATATAAAAACTAACTATTTTACAATTTAAGAAATAAAAAAATTATAATTGAAATAACGAGGTTAGTTTATTGTGCAAGTTCAATTTTCGGGTTTTCAAAATCATATTATGTCAGGAAAATTGGAAGCAAATATATCGGAAATCGGTCTGAGACAACTCAGACTAACTTACTCATTATAATCTCGGGTCCAAGATCCCAGAAAACATGAATATATTGCTATCTATACTGACGGATACGCGAGTCGATCCGCTAGCTGTGACTGCGTGAACCTACCTTTAGGAACCCTCCTATAGAATATTTCAATTGAAATGCACCACCGGGCACTACCGTCAACTCCAATCACCCTTTTAAACTAAAAACTCATAGTGATTAACTATTAATTTCCTTAATATTAAATATTTACTGCATTAAGCCCGCTTCAATGATAAATCCACGCGATGCCTTGTTAATATATTATTTAAAATGTGTTTAACAGGTGGTTGTTTTCGATTTTCAACAAAATCATATTTATTTTCATCAATATCTATAGTCAAACAATTTTTGCACGCTATCTCCAGGACTATATGGATTTATAAGTGGGTTCTCATTTAAGTTTGAAGAAATTTGTATGTTTGTTAAAACTAGGCCACAGTCTCATATTAATTTAAACCACACCCTTTGTAACGGGTTTTACAAAATAAACTTAACACTTTGAACAAGTACTTTGGTATATTTTAGATACGTCGTGAACATAACATAACATGGGATTACCTAAGAACGCAGCTCTTGAACCCAGGTTAATATTAATAAACATTATAATGAGATGCGGGTTAGCATACCCTTGACACCCTTTAAGCGTATTTCTTAGTTAATAAAAAAAAAATAAGTTTAACCAGAATTAAACAAGAAAAAATAAAAAAAGAAAGAATGAAAAAAGAAAAACCAGAATTAAAACAGGTAAAATGTCAACAACACTTCAATTTCGATGTGACCATTCGTCCTACGATAAGACGCGTGAAAGCTATGTGGCACAATAATTTGCACACTATTTTTGTTCTGCTATGTTCCTACTATTTTATTGTACTCTTATGCAAATGAAAATATAATGGAATAACAATTTTCATACATTTTCATTCTAGCTTAGCTGCTACGTAAAACTATAAGTACACTATAATACTAAATAATTATTACTTTCAGTTTTTCTGAGTGTAAAGAAAGGAAAATTAACATGTGAGCAAAAGAATTGACTAGACTGTTATTATTTCTCTCATGTTGTTCTCAGAATAGAGAAAAGTTTAAAACATAAATAATTTCTAGAGAAAGGCCAGGTTATGAAGTAGGTAAGCTAGAAACTAAAATTAAAAGGGAAGGTTTTCGGTCATTATACGAAAAGTACAAACGTATGCATATTAGCATTTGAACAAAGACGTTAATATGTCTGCATGTGTATTATACATGTGTGTGTGTGTGTATAAATACGAATATACTTTTATTTGCAAGTATATTCACACTGTAACACTTTCAAACACTTATATAAATTTTATATGTGTGTGAATGAAGAGAGTTAGAAAAGAGGGATTAAAGAGTAGTTCAAGAGTATTAAAGAGTCGAGACTTTCAATTGTTCTTTTTTTTATAAGAATTATAGCAAAGGAAAGAAACTTGTTTAATACTTTCTCGCTGGTTTCGTTTACGTTGTAATAGTTACACCATTGTAATCTGTTGCGATTTTATTAATACAGGAGAAAACATTTACCAACATATACGAGAAACTTGCTTCTAGTTTGATGTGTAAGATGTTTTAAAATTAAATTAAATCAACTTTGTTTTTGTTAAATGAAGAAATTGTCTGCCAATTTGTGTGGCAGCTTCCACGCGCCCTATTATTGGTTGAATGTTTACAGGAGATTTGGATCTGTTTCGATTCTCTGTTGGGTTACACTTATTTTTATTCTATATCAAATTCGCCTTCTTCTCCATCTACCGTTTAGATGAAATTAATGAGACCATTTTGTGGTCCACTTTCAACAAACCATTTCTGGAATTTTGCTTCCAAGCTTACCGAAGGTATAGGAAGCTATGTGATCGTTCTTAAGAAAGAAAATAGTTTATGTCTCCAATTTAAAAATTTCCTAGACAGATATCCGTTTGAGACATCAGGGAACATTTTTGGTCCCGTGTCTGTCTCAATTTTTACGAACAACATTATCTTAAAAACTGCTCTACTGAGTTTAATGAAATTTGGATGATAGGTCATAATTTGTTCATTTTTGGTCTCATATAAGTATCAACCTTCTGAGCACATTTGTTTCTCTTCCACATGCGCACAAACATACATTTATTTACACCTATAGCTTTAAAAGTACTTATCTGATTTGTATGAAACTTTTATAGTTTATCGAAAGTAACCAGTAGGCAGCCCCAGACTAATTTGAACCGTCTGCGCTGTTTAACTTTTGCTAAATTGGAACTATAATTCATGTAAAAAATCCAAACAATTTTCACACATTAAAAACAATTAAACAAATTAGACAATAATGGCTTGTAAAAGCATAAATTCAATAAAGTAGTGATAGAATGTGAGGAAGCTATGTGCCTCACTAATTGGCAGTCTATTTTTAATCGTGACATAAAAATATTGATCTTTCAAATGTGATAACAATGCTTTTCCGTACCTGGTAAGCTCGGAAACAATACATAAACAAACCATTTATCGGAGCATAATACCTGCATACATTTTAAAACATTTATATAAATGGCTTTAAATACACTACGACAATAAATATTTATTGTTTTATAAACTACACTTTAACATAACATGTGAGTAATAATGATAACAAATTATAAAGAAATATGCCAGTATTTCAATATATTAAATCTATGTTAAGAAATCTGTAAATGCAGTGAAGCTTTGGCAACATTGATTTCATTGAGGCACTTGATATGATGGAATGAATGGTGGGTTGATTGTGGATGAGCCTGGAGGAGTGCGTGAGTGTTAAAATTGAGAGATTATTATGGTTGCCTTTGAAGTAAATGGTTTTTTATTGATTTTTTTTTTTTTTTTACACGCGTAACATAAATAGAAGGTAATGTTGGTCCAAATCAGGTTTTAGGTTACGGAACCATATAGATATTTTAGTGTGAAGTTTTTTTATGTCTCCGACTTCAAATTCTGGACAATAATCCATTTTTGAAATCAGGGAAGTTTTATGTGTCCGTCAACATTTTATGAGAATTTTAGAAACTACTCTGATTTATAATAAATATGGATGGTTTGTCATAATAAGTCCACTGTTTGTACTAATTAATTTTAATATCCTGCGCAAATTTAATATTAAATAAATAAAAATGTGACCCCACTGGGAATTGAAATAGGTCCAATCAACCACTTTCATTTCCTAGTAGAATCGTTCAATTCCTAGTGGAATGGTCTAATTCCTAGTGGAACCGTACAATTACCTGTGGAATTGTTCAATTTTATTCCAATTCGTTCCAATTTGTTCAATAATGGAACCCGAGGAAGCTTTGGTGCTACAAATAATTGACAGAATATTTACTTATTTTTATGGTCACCATATCTCACAACTCCTTTCATTCTTTTTTATAAGTTTATTTTGGTATTTTCATTTAGTTAAAATGTCTGACAACATAAAGCTAGAATCTTGTATACAATTTACTTTTAGTGTCTTTTAAGAATATATGGTCGGCTAAATTCGTCTGCGGGACATAACTTAGCAATAGGCATTTGAAAAAAAAATGGTGGAGAGTGGCCATGTCCCGCCATTTATGATGGACAATGTGATTTTCATGATCCTGAGTATAAAATTTGTTAGTAGACCGAAAATTAAGTTGATGTTAGTTTGTCACTTGATAGGTGACCTCTATGATTTGGAGTTATATTTGAATGACTAACTTAACAAGGGACGTACTAACATCAACTTTATTTTCGGTTTACTAACTAATTTTATACCTCAGGATCATGAAAAGCACATTGCCCACCATTATTGGCGTGACATGGCCGCTCTCCACCACTTTTCACCACCAGTTTTCTTTAAAATGCCTATTGCCAAGCTACGTCCCGCAGACGAACACAGTCTACCATATATTCTTAAAAGGCACTAAAACATTAATTTGTACACACAATTCTACCTTGATATTATTTAGACACTTTTTTGCACGCTATCTCCATTACAGTATGTATCTCGTTTACAACATTTGCCCATTTCTTCGACATACCATGTTTTTGTTCTTCCTCTTGATTTTCTGCAATCTCTGGGATTCAAGGTTATAATTTTTTAGTGATCATCTCCTTCGAAGCTCTAGCATTGTGTCCTAACCAATCCCGTATTTCCGGTGTATACATGTATCTTCTAACTTGGTCTCGCTTCTTAGCTATTCGTTGAATTTTCCAATCTTTCTCATTACCTTCATCATACTCCTTATCATCATCAGTCTGAGCTTCTCTCCGTTTTCTGTATCACCAATTCGAACATGACCCATATTTCCTCTCCTTATAGCATAGTATGTAGCACGCATTTAAATTATCATTTTCTCTTTGTTTCCATATGGATTCCGAAGGTAGTGTCATCCATTCTTAAAGGCCCCATGCTTCAACGCGAATTGTCAGAAAATTAGTCAAGACAACTCCTTATGGATATCCAATCTAAATAGACATCTGTATACACGTTTGTGTTTTCTCTACAATTCTAATATCAAACTTCGTTTTGGTATTAAAATTTATTTACTTTCACCTTTAAACAATTTCAAGAGGCAAAATAAAATTTAGCGAAATAAATAAATGAATAGAAATAAAAGAAAGGAAGAAAGAAGGAAAAGAGAGCAGAATTGTAATTAGAGTAAGTGAAGAGAGACTCGAGTGTTTTTAGACTCTTTAATTTAGAAAATTGTTACCAGAAAGGGCAACCTAGAATACTCACATTAGATAAAACGACTACAGCGCTCCTTTTCCAAAATACTGTAAATGTTGATAACGGCCATTAAATGAACTAGTTTAAACAAGCAATAGAACGTTTTTGTATGGAAAAGCATCGTATTCTAATAGCTTTTAGTATCACATTGACTTTTCACACGTAGTGTCGATAATAGTTTTCAGGTGGAATACTTTTAATGTAATTAAAACTTTTTTCTTGTAATTGTTCTTTATGGTGTAAAAGTTATTTTATATATTTTTATTTTCTTGTTGTAACAACCAGTTAAATTTAGCACAAAAAAACCAACTTTTTTTTATGTCACGCGAATGTTTGATTAACCAGTTTTATGCTCACACATCCTTAAATTTATGATGTAGTTAAAATATCGAACAATAATAAAAAAAAATATAAAATGCTATAAAACTCTAAAACACTAGAAAATGCTCCCTGGTAAGTTAGCTTTAGGGTTGAGGCTATCGTAGGGCTGTTTTTTAACCCTTTAATATAAACTTTTTTTAGTAATAGAATTTACGATACTAATTAAGTTTTTTGTAGAGTTAGGTCATTCTTGATCACACGGGTCTAGCAAGAACGGATTAGTTCTAGGACTCGATAACCTCGAGAATAAACCTACTTATCCTCGGACCATAATTCGCAGAAGCCTTCTTATAAGTTTTATAGGAATGTTAAGAGGTAAGCATGTAAAACAAAAGATAAAAAAAGAGGTTTGACTGGAGATTACGAGCCTATGGCCTTCTATAACGCAAGATATAAACAAATGCTCTAACTAACTGAGAGTGCCTTCGGAAAAACTTATCAGATCACCGAGAAGTATCCAGTTCGTTCGAAAACACAAACCCTCCTGCATCAATAAACCACTGCTAGCGCCTTTTCCATTGTTATATGCCCCTTGGAAGTCGGCAACTGCTAGGCTCCTTAGGCACCGCTTCGAAGCTTCTTGGCCACCTTTAATCGTCCCAAAATAATTAATAACTTTCACGCTCATGTTGATCCGAAAGAACAAAAAGAAGTCGGCGGGAGCCAAATCTGGGCTGTGGTTGTGGCAGCAATGCCAAATTGTGTTTGGTCTTTGGTCAGTGCCTTCTTCACAATTTGCTAAGTGTGATTTGGTGCATTTTCGTGATGGAGAATCTAGCCATCGGCGATATCTTTTCAGACGAGGTGGACCTATTTCTCAAACATCTGAGCAGTTCTGTGTAAAATTTACCGTTCACTGTTTGTCCAGCAGGCACAAACTCTTTGTGGGCCACACCTCTTGCGTCAACGAAGACAATGAGCATTGATTTCACTCTTGATTTGCTCACGCTGGCGTTTTTTGATCGAGGAGGGTTTACCATTTTGAATTTTTCGTGTCACTCAATAATACGCTTTCCGCGTCCTTGTAAGCCTCACGGGTCATATCAAAAGTCGTTACAGCGGATTTGTTCAGTTAAACATAACATTTGAAGGCACTGCGCTGCTGGATGGTTTGCTGCATTATGACAACGCGAGCATTAAACTCACATTTACTTTGGGCTCTATCTCCACACTCCAAAGGGTCGGAGACAGCTGAGATGGGTCTCCTAGATTACATGACATTCCCCACCACCGTACCTGCTCATAGAAACCATCCTCCCAGTGGCAGAAAAAAATTCAGTCCCAATACTTACCAAAGTAACTATGTATGTGGTTCTGCCTGTTGACTTTAGGACAAGGCTTGTTCCCTTACTTGCCACTAGGTAACAGCACTTCCTGGAGCTCCCCTCCTATCTTATTTTCCTTGCCCTCCCTACTCTCTATCCTTCATCCATGATTCTCTTACACCCCTCAGTCTGTATATCACATTAAGTACTCGCCAATCATTATTGCACGCACTATACACTCAAATAATTTATTTTAAGAATATATACATTAGGTATATATCGCCAACCTTAACTAATTGATTTCCTATTTATCGTTGTAATCTATTTAAAGTTCATCAGTGCGTTTTTATTATATTCTACCTACCCGGCCAATTAATTTAAAATATTATAAAATATATCTATTCCCTACTCTACAGCTTCTGCTTGTATCAGGGTGAAATTTTACATGATTATATTTTATTTATTGACCAAACAAAGTGACATTTTTGACATATATAACAAAAATAATCAAAACAAGTCAAGTAACAGGCTTCCTTAATAACACTTTTTCCCGTGTTTTGAAGCTTACGTTTACGCGAGTGTTGCGCGTGAACGCTTGAGCGCATAACATTTTCCGACGATCTCAGCCTGGGCATTGGTAAAATGAACATGTGTACCAAATTTCATCTAACTCGGTGATCTTTAACTCAAGTTACCGTCATCTGTAGATTTCGTGACGGTAATTTTGTAACGGTGATTTTGGTCGTTTTTGTCGGATTCACTCCCGGGCTCCAGAACGTGCCATAAGGAACTTCGTTCCAAAATGTCTGTAATTATTATTAAAATCCAACAATCGTAAATAAAGTACGGTACGCTAGTCGTGCGAAAACTGCATTGTGCTTTGCTCGTGTTGTTTTGCTACCCTCGCTACCGCATGGGTGCAATCCACTCTCGCATGCAAAATGCTACTTTCCATACTAGACGCGTAATGTACTATTTTTTTGCTCTTTTATTCAACATCCCTTGTTTATAAGATACAATTTTCTAAAATAAATTATTAACCTATTCTCTGATCACAGAAAGCTTGAACTTTCATAGATTGTATTACTTCCCATGCCAATGGATTTTAATCAAAAACACAAATGTTCTAATAACAGAAAAAAAGTTAAGCCCGGTTTTGCATGAAATGAAATGTATCCTAAAATGTCTTAATTGTGATCAATGTAAAGACAAAAAATTTAATTCTTTATTTATATTTTATTTTATGTTTGCTTCCTAGCTTACCGAAGGTAAGGGAAGCTATGTGATCGTTCTGAAGAACGAAAATATTTGATGTCTCCGATTTTAAAAATTCCACGACAAAAATCCGTTTCAGACATCAGGGAACATTTTTGGTTCCGTGTCTGTCTGTCGGTATGTTCAATTTTTGCGGACCTACATATCTTAAAAACTACACGTCAAATTTTAATGAAATTCGGATGGTAGGTCACAATTAGCCCGTTGTTGGTCCCATATAAGTTACAACTTTCTGGCCCATTTGTTTTTCTTACACATGCGCACAAACATATTTATTAAATATAAACACTATAATATTTATTATTTAATTAATTGGTAAAATAGGATTCAAAAACTACTCTAGAAAAATTAACATACATTTATTAATACCTATATCGTCAAAAGTACTCATATGTTTTTATGAAATTTGACTGGTTTGTCGAAAGTAGACCGCAGATAGCACCAGATTAATTTCAACTGTCTCCGGTCTTTAACTTTTGCTTAATTGATACTTCAATTCATATAAAAATCAAAATCAATTTTGACGTATTAAAAAAATCTGAGGAAATAATAATTAACGAGGAAATATTAATGGCTTGTGAAATAATAAAATCAATAAAGTGCGTGCTAGGATGCGAGAAAGCTATGTTCCACACCAATTGGCAGTCTATTTTATTTATTTATCTGACTCAAGAATAAAATGTTTTTAGGTTTAAACAAAGTTTTTGTGAATGTTACTAAGTAGTAGGACTATTTTCGAAATATTTTGTATTTTTTCCCCATCAAAAAGAAAAAGACATTTTCTCCTCTTTCTTGAATTTTTTTTTATGTCTGTATAGATTGTGTTTTATATGTGACCCAATAGGGTAAATATGTGTTACCAAGTTGGGTTGGATTTTCTCAAGCTTACCCCAAGTTCAAAAGGGAAATATAGGCTATTTTCTCGTTCACAAAAAGAAAATAAAAAAAATAAAGAGTTGAAAGTATAAAAGGAAAAAGCAGCCAGAGAAATCACAAACAGAAGCAGCCGACTTGAAATAACTGGTTCACACGCACACTGAGACAAAGCTTTGAGAAAACTTCTCTCCTATCATTGTATTGGTACAATTTTCATCTTGGTAAAAAGCTTTTCAAATTCTCACACATATTGACAATATAAAGCAACTGGTCTATTTCATTTCGCTTAAATTTTTCTTCGAAGTTAGAGAACGAAAATAAAAAAAAGTTTTAATGTTCAATTTTATTTTACATTTTCTTCCATTAGAAGACCATACTCGAAATCAGTAAAAACTAGAATTTCCTATTTTGAACTTGTTTTGAATTAGGGCTTAAGTCCAAACCGATATTACTTAGTTTGAACTCGAAATGTCTGTTAATATCTAGTCAAAACGGTACTTCTTTAGATTGTTACTCCCCTAAGTTGTTTTAAAATATAAATGACTTTGACTAAATAACTATTAAGAAAAAGGGATGTTTAGTCCAATGTACTTTGGGACAAAGGAATATCACATTTCTGTATTCTAAGGGTAGTAACAGTCTAAAGAAGAAAATTTCGTACACCTTCTTTAAATTGTTATTCCCTTCTGTTTCTTTTATAAGGGGAGTAACAATCTAAACGGCACTTCGTCAAAACTAGTTAATGAAACACAGCGGTTAAAAGTGTTTGTATTTCACAACTTGCGTTAGTTGTTTATTTTTCTGTTTGAATAAAAATAAAATTTGCAAGGAAAATTTCTTACGACAAATCATCATTGGACCAAGTCAAATTGTATTTTTAAGTTTAAATCAAATTATAATTATTATTAACACTGGGAGACAGGCAGAGAAAAATAGACTCCAGCGCCGGGACTTGAACCATGGGCCTCTACATTTCCAGTGTATCATTCTTTCCAACTATGTTGAGGCCCGTGGTTCAAGTCCCGGCGCTGGAGTTTATTTTTCTCTGTCTGTCTCCCAGTGTTAATAATAATTATAATTTGATTTAAATTAAAATTTAAACTTTCCGTAGTATGAATACATACTACCAAAAACTTAAAAATTGAGTATTTTTAAGTTAATTCCAGTTTTCAGTAGTTAAAACTCGTTTTGACTGGTTTCAAGTTGGATAAACTGTATTTCCTTTGAAACAGCTGACTCGGGATTCAAAGTAGTCGCGCTGCTAGTGATAATAGTCACATCTGTGAGCCTATTTATGAATCAATGTTGAGGTCACGGGTTCGATCCCATACCATGGCACATTGTTTAACATAACTCACTATTGACCACACCGTAATCGCTTCGGTGGTACATTAGAGTGTACAGTGGCTGAACTCTATATAGAGTTTATATAGGTAGCAAAGTACATTCGTGAACATATTTCGTATAACGACCGAAAACTTGATTGCAGTTTCTATAGCTTACCCAACTCTATCCACCATTTTCTAGAACTTATTTATTCAACGTTTCTAGAAGTCACTTTTTAACTCTACTGTAGTCTGAGAACGAAAAGGTATAATAAAAGTTACTCATGAGAATTACTTCATGAAATTCGCATAAGAGATGACAAAATAATTTTAACACTGCAAATGAAAAAACCTTTTAATTAGTGTGGGACATAGCTTGATGGCGTACTATAATTAGACGAATAGTCACATGAATATAAGTTAAAATATTATGAGATAAATTTCAATATAAAGAGGTTACTAAAAACTTAGATGTTGAAAAGAATCAATTAAAATAATGTGACCCCAATCAGAATTGAAAGTGTAGTTTTTTTTTTAGATATTATTCGAATTCCAGGGATTACCTGTCTTTGTTTCTTGATCTAAAATATAAATTTTAAATCAGTTCTACTTAAGATATAAAGAGATACTTTCCGTTGATACTTGCTTGATCTGAGGATTACTGGACCAGTTTTGTCTTTACACCATCATCACTGGAAGGATATAGACCTCTGGGAGTCGAATTGAACTCGTGAAGTCTACGTTAGAGAGTTAAGTTTGAGATAAAGAGGTGGAAGAAGATAAAGAAAAAGCCTTATGATTATGGGAAAAACCCCTTCATGTACCAGGTGATGTAATAAAGGGAAGAGAAAGGTGATAAAATGAAGAGAAGAGTGTGCAAGAGTAAATGATATAGTGAATGATAGAGTGTGCAAAGAGAAAAAGAAAAATAATAAGAGAAATTATTAAGGTTGATGAAGAAAGGATTAGTTAAAAGTTTCAGTCTAGAAGTCGTGGTATTTTTATTTTGTGTGTCTGTTGAGGTTGCTTCATCTCGTTCGTGTTTGTTTAAGTACTACTAATTTTATTTCAAAATTTGTGAGTAATTATTCGTTAGATAAAATCTTGTTTTCAGTAATTAAGTCTTGATGGTCGTTCTATGTTTGTAAATTTTTAGCCTTTAAATTAGTCGATGGTCCTTTCTGTTCTTTGTGCAATATTCTCATTTGTTCTTGACCATGTGTACGCAAGTGGTTGGCGTAATTAGAGTCTGTTCTGTTGTATATATAAGTGTTCTTTTGAACGATCCCTATCCATCCGTTACATTTGGTAAGCTCTGAAGCAAAATGATAATGCAATGTTTAAATTTTTGATATATGTTGCACACAAAGTATTATATCCTACATTTTTACTACTTACTTAATGAAAACTATTCTATAACTTCTATTTTATAACTTTAGTACAACTTATATATTTTAATTGGTTTCAGTTGAGAGTTACAGCGGTGATGTTCTTCCCCTGACAAGGATTGACAGGAGTCAGATGGGCGCCTATCTGTGCATAGCAAGCAACGACGTGCCACCAGCAGTCAGCAAGAGGATAAACTTGTATGTTGAATGTAAGATTCAGTCACTTCACTATACTATTACACTTTTAATATGTTTTCTTGTTCTCATCGTAGAACTGGAAGGATGAAACGTTTTTCTGAACCTAGCACTTGGGCCACTTTTTGGGCCCTGTTTTGAGTTCAGTAACTTCACACACTAATATACCGCCGTAGTGAATACGGTGTGATCAATAGTTAGCCGTGTAAATCGAAGTGCCTATAGGTGAAATCGAACCCGTGACTTCGACCTTGATTTATTGTTGGCTGAGCAGAAGTAATAGGTTACCACAAGAGTAGCCAGAAGAAGCTGAGCAATAGAGCCACGGCTACTTTGAACCCCTTATTTATATCTCTGAACCATCAATATATTATTAAAAATCAATTAATATGCACTACGAGTACATCCAGGGGATTCAACGGGTTGGTTGTCTAGTTATAGATCTAAACTAAACACATCATACTTCTTAAATCTGACAGCTCAGATTAGCCAACCTATGGGGGAGAAGAAATAAAGCCACTAGGCCGGTTGGAGGGTTGGGGCAGCTTCATTTGTTGGTAAACAAAAGAAGGTTATGTTACTCCATTTCAAATCGCGATCTTTTTAACTAGCTTTGTCCTTTGACTTTAACTTCTTATTTACGAATATTTCTTGCAATTAATATAAATTTATTTTCCTTTGATGTTCAACAAATGTAATGGTTATGAAGTATAAAAAGTGAATGCTTACAACTTCTTAGATAAGAGTGATATATATACTATTATAATCCACCTCAGAAATATATCAATATTGACCCTCTTTTATTGTTAGCACATAGATAAATGTTCTTTTTTTAATTCATAATTTGTTTTTGTACGTATTGCTGATTTTTTTATTGTTCTGTATCTGATTTAATTTTACCCAATATATTATATCTCGAAAATTTACGCCATAATGTAGAGTCAAGGGGTGGAGGTTACGAAGTCTTCACGAACGGTTATCCTGAGTGCCTCGCCCCTCTACGAGTGATATTTTTGTTTGCCTAGTTGGCCCTACCTATTACCCGCCAAAATCTCAAGCTCTCATTGGCTCTCTTCCCATTTTTTCCGATTTTCCTGCGCTGTCAGAGTTAAAAAGTATGATGTGTTTAGTTTAGAGGGTTTCTGCTTAAAATTTGTAGTTGCTTCAAGCTATCTTCACAATATTTAACACCCTTGTGTATGATTCCTGCAGTGGAAGCGAGACGTCGGACTTCAAATCCTTCGAGACGCAGGTTTTTGAATTTAAAATAGTACATACCTTTTGTTTGTGTTTACGGTGTTGATGTCGAAACGCTGGGTAAAAAGCGCTTATTGTCGAGCGTAAATCCTTAACCCTAGGATTAAGTTAACCCCATATTAAGGCCAAAGACGGATTCTAATTCTAAACTTGAGAACACGCAGACCACATAGATGGGTCCAATGAACAAATCCGACTTTATCGTGTTTATTACAGTAGGTAGAGCCACTTCTTACATCCACTTGATATGTTTATCAGGGTGAAATATGTCTTACCTCCCTAAGATTAGAACCATCCCTAAGTAAAATTAATAATTACCTTGGTTTCCGGCGAGAGTTTTACGAATCGTCTATCTACCTCGCTTCTCCGATACTTCATTGTTGAGCGTTACTACAACTAAAATGGGTGATAATTAAGAAATTTAAAATCAATGATAATCCATAACGAGAGAATATTTATGTTTCATCATATTATTAGTACTAAAAAGAAAGAGAGTCAGATAGCTCAGATTAATCACTACTTGTGTTTCAAATACTGGTGGTCGAGTGCATTTTATATGTCTGTCTCTCTTACTCCTTAATTCTAATATAATGATGCCAGATAATATTTCGTCTTATCACATATATTAGCAAGTGGTTAGTGTACTCACAACTCTAAACTAATTAGTTTACCCTCTACTAGAGTGTGCTGCAGTCGGCGCTAGTCGCATCATTTTCATTGATACTCATTGAAAATGCCTCATGCAATTAGCCCCATTGAGGGAAGGGTGATTAAATATTTACGTCCATAGTTTCTTAAGCACTTTGCGTCAACCACTTGCCTACCTGTACAGGCCGACACCCTTCCCCCAACCATAACATAGCAAGAGCTTTCTATTAGGATTCTCAATTCACTAAAGAAAGTAGTAATGTGTAATTTAAAAATATATAGCGTCAAATAAATTATAAGGCATTTAATTTAATGACTTGGACTACATGATAATAAAATATGAAAATTAAGAAGCCACTGATTCTTAGCATTGGAAGACAGCACCCTCAAATTAAGAAAATAAATCTTTGGATGAAAACATCTATTGAGAAAACACTTTAAGTTCATGTAGCAACTAAGTAGAGTTGCTTAAAACTTTTTTAAACTTTTTTGTTAAGGTCGGCGTTGGTGTGAAAACCCATTCGCATTCGTGCAGTAGATTGAACCTTACAATTGTTATTGCTAGGCCTTGACGTTGCCAAAGGATCACGTGGCAAGGAAGTAAGATAGATCAGGCTTCCAAGTCCGGAACCCTAATCTAATCTAATGGCAGTCATATATCAACACGTTAGACTATGAATAGAGGCCCAGTGTGTAATCCCAGCTTTAGCATTCAACTAAGGTTCAAATCATTAACTTAAATTTACTATTTCTGACTGATGAGCCTGATCCTTTCTGATACAATTCCGAGCCAAATAATGTCAGGTGTATGTAAAGGACATATATAATGTCACATACATTATTTAATATATTAGAACGTTAGCATGCGGATATGATTTTGGGCTAAGGGACAATAGAAATTGCCATCACGCAAAAAAGACATGAAAAATGTAGAACTAGGAAGTTAGGATATAACAGGAGTTTGCTCAATTTCCACTTTTTAGTACAATATTTCGCCAATAGAAGCGCTGAAGTATTTAAACATAGTACTAGGAAGTAAGAAGGTAACAGAAGGTAGCTAGATTTTCTCTTTTAGTACTATATTTCGACCAATAGAAGCGCTGAAGTATTTAAATATAGAACCAGGAAATAAGAAGATAACAGAAGGTAGCTAGATTTTCACTTTTTAGTACTATACTTCGCCAATAGAAGCGCTGAAGTATTTAAATATTGAACAAGGAAATAAGAAGATAACAGAAGGTAGCTAGATTTTCACTTTTTAGTACTATACTTCGCCAATAGAAGCGCTGAAGTATTTAAATATTGAACAAGGAAATAAGAAGGCAGCTAGATTTTCACTTTTTAGTACTATATTTTACCAATAGGAGCGCACCATGGCAACCGTATTCAAAGGGGTAGGAGTAAAGACTGGCCAAATTGTTAGCTATCCATAATTCAATGTTTTTCGATAAAGTGGAGACAATTTCCACACTGTGTTACCTCTGATTAGATTTATATGAAAGGTTATATAAATGAAAGGTTATTAAGTTATAAGCATTGATTTTTTTAAAAAAAATGTAACTAAACTTTCAAAGAAGTTAAAAATTTGAACTTCTTCTGTATATAAAGTATAGTTAAATTTGCATCACCTGTTAAACACTCCAAGTGAGAGAAAGAATTGTGGTTTTGTGAAATAAAAAGGAAATGTGATCAACAAATAAAAAGCAATAAAATCAAAGCAACCGGAGTGGTTGCGACCGCTTCGACCGAATCCAGAATACGGTTAGACCGGTTCGTAACCATAACATTACCTTCTATGGCGGAATTTCACCCTAATTTTAGAGAGTTTAGAAGTGGTTCGTCACTAGTTGCGTCTTTTTTTGTCATTCTTTAAAATTCTTTTTTTAATATTTATTTTTTGTGTCATGAACCTTTGACAGCATTCTTTTTACTCTGTTACCCTCCTTTTTTTATTTTGAAATTGAGATGAATTTGGTGAACATATAAAATTGAAAGATGAAAAGTATGATATTCCTTTGTCCCACAGTACATTAGACTAAAAATCCCATTGTCCTAATAGTTATTTACTTTATCTACGATTGATACGAAATATAAACATTATATCTCTGTTTAGATGCGTAGAAAGTGATTCTTTACGTACTTGTATTCATTGCGCATGCGCGTCTCATAGTTCTGAAGAATTCCTCTTCTTTACCACACTAGTGTGGTAAAGAAGAGGAATTCTTCAGCTTTACGCACGATTAGACAGTTTGTTTACATTTAACAAGACTAATTTGCTGTTAGTTTAATAAAAGTAACTTTTATATCGAGTTTTTTGTGAAAATCAATGAGTTATTTAAATGCTTATGACGAATATGAGGAGAATAATACGCCTCCCGAAATAATTCGGCACTAAATACAACTAATGAATTAATGTTATCTTTATCAAAAGAGAAATACGAACTTGTATACTGGAAGTTTATTTCTTTCAGTATTTATTATTTAAATCTAACAATCGTAGATAAAGTACGGTACGCAACTCGTGCGAAAACGGCATTTTGCATTGCTCGTGTGGTATTACCACCCTCGCTGTCGCTCGGGTGCAAACTCCACACTCGCATGCAAAATGCTACTTTCCGCACTCGACGCGTAATGTACTATTGTTACCAATCCTACTTTTCAACATAGGATACCCACCTATAGGTGGGTTACAAACGAAAAGAGAACCCTTTTACATACTTGGACAGTGCGATGCATGGTTTCTGGAGGAAGATGGGCTGAAAATCACATTATTATATTTTACTATTTTACATTAGGAAAGGGATGATGGCTATATTATTTATCTCTGGCTATATATACAGATTTAACCTAAAGGCGTGCCGCTGCAATAGTTTATGCACTTGAGAAATTGCAACAGCTTCACTTCTTACACTAAGCAATTGCTAATTTTTAACCTCTCTGTTTATAACCTATTTCGGTCGACCGCTGCCTTCAACCGGACCCGTTCGGACACAAGATTATTTCAAACAGTAATGACACTAACCAGAACTAACCGATCGACCGATCGGTTGATCGGTTAGTGATTCCGAACGCAACCATAGTTATCTCTGACGATCATTTAATCACTTTGATTAGATTCATAGATAGATCAATTCAAGTTTTGAAAAAAAGTCAGAGAAAATTTTCATTGTGAAATTTCAATGTGTCACTTTATTTTTTTTAAAAAATGAAAAGGACATGCCGCGCTTCTAAGTTTCCAAACTGCTTTTAGTGGTTTGGAAAAGCCTCTTAGAGAGCCGATTGTGGTTAAAGAGAAAGCCTCTGGAGTACCACGGAAGAAGGTAAAGATTTCCTTCTAGCATCTATTCTTAACTTCATTCTACAAGGAGTAGACTTATCAACAAAGCTCGAACAACTTTGAGAAAAGAAAATGTATTATAATTCACTTGGTACAAGAAATACATCAAAAGGGAAAACCCCCTCTTTTCTTTATCTTAAATTAAATATTGTTAAAGGATTCCAGTCAAAATTTGACTTCCCCCGAAAACGTTTTGACCAAATTAAAAGCCTTTAGGAATTTCAATAAAGAAGATAAAGAGGAGTAATTTCTTCAGAATGCAAAAATAAATTATCTTAAAATACAGTAAGAATAAAGGATATATATATATATATATATATATATATATATTTCCCTCAAATTGAATGCAACTCTTTACTCATTTTGAAAAACTTAAGTAATTGGTCACTATTATAAAAATTAACTAGTGTCCGTCAAACTTTAGAAATAAACTTCTACATTTAAACTACTGGGCCGATTACAATGCTATTTAGCATACATTTTAAGAAATCGAGAAATTAATGTTTGCTTAAATTTGGGGCGTTACTCTATAAGCTCATATATTCTCAAAAACGGTTCAGACTATATTGATTTTTTTTTTTAAATTTAATCCATTTAAATACAAATTTAACCAACTAAGTAGTTTTCTCGAGAAAATTCTAGTTTCTGAGGTATCGATAAAAATAAATTTAATTGTGAAGTGCGAGATGTTAAGTTCGATTACCCACAAGGAAGGAGTTATTTTTATACTAAATTTTGATAAAATTTTAAATAATAAATAAATGTAACTGTGAAAGCCAGAAACAACTAATAAATGATAAATCACTGTATGAAGAATTAAATTATGTATGTGAGAACGTTAGTATGAGTATGGTACAGATTTTTTTTTAATATTATGTATTATGAAATGAATAAATAAACTGGTCTTCAATATTTATTAAATTTCTTTATGTGCTAATGATTGTAAGGTTGTTACTTTAAATTACCATTTTAAACTATCTTTGTCATCTAGTTCTGTTTATACAGCAGAACATGTTCTAATGTCAACTCTCTGCTTCCTCCATGGATGTTTGCACATTTTAGGTATGTCCGCTACCTATAAAACTTGTCTAGCAGACCATCTACTGATTTCTCTTGCTTGTCTATTGTTTCACAAAGCAGACGTAATAAATCTTCTAATGCTGTTCTGTGTGTTACAACTTGCATTTGTACAACTATCCAGCTAGTATCCAATAAATCCTAGATTGACCTCTGTTGAATTCCGTTCTGTGTATCTCAACCGAATCCTAATTAACCTGTGTATACACATCTAACGATAATTTACTGTCACCAAAAATGCATCTGTCTTTAGTACAAATGGTTTAAAAAATAAGTAATACTAAAAGACGCAAATACAACCACAATTCGTTTAAAGTGAAATGATCTCTTTCTAATTTAGAATAAATTTCTGTGTAGATACTCAATAACAGCGATGAGTTCAATATTGTTAAAAAGCGTCAAAAACACATCATATAGTGCGGCCCGATAAGATTTTGAAAATAATTTAAGCAATTTAATAATGTTTTATTCATAATCAACAGTTTATTGAATAAATTATAAAGTTAGTTTTCTTGGAAACTCCTTACTTATATACACAAATATTGTTGTTCATTGTGGAGAATTGGGGGGGAGCTTCTAAAGATTAGAAGCTATATAAGCTATCCGTCTCTTAAAACTTAATCCGTTAACTTAAAAACTTTTTATGATACAATGAAAAATATAGCATATAATTTAGATAGGAAAAAAGATAAGCCTTAGCATCCAGGTCACACTTGATGCTTTTAAAACTTTATCACCTGGTTTTAGATGCTTTGGACGGTCTTGAAGTTTTGTCGAGACTAGCCGATTACGTAGAGAAGAAGAGTTTTTATTGTACCGGTGTTAGTAACAAATGAAATAACGGACGCGAAATTAATACTAAAGAAAAGTCATAAATTAACTTCGGGAAACGATACCATACGGTATCGGCTGGCCAGCCTAGCGCTTCCTTCACTGGGGTAACTGTGGCGGTGTTACCTGGACGACGTCTCGAAAAAGAAGAAGGTATAAACGCCCAGATACGCAACTAGCGGTAAGGCTAGTATCGCGGTTAAGTAATTAGTTTTTTCCGTGGTAGGCTGTGAAATAGTAACTTTAGAGCCTAAAAAACATAGCTAAAATCCATTTTTTTATTACGTGGACTTAAAAAATCTTCTCATTACTCCTAGCTGTAAAGAAAAAATCTTTTACGCCCTAGGAACTAAAAGATTTTTATTTTCCGGCGGGTAGTTGTCAAAACCTCCGTTAGTACCGCTGCAGTCTTTGTACAAATGCTTCTTGTACGATTAAAATCCGCTAGATGTCAATGCGTTTTATTTATCTTTTCTTATTGTGTAACCTCTTTTTAAGGTTTCTTTTTTTAAGTCTTAAGTATGTACCAATATTTGTTATTATTATATATTGATTAGTGATATATTGAATGTTTTTTCACTGTTTGCTACCTCGGAAAAAATAGCATATGCTACGCGACTGTGAAGTGTTTTTTCTTTACCTTGGCAATATTTACAGTAAATGTACAGTAAATTGCCGCGGTAAAGAAAAAACTCACTTCACAGCCTAGTAAAATAATATACTATTTTAGACCAATCAAAGCGTCAGTTTTCGTGGTAATAAAATTTTAATATAAACATAAATATATAGAGATAAAACAAATCCCAACAAAAACACTAGTGTAAATAATTACAAGATAAAAAGAACTTTTTATATACTACGTTTTTTAATTTTCTTTCGAATCATAATATGTAATGTTGATAATATAATTTTTATTGTTATATAAAATGTTAGTGAAATATAAATAGTTCCGAATTTATTTACTTCACGCAAATGACAACCATCTAGAGTCTAGAGAGCTGATCTTAAACCTATAAAAGGACAAAACTTTAAACAACGGATCTCACCAACACCGAATCTAAACCGTGTAGGGGAGGGTAAGAGAAGAAAAATAAGTACAAGTAAAAAAGTACAGATGTAGAAAATATAAACCGATATCTAGTACACAAGTGTAGACAAACCTGGTTGTCATACGTCAATTGATTTATTTCTTTGTTTACTTATTCTTTTTAGCTGTCATTCAATGTTTACTCTTAATAAAAAATCACAAATTTGAAACCCATCATTATGAAGATCGTAAAGATTTTTTCCGAACTAACTTACCATACAGTAAAATTTGCTGAAAACGAATTAATATCTGCTGAAAGATGGCTATAAGTATTAAAATAATGCATTTTCATCGTGTTCTGAGTTATTCTAAAAGTTTCAAGTGCCTAGCTATTCGGGAAGTTAGTTAGAAATCGATTGCCAGATTTGTACCGGACAAACAAACAAACAAACAAGAAAGCAAGCAAATAAAAACGTAGTAAAAAATAAGCCAAGTCTCGCGTAAAAAGTTGTGAGATCTTAGGTTTAGCCATATATCCCACTTTCCAAGTAATTTCTACTAGGTCTAATTCATCCAGTGCAGGTACATGTTGTTTGTCTGTCCCTCTCTCTATTCTCTTTCCCAAATCACTCTACATGTTTAAATTTAAAAACATTTTCTGACTTGGCAAATACGCACCACAAACTTAAATCAAATAATAAATATTATTTTTTCATTTGAGCGTCGCAGCACAAGGATATAAATTTGTATACGACACTGAATTTAATTTTAGCCTCTTTGGAGTGTGTATTTGCCAAGTCAGACATTTTTTTAAATTTAAAGGTGTTGAGTGATTTGGGAAAGAGAATAGAGAGAGGGACTTGCACTGGATAAATTAGACCTAGTAGAACTTACTTGGACAGTAGGAGACTTGGCTACACCTATGATCTCACAACATTTTACACGAGACTTGGCTAATTTTTTTGCACTAGTGTTTTTTTGGGATTTCACTTCTATTTGTAAGTAATTTTTCATTGCCCCAAACAATTTTTCGTTTTTATTTCTTTGTTCTTGTTTCATTTTTCTTACGCCTTTTTTCTTTCTTTGTTCTTGTTCGGGGGTGTTAAATATCGGTGGGTGTTCAAATTGAACTAAATAATATTATCTGGAGTAAATATGTTTACATTTTAAGATAACTATCAATCAATACTGCCAAATAAACCTCAATGAACGTTCTTAACATCACTTTTAAGTTTTAACGTTCTCCACTAGGTAGCTCTAGTGGCTCTTTACAATTTTTAAATTTTTTACAATATTTTGAATAGGCGGTTTTTCTTTTAGCCTTAAAAGGGACAAAGAACCAGATTTTTTCGGATTTTTTAATTTTTCCTTTATTTGTTCAATAAACTCCACCTATACACAAAATTTCAAGTTTCTAATAGGCTTGTTAGAAGTGCCTTAGAATTATGATGAGTGAGTCAGTCAGTGACGAAATAAAAAAACTTTAGGCTCATATATCTTATGAACTACTATGGGTAGAGGTGTGAAATTTTTATTTCTGGTTCAGCTTGTCATGAACTTTAAATTAAAATTAGTTTTATATATCTAAGTATCTTCAATGGGACAATAGAGGGGGGTCAAAATTGCCTTGAGTTGGTTCCAGTAAAGGATGGTACAGCTGTGCTCGACTTGGCGAGGGCACTGCCGTGCCCCCATATAAGGTAAATATTATTTTCAAATCCACTCCATTGTTTTCTGGAAATATACTAAGAATGAAAACATAAGATAGTCTTTAATAGCTAAAGCATAAAATAGTATGGCAATTGGTCTGGCACTTGGCCTTTCATCGGCGTCATATAATTGCACGAATGGTCACATGGGTATAAAATAACTGGGAATTGAAAGTGTTTTTTTTTTTTTTGCTAGTTTGGTAATTTATTTTTATTCAATGTTAAATGTTGCATTCAAAATTTAGTGAGCGTGGACGGTCTATAGCAACTTTCGAAAAACAACAACATTTTTACATGATGTTAATAAAATAAATTGTGTGGGAGCATCTGAAAGAGAAATCAATGGGACCAAGTGTGGGCGTATTATGACCTACAATCCAAATTTCATGAAATTTGACACGTTTAGTTTTTAAGATGTGGTGGTAAACGGCATACCGACACACAGACAGGCAGACACTGATAGCATTTCAGAAATCAGTCTGAACGGATAATTTCGGTTCGGGAATTTTTGAATTCAGAAAAAAAAATGCTTTATATAATGACTTAAATGCTTCTCTTCGGTGATCACAGAAATAATCTACATATCTGATTCAAAAATTAACTAAAACAAGTAAATAATATTGAAATAGTGGATAAATTTTCTGGAGAATTTTGTTCAAATTTAGTTATGACAATATTGGTGTTTCGAAATTATTAATTTAGGTTAGTTTGCACTAAATTAGGATTTCTAAACCCTCTCTAATTAAGATTTCTAGCTATTCCGGTGTTCCTTTTCATTTAGGACCTATCGAAAACTTACGAACTTAAGGTTTTTGGTTGAATATTGATCTTTTTGATGAAGCTGGTGTAGCGTCAGCTTTATAATTCAGTTCAACGAGGTAAGAAGAAATTGGGGTAAGTTCACAAACCACTGCTATTATCTTCATTGAAAGTTATGACTAGTGCTTGAACTGTAAATCACGTACAAACTCTACTTGTATTGGAAAACTTCTAAATCTTTTATCTTTATGTACCTTGAGCTCCAAGCATCTTTAGAGCATTTATTATGAATGAAGCAAACTAAATATATAATAATAATAATATAATTTATTAATGCTATGTTTATACACTATTAAAATTTACTACATACTAATTTTACAAAATTTAAATACAAATGAGGGATTTTAATTATGAGGGAAATAGACTTGCTAACTTAACGTCAGTTATTGAAATCTTTATTTATTAATAACTTTTTGCAATCACTAGCCTTAATAAGCAACCACTCATTCTTTATCAATACATATATTTACTAAATCTTTCTTCTACGACAATACATATTTTATTCTCCTTCAGTGCTAACTGGTCAATACAAGACAAAATCAAGACCCTATTCCAAATCAATTTTCAACTAATTAAGATCAAGGTATCATCTATACCCCTTTTAAAACCGGTATCCTTTACAAACCAGTGATCTAAATCATTATACTTTTTGGTACTTCTTTAGATTGTTACTCCCCCTATGTTTTTTTTAGAATATAAATGACTTTTTATTATAAACGGATATTTAGTCCAATGTACTTTGGGACAAAGGAATATCACACTTTGGTTTTTATTAGAGGAGTAACAGTCCAAAGAAGAACATTCATAAACATTCATTAGATTGTTACTCCCTCTGTATTTTTTATAAGGGGAGTAACAGTCTAATGAATGTTTATGAATGTTCTTCTTTTGACTGTTACTCCATAATTATACTCATAATTTCATCAGCCAAATTCATCATCTGTTCGGTACGGAAGGGCTTGCGCCTGATTCCGCTGCCGGGTGTATAAGTAAAGATATTGAGCGGACTGTAGTTATAGGGTGGTAAGATAAAATATTAAAAATATAATAATAAATAAGTACACAAGGTGAATAATGATATGATGAAGATAATATAATGTATAAAGATAAATAACAACTTACATGTAATGAATGAAATATAATAATAAATCCTAATATACTGGCGAACTGATGTGGTGTGATGAGTGATGATCGTGTGTGTGTGAAGTGATGAATGTGTTAGGTAATGTCTCTTACTGGCACTGCATTAAAATATAATGCTAACGATAATAAATGAAACGGTAATAGTAGTGAAATAAATGATTGGATATCCAAAAGGTAATGTTTTATGAAATAATAATTGTATAAAATGAACTATCGTGGACCTCCACTTGTAGCGTCTAAGAACCATGTGCAATTCTTTTAGAGTGATCATGTGTTGGAGGTAACGGTTGTTATCAGGTTTGGCCGCATAATCGTCGGCCTAAACAAAGATCTAATAGTCCTCTTATTATGGGGCTGTAGATGACAGAACCAGGTGAAATAGTAGGAAGTGTTGCGCGTTCGACGGATCTCCGGTTTGCCTATCTGATAATATACATAGTAACATAGACCTTGTTCAGAGGCCTGAACATCATCTGTTAATCAAAATCAGTTCCTTTGTTGTAATCTTAAATCTTTAATTAGTTAATATGCTGGGGACACAATTAATCATTCAATCAGTTGACGCATCACGCAATCAGTTCATTCGTCGTTAGTTTCTCCCTTATCCTGCATGTTTATTTCTCTTTAGTATAAACAGAAAGGAAGAATTGGGAAGACCACAATTTCAATGTTTGATGGATTTACTCGTTATTAGGTCCACTAAATCCATAAAAATTGGTTTTTAAACAAATTCTGTCTGTAGACTGTGCTGACGCCTAGAGTCTATACTACAGAGTCGAGTTTTTTGGACCGATTTTAAAACAAACTGTTGTAAAATTATTGGTCAGAAATTTATTAATTTTTTTTATAAAGATTATAATTTAATATTCTTGTACATATATAGTAGGTCGATAAGGGTATCAGATTTTAAAGAAACAAATAGACTATCTTCATTTAGAAAAATATATTCTTTGTTCATTTAATAATGGTCCATGTATATTTGAGCATTGCAAGAGAGAAGAAAGTTTTTTCGCATTGCAAGAGAGTTAGGAAATTTATGTTATCAAATAAATTCAGAGGGATTGATTGAAGAGACACAAGTGTCCAATTTCAGTTGAATCGTTTTCTATGTTTTCTGTTGTTGTTTTTTTTGTTTTATTACTCAATTTATCCTCGAACATCGAAACCTTTACAACTTCTAATTGCTTGTTATCAGGTTACATTGCCGAAACAACACAACTCTGGAGTAAAATTATTTTTATTTTGTTCTCAAGGTATATTAACGAATTCTTTAATAACTCGATAAGGTTAAAAAAAGCTAAAATATGTAGATGATAACTAAACCCTTGTGTCCGTCAGGTAGGTAGTACTTTGAAGGTATAATAGTGTAAGGTGGTTCATCACATAGTTCAGAAGAGCGATCTTTAACATTATTTATGTAGAGGCCCGTGGTTCAAGTCCTGGCGCTGGAGTCTATTTTTCTCTGTCTGTCTCCCAGTGTTAATAATAAATATAATTTGATTTAAATTAATATTTAAACTTTCCGTAGTATGAATTGTATAAAAATTGACTTTATTTGATAGATATAACGGATGTTGGCAAAGTCCAAGTCTGTTAGGTTGTGGCACCGGATAAACCTGACCTCGTTATTGATAGTACAGCTGTTGAAAAGGTCAAAGCAACACATACCACTGAGAGGTCAGAAATGGGGGTTTGAAGATTTAAATTTGTAAATAGCAGAATTTGCAAAGCAAACACTGCTTTCATCCAACTCTACCCTGTCTGGAAGTCCAAAGAAATGTCTCTGATTACAAAGCCTGAATCTTCCGAGCAAATTTACCGAACTCTTAAGTGCTATACGGCTTTGAGACATGGAAGATGTCCGTGGCCATTAAAAATAAGCTTCGGCCCTTTGTTAATCGTACTTCCCGGAAAATGCTGAGGGTCTTTGGACAGTTTCATCCAACTCAATCCTGTCTGGAAGTCCAAAGAAATGTCACTGAATACAAAGCTAAGAAATTTCCTAACAAAGTCATTACTGCTGCACGGTTGCTTTGAGACGTAGAAGATGTCCGTCGCCATTGAAAATAAGCTCCAGCCCTTTGTTGATCGTTGTCTCAGGAGAATGCCGAGGGTCTTTTGGCCCAAATCAATTTCCAACGAAGAGCTTTGAAGAAGGTCGATTGGTCAACCTGTTATAACGGACATCCATTGCAGAAAATGACACTTTAATCGGACACACGCTAGAAAGCCATATGTAGCTTTAGAGTGGAACCCACAGGAACGCCCCCTGTGGAAGACCCAGAACAACCTGGAGATGTACTGTAAAGCAAGGAGAGCTAATACTTAACAACTGGTCCTATGACCATTTTATAGGTATTGGTTCCTCAACGACAATAACACACTACGTTGCTAAACACGACGATCTAGCTAGTACTCGTACATAATTGAGCTCAAGACAAACCTTCTAACACTGACAGTACTTATCTCTTGTTTAATTTAATAAAATTCTAGCTGATTAATAATCAGCTAATGATCAGTTGATTAATAATAAATTATTGATCATCTAATTAATAATCAACTAATGATCATCTAAAAATGTATAATACAATTGTAGATGATTAAAGATAAGTAGGGTTGTATTTTTTGTAGAATATCATTGAATTCCTCCTTTCACTATTATTTTATAATCCAGAAGGGATTTCTGTTACCAGGTAAAAAAAAAAACAGGTTTCAAACTAGCTGAACTCCTCCCACTTTTAAAATCCTGTCTTCTAGAAAATAATGAGTTCTATAAGTGCTTTCCACGAAAGCTTCCAACTGAAAAAAACGGGAAACAATATTTTCATTTTTTCAGTTAAAATTTAAATACCATTGGTATTTTAATTTGAAACATCATTATTTTGGAATAAAAAAAATCTTTGTATAAAGAAAGTATGCATACTTATTTTCAAGTTGATACTCAAAAAATCGTGAAAGTAAATTATTCCTCCCCCCCCCCCCCCCCTCCCCCCCCCCAAAAAAAAATAAAATAAAAAAACAATAGTAGTTCATTTAAATACCAAGTTAACCATAGATTTTATTTGGGAAAAATCTATTGCAAAAATTGATAATTACGAGAAGTTATACATAGTTCGATTCTCCGCCGGGTTGAAATTACTTTTTACGGTGAATTTTGACTTACGTTAAGATGGCTACCACTCACCATTGACAGAAAGTGTTTGGGCATTCTCATACGGCAAAAGCGTATTGACGACGGCGTGGCTGTTCGACGATCATTTTATTTTGTACGATTACACAAAACGTTTTCTGTTGCTTTCTTCTGTGAGTGGTTGCTATGCGTTCGATGCGCGGTGAAGGAAGTTACCAGTGACATCTCTCGGTGTCCAAATGTTTGCTACTTGTTAAGGAACCAAATATTTAACCAAATGATTGTTACTTGTTCAAACCAAATGTTTGCTACTTGTTTAATCCAAATATTTAACCAAATGTTTGCTACTTGTTTAGGAACAAAATATTTAACCTATAATGTTTGTTGCTTGTTTAAACCAAATGTTTGCTACTTGTTTAGGAACAAAATATTTAACCTAATGTTTGTTGCTTGTTTAAACTAAATGTTTGCTACTTGTTTAATCCAAATATTTAACCAAATGTTTACTACTTGTTTAGGAACCAAATGTTTGCTACTTGTTTAAACCAAATGTTTGCTAGTTGTTTAGGAACCAAATGTTTGCAACTTGTTTGAGAACCAAATATTTAATCAAATGTAAAGAACCCCTTTTTTATTTAATAATGTAAATAGAAGTTCCTAATAGGGGGATCGAACACGTGACCTCAACTTCAATTCATATATATATGGTCAAGCAGAAGTAACCATTGCCTTTACGACCACGGCTTCTCTAAACCCCCTTTACATATCACTAACCACTGCACTTTCTAGATCTGCAGTTCGATTACCGACAGTATAGCGCATTTTTATCTGTCCAATTCAAAAATAATTATAAATACTTATAATAATTATACCGGCTTAGTCAAATGGTTAGTGTACTCGCAACTCCACCTGAAACCAAGGTCAAAATTCCGACACATGACGGATGTGTAAGTTGTGATGAGTTAGAATCCCAGACAGGTGAGAATGTTTCACACTGATGTGCTACTTATCCCTTATCCTTATACTTATGTGCTCTACTTATCCTTATACTTATGTGCTCTACTTATCCTTATACTTATGTGCTCTACTTATCCTTATACTTATGTGCTCTACTTATCCTTATACTTATGTGCTCTACTTATCCTTATACTTATGTGCTCTACTTATCCTTATACTTATGTGCTCTACTTATCCTTATACTTATGTGCTCTACTTATCCTTATACTTATGTGCTCTTCTTATCCTTATACTTATGTGCTCTACTTATCCTTATACTTATGTGCTCTACTTATCCTTATACTTATGTGCTCTACTTATCCTTATACTTATGTGCTCTACTTATCCTTATACTTATGTGCTCTACTTATCCTTATACTTATGTGCTCTTCTTATCCTTATACTTATGTGCTCTACTTATCCTTATGTGCTCTTTGGAGTAGATGAGTAAAGTGGATCCTGTAATATAACCTAAGGATGTGTCATCCTATAAAAAATAATCTTTAGTTATGGATAGCCATTCATTTAAACTTTGTTAGCATCTATGACCGAGTATATTATTTTATATTTATATACTTAGTTCAAACTTAGTTTTAATTCAAATTGATGGGACTTTAAATTCTTTGTTTTCTTTAAAGTCGTTTAGAAGTTGTTTTTGTGACCATTGCAAAGTTTTTCCTTCTTACATGGTTTTACTAGGGTCCAAACATTTTCATACACCTGGTGATATTTTACTTTTCCCTGACAACATATTTCCCTTGTAAAAAGTTTATGGGAAACAAACTATTTCCCTTTCTTTACCCTCTAACATACCCTATTCTTATGTTGATTAATGTACTATGTTATTCAAACTTTTTACCCTCTCCGCACTGCAAACAATAAACACATTACAAAGAAAAGCTTCACTTTATATTCCTGATAAGTTTTCTTGTATTTGCTATATGTTATACGTTAGTTTTTTTTAGTTTTCCTCTCCATTTTCATGATTTATAGAGGTTAATTTTTCTTTTTATCTTGATGTTATTTGTTTGTTTTCACTTTGTTGAGATTTTTAATTGACTTTTGTTTGTCGTTGGTGAAATAATAGTCCACAGGCCACCATAAGAAGTGAGTCGCTGATTGATAAAGTTTTCTTACCTTATGGAATCGCTTGTTTATGCCGTGTCCACCGATGAATTGGGTATATGGCAACTGGGGGCTGGGCCATTTCTTTTTTGTTGACATGCCAAACTTGCCCTTCTGCGGGAACCTTGAAAAGAGATAGATAAAGTTTTGATTTTCACATGATCGTTTAATTAAATTATTTCAAAAACAGTGGTACACGTGGCCACCGATAAGAGTGGTCCGTTTGGGGTGGCCACCGACCCAAACATATCGCTCTGCGAGGACGTTGAAAAGAAAACGGCCCACTCGTATCGGTGGCCACCTTTACCACTGTTTTTGAAATAATTTAATTAAACGATCCTGTGAAAATCAAAACTTTATCTATCTCTTATCAATGTTCCCGCAGAAGGGCAAGTTTGGCATGTCAACAAAAAAGAAATGGCCCAGCCCCCAGTTGCCATATACCCAATTCATCGGTGGACACGGCATAAATAAGCGATTCCATAAGGTAAGAAAACTTTATCAATCAGCGACTCACGTCTTATGGTGGCCTGTGGACTATAAATTGTGTTGCTACTTATTTTTATTTCTTGTACCGAATAAATGCTGTATATAATAGTAAATTTGGTTCCTTATTTTTCTGTTGTTTATTTAATAGTTTTAGCACATACATTTTTATTTGCACTATAGTTGGATCCACTTAAAGGTAAAAAAAATATATTCAATAAGTCATGTGAATGTGCGGTCACAATCACATGACTTATTGAATATATTTTTTTTACCCTTAAGTAAATCCAACTATAGTTCAAATAAATATTGAAGAAAAGGGTACTACCACTGAAGATACATTTTTATTTTCTCATATACGTAGAATAGGGAAGGCCATAGTTAACCTTAAGCATCTTCGAAAATCTATAGAATGCGAGTTAAAATATCTATCAAGATCTCTTATCAGCATGTTCTTCCTAGACAATAATCTTATACGCAGTTAAGGGAGGAGTGCTGCACCTAGACCACAGTGAAACTTGAGTCTCTTTAAATATCTATAAAGTGCTGCTTTCTATCAAGCTCTCTTATCAGAATGCTCTTCCTAGATAATATCCATATACGTTATAAAGGGGGTCTTGGAGTGCTGCACCTAGACCATTGTGAAATTGGAGTCTCTAGAAATATCTATAAAGTGCTGCTATCTATCAAGCTCTCTTATCAGCATGCTCTTCATAGATAATAACCATATACGCGGTATAGGGGAGAGTGCTGCGTCTAGAGTCTAGACCATAGGGAACCTTGAGCCTCTTTGAATATCTATATAAAGTGCTGCTATCTATCAAGTTCTCTTACCTGCATTCTCTTTCTCTTCCTAGATAATAATTAATTTAACAATGCGAGTCTCAATTTAGTCTTTGTGAGCTCCACGATTTTTTTTATAAAACCTATATTTTTGCATTGAAAGTGAAATTATTCCGCTTGCAATAACTGATTTTATTTCTTATAAAATGACCACTGTATGGTCAATGGATTCCTTCTATTCTGATGATTTTCCTTTTTGATTGTAATACTGAGTAGTAGTAGTAGTAGTGGTTAGACGTGGAGGACGAACCACTTGTTTAAACCTAGCAATCAGGCCACAATGGGGCCATTTTACTAACCCCGTGGTGGAGAGTTCCAGCCACTGCACTGGCTAAAGTACATCATACCTGTGCATGGTACCGCCTAAGCGGGTATAATGTAGTCATTAGTGGGCTATTTAAATCAAAGCATCATGACTCAGGATCGAACCCATGACCTTGATTCGCCTAGATCCATTATGATAGCTGTGCGAGTGCCTAGAACACCTCGCTCACGCTGGCTCCCTAATTTTTTTACTTGATCAGCCGTATTTATTTAACAGTAGACGCATTCATGTTACCTCGAGTCACAGTGATAACCTGTACCATGGGCCGGAGGTTTATGACGTAGACTAAAAATTACTCTTCTGGTATAGTTCAATGGACGCATACAAAAGTAGAAGTAGAGAACAGTAGTGCTGATGCAATGGATGTAATCGGCAGGTGCAATAGCGTCGGAATAAATGGAAAACTTTCCCTTTTGTACATCGTGACTTTAGTACATCTTTGGTTTAATAATCCAAAATTCATGATACCAAGTTCATGATTCCTCCATGTTTTCATGATATATATGTATAAATAAAATTTCCCTAGGGACAACACTCTCCCCTATGTAGAGAGAAAGTATTGCGATAGCACAAAAATTTAGGTTTGAGATTTTTATGGATTTATACGTTTTGTGGTCCCCAGGATCAAACAAAAGTTTTTAAAGAATGTTTATTATCTGTCGTTTGTTGTCAGTTGTCTGTAGGCTGTACAGGCGCATAGAGCTTTGACCCACTGGACCGATTTCGATTAAATTTTCTATACATCTTCGAAAATATCATACGAAACATAGGTATGAATTTTAGTTATAAATTTGGAGGCGCTACCCTTTAAAAACTGAAAAAAAAAATAAAATAAAAATTCATCGAAAATGGTTCCAACAATTATTTTGATTCAAAACATTTTAAAACACGAATCTAACCATATAAGTCTTTTTCCGGGAAAAAATCTAGCTGCTGATAAAATAACTATAACTGCAAAGGGTGAGTGGTAAGATTCGATTCTCTGCCGGGGTGAAATTATTTGAATGGTGAATTATGATAAAATGTTCTGTTCAATAACAATTTAATGTAACTACGAAAACCTTAATTATCTAACAAATGGTAGGCAATTAACTATGGTCGAAATAATTGCGTACTGATATGAGAAAAATTTTAGTATGAGTTGTATCGTACATTTTTGTTAATGCCCCAACGCCTCAAAATTAATGCCCTTGTTAATGACTCAAAATTCTGTTGTTTCAGCAACAGAATTTTTTCTCAGGTCTATTTAATTTTTAGCTGGAGATAAGCCAAGGCTAGCTACTCCAATGCCAATATCCTTTATGTAATTCAAAACCAATATTATTTATTTGATAAAATTTTTTCTAAAATTAGAAAATAAAAGAAAAATTGACTTGTTCGAATTGACTTCTGAGACACATATTTATAATTTATATGCATAATTCTTGCCCTTACTTAAACTTTTTGCTTTTTTTTTATTGATATTAATATGGGACCCACGCCAGATCCCATTTCGTTCAAAAAAATTTAGGTAAATTAATTCATTCATATTCATATTCATCCCTATGTTTATAATGCAGATACAAATCCTTGAGTATGATTAAATAAATGCTTACCTGTATATAATTTTAAACCGACGACATTTAATAAAAATTAATTTACTTAAAACTATTAAATAAAATTAATTGAATAAGTAAATAAATAGATGTTATTTTAATGCAAAAACCCACTTTTATTTGAGAAGAGAATAAGTGGAATTTGTATTTAGTTTAAAATATAAAAAATAATCAGGTAACATTAAGGGAGTATTTTAGATCAAGATGGTGGGTTTAGTTAGTTCAACCTCTACTAGGATGTGCTGTAATCGGCATTTTGGATAGGCTTCGTTTTCAGTGATCTACGTTGAAATGCATAAACAAAATAGTTCTATAGAGATGATTAGTGTGACGTCACAAAAGCTTTCGAAAAATTAACTCAGTTTGTTAGGTTCCTTCTTCTTATCACCTCTTATCAATCCCATGTAAAATGAATGGGAGAATTTTCTCATCTTTTTAAATAATTAATTATTAAATTATTATTGATTTATAAGAGTTTTCACCCTTTGAACATTGTTGTACCAAGTCTTTTTTAACGAGTGTAACAAAGAAAACATTAAAAACTTTCGTTTCAGTTATTTAAAATGAGTATTTGTGTGAAGGGTCATAACATCGAAAAAGCTATTTGAGTTAATAATCTTTATACTTGATTTTTTGTATTTCCTGTTACCATACAAATTCACAGGGTGTGTTCGTGTTCATATTGTGTGTCCGAAAATAAATTTTTCTCAAGTTTTGAAACTCAATGAAGTATACTCAGGGTACAGGACTTGTAGAAAGATAGTGATTCTTAATCTGCTAGGTATTAAAAGATTATTTCCTAATAATAGTTTGTTCCTGGTTACTTACAATGTGCATTATATTTAACCGATGTTGGAACATAATTATATACTATACAATAGATCACTGACCAGCCCAGGAAAAAGACGTTGATGACGAGACAATGAGCAGACTGTTATTACTATTATTATTTGTGTATTTTTTGTTATCTATATTAACGAGTATAATAATATAAGATATGAGTGTCTCGCATGTATACTTGTTTAAAATTTTGATTAAAAAACTAATTTAATACATTAATTTAATATTACTTAAGTACTCTGACATACTTTTACGAAGAATAGCTATGTCCTCCGAAAAAAATGAAGTATAGATGAAATTTTCATAACGCTCGAGAAGGTGGAAGACATTAATATACAAACTAAAATAGAAAAACGATGTAAAAAATAAGCAATAAATAAGAACGGACCCGGACGGTATCACCACAATAAAACACACTCACAATAATACTTTTTTAAACCACTAGAACGGCAATTTTTAATGTTTTCTTATCTTATATTGTTAAAATAGACTTAGTATAATAACGTTCAAAGGTTGAAAAGTCTTATAAATTAATAATAATTTAATCATTAATTATTTAAAAAGTTGAGAAAATTCTCTCATTCATTTTACATGGGATTGATAACAGGTGATAAGGTAAAGGAACCTAAACAAACCGAATCGAATACATATCGAAAGCTTACGCCATCTTGTGACGTCATTACTAATCATCTCTATACCCAACCAAAAAAAACGGTATGGGCCAAGTCGAGTGCTTAACGCAGATGATTATTAGAATCTCTGAGAGATAATATATAGTTATTCATTTTAATGTGTTCCTGTAGCTCTATTTAACCATAGGAGATATAAGCTTTGAAATATTTTTTCATTATTAAAAAAAGAAAAAAAAAACACAAAAAACAATTTTGTCCTTCATAACTACCTTACTCTTATAATTAACGTATATTTTAGTTAGACTTAAAAACTACCCCATTTCATTACCTTTAATTTGGTGTAGCATTCGCCATACCTACTTAACTAAAACATGAACGCCTTATTGCTAAAAATAAATATTGAAGTCACATAAAAGCATGGGAAAACGCATTTTCAAAGGACATTCGCGATGTTTTCCATTTTTTTGACATTTTCATGTCTTTACTTTGGCACATAAACTCGAAAAGCGTTTCCAAAAAACGACACTAAAGAGCGTTACATGAAAATGTCTCACTGCCTTATAGACTCGTATGCAAGCAATTTTAGATTTTTTATTTTTTACTTAATTTTAAGTAATTTTGTACACCCATTTTAATGGCACTGCCTAATGAATCCTCCGAAATCCTCCACAACACTTTCGCATGTCAGATTTCTATTCTTGTTACATTATCTCCAGCCCAGTGAAATTCTTCTCCCTATTTGTTTCTCAATTTCTTTTTCAGTCTCATTTATCAGACAAGCAAAGTATGTATATTCATATACATCTTCGATAACGTCAACATCTGCTCTTATAATAAATTCTTTCCCAGCTCTATTTATCGACACACACTTGGTTTTTGCAGCGTTGATTTGAAACCCTATCGTTTTACTTTCCCTATGAGACATTTTAGCATTTCTCCAGCTTCTTTTACGTTCCAGTTTCTTTTCTCAGCATATCCTCTGTGAATATGCGAATTTTAGAATTTTCTAAGCGTGTTTATATTTACACCTTTCTTATCTCACTTTCGCTTTATGTATGCTGCTTCGAGTACCTTAATGAAAAGCTTACTTGTGATAAAACATCTCCCTATCTAATATCTCGCTCCGATATTTCTTGTAACTTGGTCCAATTTAATTTCTATGCAATCATTTTAATAAATTGATTGGAAGATATCCAAATAAGAGCCATAAATATATATTAGATTCTTCTAAAACTCAAATAAAATTTCTCAAATTAAATAAAACTTGGGCAAGTTCGATTGCTATATGTTACGAAAATAAGTTAGAGATTTTGTGATAGAAGAAAATTACAAATCGCAAAACTAAAAAAGCGCATGCAAAACTGCCTACAATCGAGTAGGGTATCTCGAATTTTGCGATGTAAGAAGAACACCTAATGTTTTTAGAAGGGGCTGTCATTAGAATTCTTCTGGAACGGAAATTGGTTACCAGGCGGAACCGGAATTTTTAGTGAACTGTAGAAGCAAAAAGAGATATTTTTAGTTACAAAGCCTGTTCTCATAGAATCTCAAAAATTATTTGGAAACTAGATAAGGAACACGAAGGAGGAAGTATCCAGATAATTTAAGTATACGCTCCAACGTCGAAGGTTGAAAATAGTGTGATTCATCAATTGAATTTATTCTAAAGCTTGCACTAGAAGATGATTTCATTGATGATTGGTGATAAGAATGCTGAATGCTGAAGTAGGTGAAGATCACAAATATGAGTCAGTCGGTAAATTTGTATATAGTAATAGAAATGAACATGATGAAATCCTTCTAGATTTCTTAGAAAATAATATTTTATATGAGTGAAGAACGAGTTAAAGTGAAGAAAACCAAGAAGAACACAACTTGTAGGTAAATTAGTTAAAATTTGAGTAGCTCACTTTTCCTTAACGACTCTTACGAAAAAGTACTCGACTAAACAATACGGCACTTCTTTAGATTGTTACTCCACTGTGCTTTTTAGAAAATAAATGGAGATAATAATTTACACTTTCCTTTGTCTAAATCACTATTAAGACAAAGAGATGTTTAGTCCAATGTTCTTTGAGACAAAGGAATATCACATTTCTGTTTTTATAAGGGGAGTAACAGTCTTAAGAAGTTCCAAGGCTGTAGTAAAGAGAATTCTAAATACCCTTTTAGGAATAACGAACTAAGAAGTTGCTGGGCAGTCAGAAAAATGAATATAGGCGTGACAGCTGGAAAAGACGGAATAACATGTAAAGACATAAAGGGAGGGGAACTAAGAAATGCTCTTAGAGTTTAATTCATACTTAAAATATTATGAACTTCCTCAGACTTTATATTCTAGGCTTCATTAGTTCTGGCTCTCTGTACAGGTCTGCCAACTCTCTATTGGTCCTTATTCGCCATTCTCCATTGTCACGAACAGTACTGAAGATTCTTCTTTTTTATAATACCTTTTCTTTTTATACTACATCTTCGTAGCAATTCCTCGTCTAAACATGTCAGTTTCCAGGTATCTGCTCCATATAGCACCACCTTTCCAACAGCAATTCTAAAGATTGATTATTAACTTTGAGCTACTGCTCACAGCCTTGCATTTGAAAATTCTTTGAAGGGTAAATTAGTTTTAGAGATTAGAGCAGGGGTTCTCACTCAAAAGGCACATTGTAGGATCAGAAAATTTCCAAGGGCCATTGTTTCTTGTACATGCTGTTACCGTTAATATATTTTTTTTGAACTTAAGTCTAAAATGTGTAATGCTCCTTTGCTTTTGACTTTACTTCAAACTAAGTTTTAAGTTCTGTGTCTTGTTGTAAGGCAATAAGTTCTTTTTTTAAGTCCAAAAACACTTTGCTCTACTACGTTCGCAGTTGATATTAACCAATTGATTATCAATAAAACCGAATCAATCCTTGAATTTTCTTAACGCCAGCGATTGCAAATGTATATAACATGTGATGGGTATATAATATAACTGGGCACTGGACTAGCAGTTGAGCTGGTATGGAGGTGGCCAAACAAATATTGCAGACTTTCAATCACCCGTCTTAAATTTTTCATTTCGAAGACACTTATTTTTTTCCAGCAACATGAGATACCGGACCGAAATATCGCAAGTCCAAGGGACTGTTGAATGCCGCATAATATTGTTCTGAAGGCCGCGTTGTAAGGATCACTGGATTAAAGTAGAAGTGTTATTAGTGTAGTAAAACTGTTGAGTGCATTACGTGTGGAATTATGTCGTTATCACAATTGAATCTACTAAAGCTAGCCCCACGGTATCAATTAAGTTTTGATTTTACATTACCACTCAATGAGAAATCAATACAATATCTCTTATCATGTCAGAGCATGCGATCCTAAAACGTGGAAACATTCTCTCCTAGTTATTTGTTATCGATCAGCCAATTGAAGCGTGTGCTTCATCCAATCCTGATACAGGTCTTAATTACTCTGCCACAATGAACTCGTTAATTATTAATCACCTTCGAGCTAACACTGGAATGTAATCGAGTCGAAACAATAACAGTGTTTAAAGTTTATCGATTTTATTTATGTTTTAAAATTAACAAGTTTCTTGGATGTAGTAGAGGCCAGAGAACTCATGAACTCATGACTTAATCCAGTTAACTTATTAATTTAATTTACCTTTGTAAAAGTAGAGTAAACTAAACTTAATTTGCATTTCTTAAATAAAGAGTAACTCGTTATTATAAAAAATGTACTCTTTATTTAACAAATTTAAATTACGATCTGATATATATATTGTAGGTTTTATCCGATATGAATTACAGCTAATAATATGTACAACATATTATAATTTTTTCTAACTTACTTTTCCACAAGTAAGAACACCAACTTTCAAGCATTAATAATTAAAAAGAGATTACTATAAAGAAACATTGTTCATAGCAGAAATAATGGGTTATTGCAAATATTGCTTCAGGTTATAATACTTACAAAAATGAATGCAATATGTCATCGAATTTTGCCCAAGCGTCTGTATAGACTAGAGACTATATATTACAGAGAAGCAAGTGAAGCGTTAACTTCTTCACTACAGCCTTATTTAAACCACTTTTGTGGACTCAGAATCGATTCAAAATCTATATTATAGACAATTAAACGTGCAGTTTCAAAACTGTGAAATTTAAAGGATTTGAAGCCTGCTTTAAGGATTTATTAATTTTTATTTGCCCATAAAAAAATACGTAAATAAATGTAATATAATTCAATTTTTTAAAACTTGGATTTAAAAATGAACAGGTTTTGTGGTGTGGAGGCATTTTATTTTATATATATTTTTTTTTTTTTTTTACACAAAAGTTTTTTTGCACGACCACTTAACTTCTTGGTGGTTTCTAGTGAGAAATTAATGAACTTCCAACTCTTTCAATAAGGTACAACATTTGTCGATTTGTTAACATTGCCTTTGAAAATAGACTTATTATTTATGATAATTCAATGAAAAAAGTAATTCCGTAATGCCCTGGATTATAACAAATGATTAAATTCTTGAAAATTAGCATTGTTCGATGTTTTTATTCATTTTATTTTCCTTGAAAAATTAATCACCAATATTTGGTGATTTTCTTGAGTTAGTGAGAGGGAAAACATTTCGAACATCTTCTTTAGCTTCTTTATAACTGTTTAAAATGTATTTAACAACTGTTTTGCTATTAGGTAATATTAAAAACACCATTCTTAGAAAGGTATGTTTTTTTTATCCACGTTTATAAAAAGTTTTCCGACTTATTTTGATTTTTACTATACGTATATAATATATTCACCAAACATTTTACATTTTATTTTTAATAATTATATATATATATATATATATATATATATATATATATATATATATATATATATATATATATATATATATATATATATATATATATATATATATATATATATATATATATATATAGTACTGATTTAGGTATGAGTTTTTTTAAATTTTACATTGACTAATATATTTTGAGTTGTAAACACAAAACAATGTATTCAACGTATACAATATTCAACGATATGTATATTATGTTCAGTTTGTGGTCACTATATGTTTAAAGGCAAGCTGTCCAATCCTCAACTATTTGTAGAATAGAATTAATATTTAAGGTAGAAATGACAAATGTCTAAATATTACAAACTGTGTTCTGATATTTGGATATCTAAATACAGACTGACTTTGACATCAATATCTTACAGACCTGTTTGATTAATTCATTTAACAAATCTTGACAAATTTATTAATTGAAGCTGGTATAGCGACGTCCATACATTAACCAAAATGACGACTGTGTCTGTGTGTCGTTAACGTTTACGCGTGTGACGATAACTTTGAGTAAATGTTGACTGATTTAGTTTAGATTTAGATTTGATGAGTAGGTTCATTTTATCAGTGCATAGGGTATGTTCATTGGATATCATTATCAGCTCAAGCAATCGCGTGTAACGTTCGCTTAAAAGTGAGCTTCCCTTTGGAAAAATTGGAGTTTTAAAAAGAGTGGAAGATTCTGAATCTATTCATTAAGACAAATATTTTTTCTAATGCATCTTTTAGGGATGTACAGGGACACCAGTCCATTAAACAACGTTTCACTCGATTTTAATAAAACTTCATATAAATCTTCTTAAGTACTATAAATCAAGCATGTAAAATTTCAACTTAATGCAAGTAGAAATTTTTGTGAGCGTTAAGATCCGTAAAAATGAGAGAGAAGATGTCTTAAGACTTGTTAAATAGATTGGGATGGCTTGGATATGTGGAGCATATGAAGGATAGTAGCATGTCAAAAAAAGATTCGACATGCCACAGTATATGGAGATTGACGACATGGAAGAAACTTTAAAGATACTCCAGATTACAGGATGGAGATTAGTAGCAATAAATGGAATCATGGGACAAGCCAAGGCTCACACCGGGAAGTAGAGTTACACTAAAAAGCATCCCCTACACTGTCAACCCGCTTGATTAAAACATGGTGTCAAGCTGATTGACACGACCTTCAAGCCGCCTTTGGGTGCATCAAGCATCCCATCAATCTTTTCATCAACACTCATTTGTAGCGGAGTTTTCGACTAGTGAACTGCTCCTTCTGGACTGTAGTGAATCAGTATTGTGTAGATACCATGGTTTCGAATCAGGATTTGGGGTGTCGAGCAGGTGATTGACGGAATGCTTGATCAAAATTGTCTAGACTAACAAGCATTCCGTCAAGCCGCTTGACCCATTCAAACTGTCCATCAATCTTCGTCAAGGCTTGACTCAAGCATCAAACGGGTTCCTAGACGATCAATCATGCTTGACGCGCTGTTTTGATCAAGCGGCTTGACCGTGTAGGGGCTGCTTAAGTAAGTGAGTAGGGATACATTTATAATAATAGTTGATAAGAAGCTGCTGGACAATAGCAGCAAATAAAAGGAGCTGAGAGGCGTGTGAGTTTCTTAAAGGTAAATAGTTAAAGGATAATGTAGAAAAGTTATCTAGGCCCCGGCACCTCCACTTCACTGCCCTCTATTCCCCTCATCAACTATGACATCATGATGAACTATTTTCTTGATATTCAATATGTATTGTTGATGTATATGTTTTAATAATAGAGCCACGTGATGGCTTTTAATAATTGTATAAAAGCATTCTACAAACATTTTTTAAATGATTAATATTTAATAAGATGACTGAGAAAATTATTTGAAACAAAAATGAATAAAACGGGGATATTTTTAAAAGGAATAACCGGCTAAAGTAAATAAAAACGGTCAGAAAGGGGGGGGGGGGTGTACTTGAAAAATAATGATGAGGAATCGTTAGTACAGAAGAATAAGGAAAACAGTTTGGGGGTGAAAATTCAACAGAGCTCTGGAAAGCGAAACCACCTCTACTTCAAAGTGTTTAAATAAATAACGATAGAGCTCCTGATATTCCCAGGTTTGTTTTGTAATTTATATTATTTTACTGTGTATTTTATAGTATATATAAATAAATTGGTTGTCTCATGTAAAAAGGGTTTCTTTGGTATTGTAAACATGAAATTAGTTAGTATAAGGGGGGGGGGGGCGAGTTTGGTTTTTGACAAAATGGCATGAAAAATGAAACATTTTCCACATGTCGCTAGTATACCTGCAAAACCTCGTATGTACCAAATCCAAAATTTTACAGGAGAGCAAAAAAACTGAATAAGTGTTTAATCTTTTACTTCTATGACACGTTGTCCATATATATGATGTTTTACTACCATTGGAGGTATTATATACACTAATAATTAAAATTATAATTAAATTATGATTTTGTGGACTGATTTTGTACTTACGAGGATTTAGACAAGAACTTTTGTCGAGTTACAAGGTTTTACAAAGAAAAATAAATATATTTTTAATTACCTATTTTGTGTAATTACTTTATATAAATAAAAAAACAAACATAAAAAGTAGGAAATATATAAGTAAATAAAATTTAATACTAATAATGAACATATTTTAAAGTGAAACAACGGAAAAGAATTTGTAGTTTAATTGTTTAATTCAATACCATTTTTAGATCCAACAGCAAGTGAATATTATGAAAGTTAAAAACAAAACAAAAATATAATTTTAATAGACATCTACCTAATGTTTCATAGGGAATTAATAAAAACTTTTACATTCTTTAAAGATATAATAATAATCATTAAATGTACGAAAAAATGATAATGATATAGAAAAATGCTGAGAATGTGATAAAAATGCCAGTAATATTCAATTAATAATTAAAGAATTGTAAAACACAAAATAACCATTGTTTGATAGAAAATGTATAATTTAAAGTATAAACCTTATGTGTGTTTTGTACTTTAAGTGATCATGTAAAATTAAAGAAAAAGTTCTAACTGTTTAAAAAAATTATAATACAATTAAAGTAGCAAGAATGAATCAATGATGACAGGTTTTTCCCCTCGGGGCGATTATCCTTTGATAAAAAGTTAAGACTTATTTTAATCGCCATCGTCAGGTAAATATTTATAGTTTGTAAAGGTTTAAAAAAGCAAACAAAAAAAAAAAAAAAAAAAAAAAAAAAAAAAAAAAAAAAAAAACAATAAACATTTTTGTAAGATGGTAAGATGTCAAAAACCTCGTATGTTTATTTTACTAAGTGTGGTCTATTAAATAAAACCACGTAAGTCCTGAATAAAAACACGTAAGGTAATTTAAAAGTAGATATAAAACCTCGTAAGTTTATATACCTATAGTACAAAACCACGCAAGTTGAATTTCCTTAGAACAATGCATCGTATAAAACCATGTAAGTCTCCTGAACTGCGAAACCTCATTAAAACTCGTGATAAATAGTTGTTATAATTAATAAAAACGCAAGTTTAACTTAAAATAAATTAATAATAATAATGTTAAATACAAATTTGTCAATATAAGTCATTTAACTTATTTTGAAACCAGAACTGAGCTGTAGCATGCGAGCGGCGTGCTTCTTCTTCAGACATACGAGGATTTACTACCTTCCTTGAAACCTTCTCGACTTACCAGCTTTTTCAATCGCTGTTCCACGGCGACGTGGTCGACAAAAACGTACAATATTTCACACGGAGACGCAGTCGTCCTAACTCTATCGAAATATGAAATAAAAAAAAAATCCCAAAAATCGGACTTACGAGGTTTTGCAGGTATACTAGCGATGTGTTATATATTTTTGTAATCTACTCTTCAGTACCTTTCATTTGATATCCCACTCAAAACTTAAAAAAAAAAAAATTTCGCGTTACCTGAATTATCCGCCATTTTGGATTTAAACGGCTGATAATTTTGAGTTCGTTATATTGTTCCTGTGTGCGCATCAAAATGATCTTTAAATACTGGAAAGTTTCATGTTTTTATCTCTGTTGATTTAATAGTTATTGGAAATGTACAGAGTGACTGACAGACACAGGAACGAAACTTTAAGGGCTTCTTTATTTTGGTTTTACCAACGAAAACCCTAAAAATGAAAATATCAAGTAAAGTGTTGGATTTAAAAGTTTAGATTTTTATTTTATTTTTAAAAGTTTCTTTTAAAAAAATTATTTCTTTAGTTTGCACAAACTTACACACATTGAGCCTTTAAATTATTGAGCCGATTCTGATCAGATATGGTATTCATATGCTGAGAAACATTATACACTGATACGAAATCAAGAAATGTTTGCTGGTGCAAACTCTACTGCTAGTTTGCACTTAACTGCTAGCAGTTTATAAACCCACAAAACAAGACAGATTTTCTCTTTGAAAAAAGGTATTTAATAATTCTTACTTATTATGGCAAAAAATAGGTTAGTTTTAGTGACAAAGGTGTGTAAGTTACCAAGATTAATTATATATTTGGTTTTTTTAAATGATTTTACCTATGTAAATTGACAAATATCTACTACACTAATGTTTTGTTGCTTGTATAACAGTACTTTGCAGAGAAAATTATCACAAGATAAGTTGGAGATACTTTTGGGGGTTCTATAAGAACAATTATTAAGCTTGGTAATAGCCCAAGTTGGGTTGAAATATCGCAAAAGAGAATGAATATTTTATTTTTATTTTTACCCGTAAGACCAAGGAAGGTCATTCAGAATATTTTAATATGTAAATAAAACGGTAATACACTACTACAGAGCTGCTTGCTATAAATTTGGGAGTACACTGATAAGAAAAATAGTTTATCTACGATTGATACGAAATATAAACTTATATCTCTGTTAAGATGAGTAGAAAGTGATTCTTTACGTACTTGTATCCATTGCGCATGCGCGTTTCATAAAAACAGAAGGGGTAACAATCAAAAGAAGGTGTACGGAATGTTCTTCTTTTACTGTTACTCTCATAAAAACAGAAGTGTGATATTCCTTTGCCACAAAGTACATTGAACAAAACTAAACATCTCTTTGTCTTAATAGTTATTTAGACAAAGGAATGAATAATTATATCCATTTATATTCTAATAAGCATAGGGCAGTAACAATCTAAAGAAGTGCCGTATTGTTTGGTTGAATACTTTATTGTAAGTAAGAGTCGTTAAGGAAAAGTGAGCTACTCAAATTTTAACTAATTTGCCTATACAAGTGTATTCTTCTTGTTTTTCTTCAATTTAACTCGTTTTTCACTCTTAGAATAATATAACAAGAGTTTAAAAGCTCTATGTTCTTTGATGCAACTCTCATCCTTAAATCCCATATAAAAGAAAAGGAAAATATTATACAAATAGATTGCATTCTTAAACAAAAAACAATTAAAAAGTAAAAAAAAAAAGTTTAAATAAACAAGAACATTAAGGTGGGTTTACTCAAATAAAAATTTCTTTGTGTGCTGTGAAAAAGTGTGGTCCTCCTTACATATTACATAAAAGGACGCACTTACCAATTTTCGTTAAACAGCCCGCACACGCTCCAATTGATGTCAGGATTTTACGAACATCAAAGGACTTTATTGAGCCCAGCTTATTTTGATATAAGTTAAACTCCCGGAAGAAAAGATCGTATATCTACTGCGGCAGCAAAATGAGACATTATTGACATGATTTTGGACAGGGAAATATAATTTTACCGTCTAGATAGAAACATGTTTACTGTTATAATGTTAGCAATAAAAGTTGATCTATTATCTTAATCCTCTAGCTATGGGTTTTGTAAACATTTATTACCCAATAATTTTGTTTCTTCCTTATAATATTATAGTTTATTAGTAAACCAGTTCTAACTTAATCAGTATTCAGTAAAATTCGATTTGGCTGCCTAGTTACATAAAAAGCTATTTTCTTATTTTCTTCTTCGAAAATTTTTTTAATCATACAAATGGAAATACCAAGATGGCGGGACATTTCTTTATATTGTTACTCCCCTTATAAAATAAACAGAGGGGGAGTAACTATCTGAAGGTGTACGGAATGTTCATCTTTAGAGTGTTACTCCCCTTACAAAAATAGGAGTTTGATATTCCTTTGTCCTAACGTACACGACAAAACATCCGTCTTAATAGTTATTCAGTCGAAGTCATTTATATTTTTAAAAAAACATGGGGGAGTTGAATCCCTTACATTTACACAGTTGAATCCCTTACATTTATTGCTAAATTTAATATTTATTTTCTCCTTAGGTTTCTTTTTAAATATAAATAACTATTAAGGCAAAGGGATGTTTAGTCCAATGTACTTTAGGACAAAAGAATATCACACTTCTGTTTTTATAGGGGTGTAACAGTCTAAAGAAGAACATTCCGTACATCTTCTTTAGATTGTTACTCCCTTCTGATTTTTTATAGCGGAAGTAAAAATCTAAAAAAGTCCATTTTAATTGCATTTCAGATATTTTTATAACTTTGTTTTAATTTCTATGTACATTATTTTTACATTTACAAACTTACATATGACAAAAAACTTTAAAATGGAATTAGTGTCCGCATTCTTCATTCGTTATTATCAATGTATTTATACCAATTATTATAAATTATACTAATAAAGAAACCTCCCTAAAAAAACCTGTTACTTTACTCAATTACAAGCATTTCTAGGGATTCAGTGTAGCTGCGGTGCTAATGTCAACAGTCACATCTGTTCGGCCATCTATAAATTAAGTTTGAGGTCACTGGTTCAATCCCATGCCTTAGTACTTTGATTTACAAGGCTCACTATTAATCACACCGTATTCGCTTTGGTGGTGCATTGGTGTGTAAAGTGGCTTAACACCATACGGGTTTAGTAAACAGGGTTCAAATAAGTGGCCTACTTGCTAGCTTCAAACATGTGGTTTGTGCACCCAGTTCTACTACTACTACTAATGGTGACCTTTTCCTTCGTGTGGTGTTGAGGTTTTACAAAGAGATCTTCATTTAAAAATATCTCTCGCCAGGAACAGAGCCCTGTTCCAGGTCACACCTCGCTCTTGAAGTGATTATTCAATCTTGTCCTCCCAGATATAATCTAGCGTCTACAGCAGATTCTTTTTCTCTTGGATCCTATAATTTGTGCCAAATGAGAAGTAGAAATAGTGCGTTGACATCGTGGGAAAGTCAAAACAATGGGGTGGTCAGCCAATGAGTGCACAGGATTTTAAAATCCTGTGCACTCATTGGCTCCAAATCCTTTTTTTTTTTACTTTCCCACGCAGTCAACGCACAAAATCTCATTTAGCACAAACTGCAGATTCATATAGGCTTGTTTTGGAAAGCATTCCTTTTTCATTCTAGCTATGGAGCGATAACATCGTACTTGGTTGCAGCTAATAAACTACCCTATGTTTTCTGTGACAATAGTTATATAAGTTACTAGGCAGCAAAATAGAATTTGGTGACAAGTTTTTTAAGTTTTTGTTCCGAATCGAAGGCGAGGATGGGCTAAACAAGTTTACTGAAAAAGACGGAGCCGAGGAAGGGGGAGGAGTGGGGGTGGGCGAGGCCTCGAGTAGTGGGGGTATGACGAAGGGGGTCAGGAGTGGTGGTCGGCCCAAGTGGCTCCCTACCTACTGACGTGATTCGATTTCCATCGCAATCACATCATTTTTATTCAACATTAAATGTTCACAGAGTTCAAATTGGTATAGCACTACTTCTGGACTTCATCCTCAAACCATTTAAATTTCCTTCAAAATTGGATTATTATATAATCTTAAAGATAAAGGTGTTAATAAAAAGATTGTGTTCATGCGGGAGAGGAAGTAATGAGAGAAATTAATTTTGGGACTAAAATTGGTCTAATTATGATCTACCATCATAACCTACCATGGTTTTTAAAAAAACGACAGTTCGCAAAAATGTAGCGACATACAATCACGAAACCAAACACGTTTCTTCTGCCTTAAACGGATTGCTTTCTTGGGAATTTTGAAATCGGAGTCATTAAAAGATGTCGTTCTTCAGAATGACCACATTGCTTCCGGTACCTTTGGTTTGCTCGATACTGCAAATACTGTAGGCTTGATCTATTATACTTGTTATATGGCATGTTATATAGACATATATATATATATATATATATATATATATATATATATATATATATATTACTACACTGTCTGTTTAAAATTGATTTCTAATCTTTCATGATTGTTTTTCTTTAGTATTTAATCCCCTCTCCCTTTTAGACCAAAGCTATTTACATTGAATTTAAAATGAGCTTTGGAAAACGACAAAACCAATTAAAATTGATTTTTGTTTTTGGTGGGACAGAAAAAAAGAAGGTTTTAACGGAAAAATGATTTTATTAGGGAAATTGGAAACGTCTAAGTCCCTTAATATTCATTAAAAAGAATAATAATAATTGATTTATTTTTATCCTTTCTAATTCTACGAATTGCACCATTCAGAAAAAAACAGCTTAAGAGGACGTGAAAAAGTAAAATATCAAAAAATTGTCACTATCATAAAAGATGTCCGAAGCGACTCATACTAAACTTTCTCAAATATACATATCTGATTCTATACTTTCTCAAATATACATATCTGATTCTAAACTTTCTCAAATATACATATCTGATTCTAAACTTTCTCCAATATACATAGCTGGATTCTAAACTTTCTCCAATATACATAGCTGGATTCTAAACTTTCTCAAATATACATAGCTGGATTCTAAACTTTCTCAAATATACATAGCTGGATTCTAAACATTCTCAAACATACATTGCTGGATTCCCGTGCTAAGAAGTGTCATATTTATTTTTGATTTTTACTTTCTCATATAAAAAGAAAGTATTGTGATGGCGCAAAAATTCGATTATAAGATTTTGATGAATTTACACAGTCCAAAAAAGTGGTTTTTAAAAAATATCTGCTTGTCATCTGTTAGTCGTCTGTGCAGACACCTGGAGCCTATAAACTACAGGGACATTTTGACAAAATGTGGCATACATGTTGATAGAAAACAACAACCCCGAGGTGAAATCGAGAAATTAATTTTAGCTCCAAATTTTGGGGCGATACTCCCCAAAAACTCTGAAAAATAATTATTTCTCATAAACAGTTCCAACGATTTTGATTAAAATATTCTAAAATGTAGTCCCCATTTAAATACGAATCTAACGATATAAGCCATTTTCCCGGGAAAAATCTAGTTCCTGAGAAAATAGATTTAAACGCGGACGAAGAGAGCCCGAGTTCGATTCCCCGCTGAGAAGTTATTTTTATGATAAATTTTGATGAAATTATCAATAATAATTAAATGTACGCACGAAAACTAATAAATGAAAAACACTGGGTTGTCTGCGTTGTCTCGGACCGATTATTTTAATTTGAAGTCTTTGTTAGTTACTAAGTCCGGGCGCATATTGATACGCAGGGCCAGACAGTATGTTTCAACCACAGAAAATACGAAACGACTCGAATTAAGACGCCTGATCCACTGGCCTCGGGTAGGCCAAGTGTGACACAGTACTGTCCTGCTTTGCGTCTCAATTCACGTTGTTTAGTATATTTCTGCTGTTAAAAAAACTGTGCTGCCCTGCCCTGCGTCACCTGCGTTTCATTGGGCGCCCGGGTTTCCTGTGGTTGAAAAAACTGTGCTGCCCTGCCCTGCGTCACCTGCGTTTCATTGGGCGCCCGGGTTTCCTTTGGTTGAAAATACTGTGCTGCCCTGCGTCTCAATATGCACCCGTGCTAAAGGTCAACCAAGAAGTGATGGCACTCAGGAAAAATCGGTCCGAGGCGACTCGACAAACTTACTCATATACGTGTTCATAGACCAGTGTTTTCCATTTATTAGTTTTCGTAGGAACATTTAAACTATTATTGAACATATTATCAAAATTTATCATGAAAATATCTTCTCATCGCCGGGGAATTGAACCCGGCCTCTTAGTCCAGTCAAATGATGCACAAAATGGGCTCGAAGTGGAAAGTTCTGGTGTAATTGATTTTAGTGGTCTGGAAATACAGTAAGAACAAAACAAAATTATGATAATAGACGAGCTGCAGTTTTGCCACTAATTTAATTTTTTATGATTATTTTAAAACCTACTATTTTCTGTACTATTTTTATCTCTTATTTTATTTTTGCTTCCGAGCTTACCGAAGGTAACGGAAGCTATGTGATCGTTCTGAAGGACGAAAAAATTTTAGGTCTCCGATTTCAAAAATTCCAAGACAGAAATCCGTTTCAGACATCAGGGAACATTTTTGGTTCCGTGTCTGTCTGTCGGTCTGTCGGTCTGTCGGTCTGTCGGTCTGTCGGTCTGTCGTTCAATTTTTGCGAACCACCATATCTTAAAAACTACACGTCCAATTTTAATGAAATTTGGATGGTAGGTTATAATTAGCCCATTGTTGGTCCCATATAAGTTTCAACCTTCTGCGCTTATTTGTTTGTCATCCAAATGCTCACAAACATACATTTATTTACAGCCATATCTTTAAGAGTAATCATCTGATTTTTATGAAATTTTTATGGTTTGTCAAAAGTAGCCTGCAGATAACTCCTGCCTAATTTCAACCTTCTGCGCACTTTAAATCGTGCTAAATTAATATGTCTTATATTATAAAGCCGCATAGCTAACTGACTCACTGACTGACATTAATGTTTACCCACTTCCAGAAGAGCTAGAGACATGTGGTTTGCGCCATTCGACGCGCAACGTCCATATTGTGGACCAAAATAATTATACAAAGTTCACTTTTCCCCCTCCTTCCACCCTTAAAAAAATAAAAATGGGTGACTTGATTTTTAAGCTGGTTTGGGGGCTTATTGCGGCTAAAAGGTAAGTCGTATTAGAAAATGGATAGCACAAGTGGTGACTGATTTTAAAAGATCTACAACTTTAGTCCTATAAGTTTTTGTCGTATCATCATCGGTTGTACCCTAGATGGTGATAATTTTGTTATTTTTTGGTTTTATTTTTTTCCATTTTTGTCTTTGAATGGCCATAGTTTCTATAATAGTTGGCCGATTTTATTTCTGATTGCGGCGATTGAACCTCACACTAATGTTCTTTAAATTGATTATATTTTATTTCATCAGTTCATCTTATTTGCTGAGAACATGAGAGTAAACTTTTTCCCGTGCGCCGTGTCACGTGACCACTTCTTTTTTTTTTCATATTGTGTCGTATATCATTTTAAAGGCCTTGACATGTACATTAAAGCTATTTTATTTGTTGATTTTTTAAAAATGTTGTACATATACTTTTGTACCGATTTATAAATTTGTTGTAGGTTAAAGGGTTTAAATACTAGGTTAAAGGGTTTTGATATTAGGTTTTTTATTTATATGTATTTATTAGTTAAATGAATGCCCTTTTGTATTGTTTGTTTTTAAAAATATAACTTTGGTACCTCAGAGTACAGGGGTACAAATGTTAAAGTTAATCTTTTATAATATGATGTATATCGTTGAAAAGCTCTTGCATAGTAGATTAATTTTTGTTATATTCTATTTTGTGTTATTTTTAGTTTTGAGGGGGGTAAAATAAAAAAAAAACGTTTATACAGGGGTTTCTACGATTTGGTTGCTGTTTTATATTTGTTTATTAAATTAATTATATGTGCGCTAACTTTTGGTGCTTGTTGGAGGCTTTGTTACTCCAACAAATGTTTAAATATCTTCAACTTTATTAAATATTTACTGGAACAGTGCCGCGCCGTTCCAACTTTTTGATTATGTTTATCGAGGTATTTTTCTAAATTTGGTCTTTTCTTTGCGAGGAAGCTATGTGCCACATTAATTGGCAGAGTATTTTACTCCATTCTATTTTATAAATATAATCTATTTTAAGTATTTATCAACTTTTTTTTTAAATTCATAATATTTTTAAGGTAAATTTTTCAAATAATTTAGGTTAAAGTTAACATAAAACAAAAGGTTGTTTGTTTATTCTCTTGTAGCGGGGAATGTGGCTTAGCCTGGAAAAGTCCTCAGCAAAATACGATTTGGCCGCCTAGGCAGCAAAATCGTATTTTGCTGCGTATTGCAAAGTTTTTTTTAAACCTCAGAAAAATGAAATTTTCATGCCTAAAAACAATTAAATAATGCGTAATTTTGCTGCCGCTAGTAGGAAAAAGGTAATTATTATGTGCTCGTATAAAATAGGTTAGTGCGCATGTTATATCTGTAAACACAGTACAAGATGTATCGGAAGACACTGGACCAAGTAATTATGTGCTCGTATAAGAGATAGTTTAGAGTTTAGTACAAGTTGTATCTGTAAACACAGTACAAGTTGTATCGGAAGACACTGGACCAAGTAATTATGTGCTCGTATAAGAGATAGTTTAGAGTTTAGTACAAGTTGTATCTATAAACACAGTACAAGTTGTATCGGAAGACACTGGACCAAGTAATTATGTGCTCGTATAAGAGATAGTTTAGAGTTTAGTACAAGTTGTATCTGTAAACACAGTACAAGTTGTATCGGAAGACACTGGACCAAGTAATTATGTGCTCGTATAAGAGATAGTTTAGAGTTTAGTACAAGTTGTATCTGTAAACACAGTACAAGATGTATCGGAAGACACTGGACCAAGTAATTATGTGCTCGTATAAGAGATAGTTTAGAGTTTAGTACAAGTTGTATCTGTAAACACAGTACAAGTTGTATCGGAAGACACTGGACCAAGTAATTATGTGCTCGTATAAGAGATAGTTTAGAGTTTAGTACAAGTTGTATCTATAAACACAGTACAAGTTGTATCGGAAGACACTGGACCAAGTAATTATGTGCTCGTATAAGAGATAGTTTAGAGTTTAGTACAAGTTGTATCTGTAAACACAGTACAAGTTGTATCGGAAGACACTGGACCAAGTAATTATGTGCTCGTATAAGAGATAGTTTAGAGTTTAGTACAAGTTGTATCTGTAAACACAGTACAAGTTGTATCGGAAGACACTGGACCTAGTAATTATGTGCTCATATAAGAGATAGTTTAGAGTTTAGTACAAGTTGTATCTATAAACACAGTACAAGTTGTATCGGAAGACACTGGACCAAGTAATTATGTGCTCGTATAAGACATAGTTTAGAGTTTAGTACAAGTTGTATCTGTAAACACAGTACAAGTTGTATCAGTAAACACTGAACCAAGTAATTATTATGTGCTCGTATAAGAGATAGTTTAGAGTTTAGTACAAGTTGTATCTGTAAACACAGTACAAGTTGTATCGGAAGACACTGGACCAAGTAATTATGTGCTCATATAAGAGATAGTTTGGTACAAGTTGAATCGGTGTATCACAGTACAAGTTGTTAAGGAAGACACTGGACCAAGTAATTATGTGCTCTTATAAGAGATAGTTTGGTACAAGTTGAATCGGTGTATCACAGTACAAGTTGTTAAGGAAGACACTGGACCAAGTAATTATGTGGTCGTATAAGAGATAGTTTAGAGTTTAGTACAAGTTGTATCTGTAAACACAGTACAAGTTGTATTGGAAGACACTGGACCAAGTAATTATGTGCTCGTATAAGAGATAGTTTAGAGTTTAGTACAAGTTTTATCTGTAAACACAGTACAAGTTGTATCGGAAAACACTGGACCAAGTAATTATTACGTGCTCATATAAGAGATTGTTGGGTACAAGTTGAATCGGTGTACACAGTACAAGTTGTTAAGGAAGACACTGGACCAACTAAGTATGTGCTCGTATAAGAGATAGCTCAGCAATGTCAATTATTGTCTTTTAATTTGAATTAAAATGAATAATATGTTCTTATAATCCGACTAAAAGTTCACTTATCATTAGGGCCTGAAATCATCATAATAAAATAAACCTAATCGCACATCAATATTAATCAATTAAAACCATTCATTTGTTGTTAAACATAATAATGGGATCCTTAACAGAATCCCGTTCAAAAAAAATATTATAATACGTGCCTCGCTTTACAGTTAAATAACTGTAAAGCTTTGTAAATACAAAGTGATATTTCCACAATACAGTACGAAGTTATGAAGAATCAGTAAATAACCAATAAATTTCAGTATATAATCGTAAACCGGCAACATTGAATAAAAATGGTTTAAAATTAAAAAATATCCTTATATAAAATTAAAGACAATTAAATAGCTCTTGTAAACTTTAAAAGTTAATTTATATTGAGAATAGAATGAGTTGAATTTGTGTTTAGTTTCAAACATACAAAGAATAATTACATATTATTATGGGGATTGTTACGTATTAAGATGGGTTTAGTTAGTTCAACCTCTACTAGGATGTGCTGCAGTCTACTCTTGGGGGCTTTATTTTCATTTATCCTTGTTGAAACGTCATTAACAGATGGATATATACATGAATATAATATTATATAACTAGCTTTGCGATTTGGTTTGAATTTGTTTTTGTTTTAGGCTGGATTTTGTAAAAATATTTGGATGACTAATTATTGCTCTTCCAGCCATCCAATCGAACTGAAACATTGTACATAGACTCTGTACTAATACAAAAACAGTCTTTCAAATAATTTAATAACATTTTATTAATTTATATTAATAAAATTATTTATTTATTAATTAATAAATTTAAAATTATCAAATTTTAGGGTCGACACACACTGATAACCGACGTTGCTTGTAAAAACTCAATTACCTTGATCAAAGAGTATGTGATCCAACAACCCGCCGATGACTTACGCAACCAAACCAAAATGAATAAATATAAAGGATTTTTAATAAAATCTTCGTCGTCATGGGTTAGTATTAATAACTCCGGTTCTACAAAATATTTTTCGATGAAGCTAAGCCTACAACATTAATGGATTTCGTTCAGCCAGTTTTGCGCTTTTAAAGTATTGCGCTGTGGAGACAGTAATTAGATAGAAAAAAGTTAAGGCAAGTTGGGTGCAATGTGTAGCTGGGTCCACACCAATAAACATTCCCGTTGTGTTGTGTGTTACATACTGTGTGGCGAAAATATATGAGATAAAAAATTACCACAAATAGTAAATAAATTTTGTGTCATCGTCAACTCTGCCACGTACACACACCACATTTGATACACACGCAAAAAGTCCGCTCAACGCAATATTTATTTATTGGTGTGGTCCAGCTTTAAAAATTAAAAACTGGGTCGATTTTAACGAAATTTGACATACATGTTCAAAGAAATCATACCCCGAGGTAAAATCGAGAAATGAATTATAGCTCCAAATTTGAGGGCGTTACCCCCTAAAAACTCTGAAAAATGGAAATGAATAGTTTTTCCCGAAAATTGTTCCGACAATTTTAATTAAAAAATCTAAAATGTACTCCATTAAATACGAATCTTACGATATAAGTTATAAGGGAACAATCTAGTTCCTGAGAAAATAGCTTTAAACGCGGGCGGAGAGAGTAGTCCAATCAAGTGGTAGTTTGAAGAGTAAAGTTCTGGTGTAATTGATTTTAGTGGTTTATTTTATGCTTTTGGGGGTGCTGAACACGAATCTGAAGTTGTCCAACAAAATTTTGTTTAAAAGCGCAAAACTGGCTGAACGAAATCCATTAATGTTGTAGGCCTAGTTTCATCGAAAAATATTTTGTAGAACCGAAGTTATTAATATTAACCCATGACGACGAAGATTTTATTAAAAATCCTTTATATTTATTCATTTTGGTTTGGTTGCGTAAGTCATCGGCGGGTTGTTGGATCACATACTCTTTGATCAAGGTTATTGAGTTTTTACAAGCAACGTCGATTATCAGTGTGTGTGTCGACCCTAAAATTTGATAATTTTAAATTTATTAATTAATAAATAAATAATTTTATTAATATAAATTAATAAAATTTTATTAAATTTGTATTAAATTATTTGAAAGACTGTTTTTGTTATTAGTACAGAGTCTATGTGCTAAGTTTCAGTTCGATTGGATGGCTGGAAGAGCAATAATTAGTCATCCAAAGATTTTTACAAAATCCAGCCTAAAACAAACAAATTCAAACCAAATCGCAAAGCTAGTTATATAGTATAGATTCATGTATATTATGTATCTATTCATCTGTTAATGACGTTTCAACAAGAATAAATGAAAATAAAGCCCCGAAGAGTAGACTGCAGCACATCCTAGTAGAGGTTGAGCTAACTAAACCCATCTTAATACGTAACAATCCCCATAATAATATGTAATTATTCTTTGTATGTTTGAAACTAAACACAAATTCAACTCATTCTATTCTCAATATAAATTAACTTTTGAAGTTTACAAGAGCTATTTAATTGTCTTTAATTTTATATAAGGATATTTTTATATTTTAAACCATTTTTATTCAATGTTGCCGGTTTACGATTATATATTGAAATTTATTGGTTATTTACTGATTCTTTATAAATTCGTACTGTATTGTGGAAATATCACTTTGTAAATAACTGAAAAGCGAGGCACGTATTATAATAATTTTTTTGAACGAGATTCTGTTAAGGATCCCATTATAATGTTTAACTACAAATGAATGCTTTTAATTGATTAATATTGATGTGCGATTAGGTTTATTTTATTATGATGATTTCAGGCTCTAATGATATGTGAACTTTTAGTCGGATTAAGAACATAATATTCGTTTTAATTAAAATTAAAAGACAATAATTGACATTGCTGAGCTATCTCTTATACGAGCACATAATTAGTTGGTCCAGTGTCTTCCTTAACAACTTGTACTGTGTACACCGATTCAACTTGTACCAAACTATCTCTTATATGAGCACATAATTACTTGATCCAGTGTTTTCCGATACAACTTGTACTAAACTCTAAACTATCTCTTATACGAGCACATAATTACTTGGTCCAGTGTTTTCCGATACAACTTGTACTGTGTTTACAGATACAACTTGTACTAAACTCTAAACTATCTCTTATACGAGCTCATAATGACTTGGTCCAGTGTTTTCCGATACAACTTGTACTGTGTTTACAGATACAACTTGTACTATACTCTAAACTATCTCTTATATGAGCACATAATTACTTGGTCCAGTGTTTTCCGATACAACTTGTACTGTGTTTACAGATACAACTTGTACTAAACTCTAAACTATCTCTTATATGAGCACATAATTACTTGGTCCAGTGTTTTCCGATACAACTTGTACTGTGTTTACAGATACAACTTGTACTAAACTCTAAACTATCTCTTATACGAGCACATAATTACTTGGTCCAGTGTTTTCCGATACAACTTGTACTGTGTTTACAGATACAACTTGTACTAAACTCTAAACTATCTCTTATACGAGCACATAATTACTTGGTCCAGTGTCTTCCGATACAACTTGTACTGTGTTTACAGATACAACTTGTACTAAACTCTAAACTATCTCTTATACGAGCACATAATTACTTGGTCCAGTGTTTTCCGATACAACTTGTACTGTGTTTACAGATACAACTTGTACTAAACTCTAAACTATCTCTTATACGAGCACATAATTACTTGATCCAGTGTTTTCCGATACAATTTGTACTGTGTTTACAGATACAACTTGTACTAAACTCTAAACTATCTCTTATACGAGCACATAATTACTTGGTCCAGTGTCTTCCTTTACAACTTGTACTGTGTTTACAGATACAACTTGCGCACTAACCTATTTTATACGAGCACATAATAATTACCTTTTTCCTACTAGCGGCAGCAAAATTACGTATTATTATTATTGAATGTTTTTAGGCATAAAAATTTCATTTCTCTGAGGTTTCAAGAAAACTTTTACAATACGCAGCAAAATACGATTTTGCTGCCTAGGCGGAAAAAAAACGTATTTTGCTGAGGACTTTACCAGGCTAAGCCATTCCCCGCTACAAGAGAATAAACAACCTTTTGTTTTATGTAAACTTTAACCTAAATTATTTGAACAATTTACCTTAAAAATATTATGAATTTATAAAAAAAAAAAAAGGAGGTTTATAAATACTTATAATAGATTATTTTTATAAAATTGAATGAAGTAAAAAGGTAAAAAAGAAATAATCTTAAATAAATGAAAATGTTATCTAAATTTACATCCCTATATAAATTATATCTATAAACCCTTTGCGTTTATAGATATATTTACAGGAACTAGATTTTTCCCGGAAAAAACAACTTACATGGTTTGATTCGTATTTAATTGGATGACTTACTTATCAAAAACGTCGGAATAACCATCTTCGAGAAATATTTCATTTTCATGTATTTCATATTTTTTTGGGGGTGTACCACTCATAAATTTAGAGCTAAAATTAATGTTTCGATTGTACCTTGTGTTTCACCTTGTGACAGACTACAGACAGACGGAGCTTTTTTAAAAAATCACTTTTTTGAGCTCGGCGGACCTTAACGTATAAACTCCAAAAACTCTATTTTTTACCCAATTTCTGTTATCAGCTTACATGTACAATTGTATTAATATGTAAACAAACAATGTACAATTGGTACTCTTACCAATTTATACTATTTTAAAATTAAATTATATTTCTATAACGGTAAAATTGATTAGAAAATCAAATTAAGTTTATTTTCTTTGCAAAAAAATGTAAATCAAATTTTCTTCATTTTGACAACGACGTTTATTAAACTTAAATTTAATTTCTAGTTCTTGTTATAGAACACAAGCACTCAGTGTTGAATTATTAGATGGAGAGTTTTACCAACCTTATAGATTAAAATGACATCACGTACTGTAAGGAAAATTAATTTTTCCACATCAAACAATAAAGAGCCTTTTATTAAAAACTGAATTAGAATGTGATCTATTTCACAATCCTCTGTTTTTCCATATAATTCGATTTTTTTTATTAAATACACGAAAATCATGTCCCATTTAGAAACAAAATCAACAGTAAAAATTTTCACATAATTATGTCATTTCCGAATAATTAACTTTTTCGTATTATTTAATATATTGAGTTATATTTAGAATGAGGATAAAGTTTGTTATGTATATATGAAAATTACATTCTATATTTTTACGTGGAAGTGTAAATTAATGTTATTTGATAAATTATTTATCCGTTTATTTGTTCTGGAATTAAATCTATTGGAAGAAGTAAATTATTATTATTCAATTCCAGGAAGCACAACATTATATTTTTAAGTTATAGACTTTTATTTTTAGTTAAATAAGCATTTAAACGTTTAACTTTTACCTTTGTTAAATTTTAGGTTTCTGTACAAAGTACGAAAAGAAACTTTACATAACGGTTATGTCTGTCTGTCCGTTGGCTTGTTTCAATTCATAAACTACTATAGCTAGGAACATGAAATGCGGGACACTGGTGCGTCTCGGCATTTGTGAAAACTGGGCCCATTTAGAAGTTTTTACACTTAATATTTCCAAGATGGCAGCCAATATGGCGGGCGAATAAAAATAAACGTTTTTAGTCACCATGGCATGTTATACCTCAATTTAAAGGTATTAAAGAGTAGAAAAAGAATATGCAATTATTAAAATTTCACACTTAATATTTACAAGATGGCGGGCGACTAAAAACAATTTTTAGTCACCATGACATGTTATACATCAATTTAAAGGTCTTGAAGTGTAGAAAAAGAATATGCAACTATTACACATAATAATTTTAATTTAATCGTACAGAAACCGGCGATTATCGCCTCACGTACTTAGGTGAAGTGCGCCTTACTTGTTATTTTATTCTTTCATATGTATTGGCTGTACATAAAACTTGACAAAGAAAATGTGTCTGCTAAATGAACCCGTCATCAGTTTAATTGAACGCTTATTCTTTGTTATTTCCCTTACCTATTAATGCAGAGGTTCATATTTATTGAATAAGAAATTTGTACCTATAATGTACATATAATAGCTCCTAAACAAATCTTATCACCACGAACTCATCATCTGGAAATGAGACATGTTTTAAATTATTTTATTCAAAAGCTTTTTGTACAATCTCCATTATCGTCTCAGAGTATTCAATTCCAGAATAGTGAGTCTATTTAAATCAATTTTCAAACTGAAGCATTTAATTCAATAAACGGAAATGAAAACGATCTTCAAGGTATAAATACTTCAGCTAACTCACACGCCCTGCAGTCTCTTTTTACCTATATTATATTTATTATTTTAAATCTTAAATGTATTATTTCACTACGCGAAAACTTCTACTTGGATCATAGAACTGCTGCTTGATTAATTATAGAATTTGGTATCTATGATCTAAGTGTTCTTTTTATATCAATTTTATTATTTAGTTAAGGTATTAAAAAAAAATCAACTTGAAATATTACATACCTACTTTGATAGTATATTGCACAAGTTATAAAAAGTTTTAGTGAACCCGATACGATAGAACTTAAGGTGATGTTAAAAAAAAGTAATTTTCTCTTCTCAAAAAGTTTAGATCCGATTTAAATGGATTTTGTGATGAAGTTACTTGATAGCGGTGTCGCTATTGGTTTTAACAAAAAAGAAAAAATATTTGAATAGAAAATAAAAATAAAATAGTTTTCCTCAATGAAAGAAAAATTTACAATCTTTCCCTGTCCATTTGACTTTTTAAACTGAGGTTTCCGGGAGCGTTGCGCAAACGCTTCGACAAATAACGCTGTTTTAACTAATTAGCCTAAGCATTGATAAAAGGAATACGAATACCAAATTTCCACAAAATCGGTCAATATTTACCTGTTATGTTAGACGTGTAAACGTTACTGGCACACTGATAAATAAAATAGTCTGCCAATTAGTGTGGCACATAGCTTCCTCGCGTCCAATTCCGTAAACTTTAATGATTTTATGCTTTTACCACCTATTATTGTCAAGATGAACTCCATAGACGCTCCTATATCTAACCTATTATTGTCAAATTTATTTAATTTTCTCTTCATTTTTTAAATACGTTAAAATTGGTTTGATCTTTTACATGATTTAAAGTATCAATTTATCAAAATGTAAAGTGCGCAAACGGTTGAAATTAATCTGGAACTATCTGCGGGCTACTTTTGACAAACCATCCAAATTTCATAAAAATCAGATGAGTACTTTTGAAGATATATATATATATATATATATAGAATATATATAGAATATAATATATATATAGAAAAGGTGTTTACACTTGACCACGTGAAGATCGGCTCTCTCTTTTTCACTGATTTTCACATAGTTTAACAAGTTATTTTCATTTCATTTTTGTCCAAGTTGTTCTTTTTATTTTCTTTTGTGTATACCGTTTGTTTTTATTTTACCGGAGTGCATTTAATTTAAGTTATTAATTAATTATTCTTAACGAGTTTTTAAGTGAAGAATGTAGTGAGTGGACGGGGGTCACCCGGTCGGCCTAGCCTAGTCAAGGCCAGGCCTATCAAAGGTAAACAAAAACAATTATTTAAAAAGATAAACATGTCAAAGAAAAGGAAGAAGAGTAACCGGACTCATAGCATCTCCACGGGCTCAGAGGAGTCCCAGGGAGGGGGAAGCCAGTCCGTGCGGACCGAGCCTGCTACCTCCCCCGGCGTGCTCCAAGCTTCGAGCGTAGCGGCCATGGACCTACCTACCTCACCGGCCCAGAGCTTTAGCGCCAATTCCGGGCCTTCTGGTTTGAATTCAAACCTAAACTCACAGTCACTTAACTTCACGACAACTAACCCTTTCAATGTTCTCCAAAACGACGTCGAAATTGAATCTAATGAGAAACCCCCACCTATATTCGTCAAGGAAGTAAGAGATTTTTCGGGTCTAGTGAAAGCTTTAACTACACTTTTAGGCGTCGGTAAATTCAAATGTAAAGCGCGTCTTTCCGACGTTGCCATTCAAGTCGAAACACCGGACGGGTTCAAAGCTGTTGTTCATTATTTAAAAGACCTTAATGTTGAACATCACACATATCAATTAAAGGGAGAAAAAGCTTTCCGTGTTGTGATACGTCACCTGCATCCCACTACTTCACCTGATGTCATCAAGGAGGAACTTTCAAAATCAGGCTTCCGAGCAAGGAATGTTACTAATGTTATTCACCCGGTTTCTAAAATAAATCTGCCGTTATTCTTCGTTGATCTAGAACCAGACCCTCGGAACAAAAATATTTTTCAACTAACTGAGCTCTATTTTTGCAAAATAAAAGTAGAAGAACCCCACAAGAAACAGGAAATTGTTCAATGCAAACGATGTCAAAATCTGGGGCACACTAAGAAATATTGCAATTACCAATATCGGTGTGTTAAATGCACAGGTTTACATGCAACTGAGGATTGTACTAAGAAGGATAGAACCCAGCCAGCAACTTGTGTTTTATGCGGAGGAGCTCATCCGGCGAACTACAGGGGTTGTGAAATTCACAAGAAACTACAGAGGACCATTCGAGGACCAGGAAACAAACCACCAGCATATAGAAATGTCAACACTGCGCCAACACCTAATCTGAACCCATCAAACTACCCATCATTGACTCGTCAACATCAACACACCACACATAGCCAAAATCACACCCAACAAACCAACCCTGCTACTACTAATATAGGAATTAGTTATGCCGCTGCCGCTAATGGTAATAACTTATCTAATACTCAAACTCGCTCCCCAACCTATATTCCTCCACCCAATCCAGCTATAGATTTTTCCTCCATACAAACTAGTCTCCAGTCCTTCCTCTCTGAGCTCAAGAAAGTTTTAGAACCCCTCCTTATCGCACTTCAAGCCTTGTCATCCATCGTGTCATTCCTACCAACGTCCTTGACCCAAAAATGAATCCCTTGTCTCCGAAATCCCTGGTCATCCTTCTTTGGAACGCTAACGGTGCAACCCAACACAAACACGAATTAGATATACTCTTACACGACAGAAGGATCGATATTGCCCTCATAAATGAAACACACTTCACATCTAGATCACACTTTCACATACGGGACTACGTGACGTACAGAACGGACCATCCAAATAACACAGCACAGGGGGGCAGTGCGATCCTAATACGGAATTCCCTTTCTCACTTCCTTCAACCTCCCGTGTCAACAGAATCCACCCAATGTACTACCGTCTCATTAACCTCAAGTCCCTTCCACTATAACATTTCATCAGTTTACTGTCCACCAAGTAAAACAGTTAGTTCACAAGATTTTAAATCCCTATTCCAATCCTTAGGTCCTAGATTCATTGCCGGAGGGGATTATAATGCGAAACACCCCAAATGGGGATGTAGAACTTGTAACCCCCGAGGTTCCACCCTCCTCCCTATCATAAACTCCTTAAGGTTCCAAATCCACGCTCCTGCTTCATACACCTACTGGCCTTCTGATCCTAATAAACTCCCCGACCTTCTGGATTACTTTGTTACATCCCCAATTACTCACCTTCATCCTACCCTAACTCCACTCTATGACCTTTCTTCTGACCATAGCGCAGTCCTACTAGTATTAGATCTTCGTCCTACCCATCCACCTCCTCGACCTTCCTTAATTAACGGACATGTAGACTGGGACTTATTTCAAAAACTTATTGATGACAGACTGGACCTCAAGGTTTCACTTAAGACCGACGAAGAAATTGACCTAGCTGTTCAGACACTTACCGAGACAATACAGACAAGCATATGGGACTCGACTCAACCGTATAAAAATACTGTAAACAGAACTGACCCTCAACTTCCTTTGACCATACGTACACTAACTAGGCATCGCGTGGCTCTATCATTGAAGCGAGCGTATAGTAATAAATATGTATTGAATATTGAAAAAAAAGATAATTGTGAATCATGATGAGTTGATAGATAATGGGTCTGGTAGTAGTGCAGCGGCTAGTAGTAAGGGAACCACCCCGCATTCATACTATTCCACTAACCACAATCTCTATTTCAATATTTATAATTTGTATCTCTTTGCTACAAACAAACTACTGCATGTATCAAATTGAAATTTTGCATGCCTGTTTCAATTGTGCATCAGATGGTGTCTATGAAGTTTTATTAAAATCGTTACGTTAGAACGTAAGATATCGGTAAAAAGGTTGTTTTCTCTATTTTAAACGTTTAGGCCCGCGTTAATAGTTTTAGCGATCTTTATTAATTCATAGCGGTGTCGCTGTTGGTTTTATTAAAGAATGTTATTTGTAAAAAATGTTCGTCTCATCGAATAGATGATGATAGAATCTTTTCCCGTCCTGAAATTCCAATTTAATTTTTGAACCTCTCGTTTACGCGAGCGTTGCGCGCGAACTCTTGGACGGATCACGCTGTCCAACGAACTTAGCCTGAGTATTAGTAAGAGGATCATGTATACCAAATTTCAATTAAATCGGTCAACTTTTACTCAAGTTATCGTCACACGCGTGAACGTTACTGACAGACAGACAGACACGGAGCATATTTCGTTGAATGTAGGAAGCTCGCTACGCTCGCTTCAATTATGGAAAAACGACGAGCTAGAGCAAAGTGGCAACGGACGAGATACCCGACTGACAAACAAACCTTTAACAGATTAACTAGACAGCTATCTACAAAACTCAAAGCTTACAGAGACGAACAGTTTACTGACTTCACGAACAGACTGAGTACAGAAGACAAGTCACTATGGCGAGCGACTAAACGACTTCTTAAATACAGAAAATCCTCTGTATTTATCCTTCCTCCGAAAATCCGATAATTCCTGGGCAAGGAGTGACGCCGATAAAGCAGAGCTTTTTGCCCATTATCTTTCAAATCTTTTTGTCCCTCACCCAGATGTCATTGACCAAGAACATACCCGCTTTATATCCAACGAACTTTTCCAACCTCTCCAACTGTCACTACCACCAACTGCTTTTAATCCTTCAGACGTCCTTTTTACGATCAAACATCTTCCTCCCAAAAAAGCTCCTGGATACGACCTAATCACATCCAAGATTCTAAAACAACTTCCTAAAAAAGGCATTCTTTACTTAACATACATATATAACTCTGTCCTTAGGACAACCCACTTCCCAACCCTCTGGAAATTCGCAAAAATAGTCATGATCCCAAAACCAAATAAACCTCCTCACCTACTCACATCCTATCGCCCTATCAGCCTCCTCCCAGTTATGGGAAAAGTACTTAAAAAGCTTCTACTGCGCCGTTTACTCCCAGTTATAAATTCCTTGAACCTTATTCCTAACCATCAATTAGGTTTTAGATCCCTACATTCCACCATCCAACAGTGCCATAGAATTGTAGATGAAATATCCACCACCCTTGAGAAGAAGAAGTACTGTTCGGCTGTCTTCCTGGACGAGGCACAAGCTTTTGATCGGGTTTGGCACGCCGGCTTGCTTTGGAAGCTCAAGGGAATCCTTCCCTTCACTTATTATCTTATCCTTAAATCCTTCCTCGAAAACCGCTATTACCAAGTATCCCATAACTTATCCACATCCACTATTTTTCCTATTAAAGCAGGTGTACCCCAAGGTAGTATCCTAGGTCCTTTTTTGTACACTCTTTATACCTCTGATATCCCCGAATATCCTTTTACAAACCTAGCTTCCTTTGCTGATGATAAGTGCATCCTTTCATCACACAAAAATCGCCTTACAGCTTCAGAAAACGTCCAGAACGATCTTTCCCTCCTAGAAACCTGGTTGAGAAAATGGAGAATTAAAATAAATGAGAACAAAAGCGTTCATGTTACTTTTTCATTAAATCATGGTAATTGCGAACCAGTAGTTCTCAACCAGGTTTTAATCCCTCATTCCAGCTCAGTCCGCTACCTTGGGTTACACCTTGACAGACGATTAACATGGTCACATCACACAAAAATAAAAAGGCAAGATACAAACAGACGCTATAACCTTCTTAAACGCTTACTCAACACACACTCCAAAATCACACTATACAACAAATTACTCATCTACAACACCATAATAAAACCCTCATGGGCATACGGCATAGAACTCTGGGGCTGCACCAAGCGTTCCAATTCCTACCGCATACAATCCCTTCAGTCTAAGATCCTAAGAAAAATTGCTAACGCTCCCTTTTACGTGAATAACCATATCCTCCACACTGATTTCCAAGTTCCTTATGTTCGCGATTTCGCAGTTTCCCGATACAAAACCTTCCATAGTTCCTTTACCACTCATCCTAATCCTTTAGTCCAGAATCTATCCTCTCACCACATCCCGGGCAATCCCCCACGACGCCTTAAGCGGCAGTGGCCAAGAGACTTGTTAACAGTGTAGTAAAATTTGATTCTGATTTAACACGCCAGTAAGTGCTGTCTCTGGACAGAATCTTACATCTAGTCAATTCATGCTACTACTTCCCAGTCATTAACCACCTGTATTGCTTGTAGTGTATATTATATAATGTTGCAATAAACGAAAAAAAAAAAATATATATATATATATATATATATGTGTATAAATGTATGTTTGTGCGCATGTGGAAGAGAAACAAATGGGGGTAGAAGATTGAAACTTATTTAGGACTAACAATGGGCTAATTATGGCCTACTATTTAAATTTCATTAAAATAGAGTAATTGAGCGACATACAGACACACAGACACGGAACCAAATATTTTCCTTAATGTCTGAAACGGATTTCTGTCTTGGAGTTTTTGAAATCGGAGACAAAAAAAAGCTAGTTAGCTTCCTTTTCATACGGTATGGTCGGAAGGGAAAATAGACAGACAGACACATGAGCATATTTTGTTGAATGTAAGAAGCTTGCTACGCTTGCTTCAATTCAAATCATTTAACTTAAAGTGTTCGTATGTTTATTCTTCAAATTCATTTACAAAAAAAGATTTTATAGAAGTAGGGAATGAAGAAGCTCTTGAGATTTTAATACTTGTTAATGTAAAATCAAGTTACTCATTTGCATTTTGTGAGTTATCTCGTGAGCCTAAAGGGGATGTACAATTCTACTAAAGCCTCTCACTGACACTAAAGTTGTTTAACTCAAGGAGTTTCGTAACTCCAAACAAAAACAGCTCTACTCTCTAAAAACTCCTCCTGCACCTACTCTACATTCATTTCAATTGATAAATTGAGTGCCACCGCTCTCTAAACTCCACCTTCTAAGCTTAGCAAGCAAAAAAAAATTAATAAATTACACCTTCTATGTACTTCACAATTAATAAAATTACATTATAAAACCTATGAGCAAAAAAGGGTTTTTAAAAAGAAAAAAAAAATGTAAGTTAAGTTTTTTTTTCAATAATATTATATTAATTCAAAAAGAATAGACTCCTATGAAGATTAAAATGTAATACAAATTAAAATTATTTTTATCTCCAATAGGGAGAATAAGTTATGGTTTTGGATTAGTTTAGAGGGACTAAAGTATGTCTTTTCTTCCCTGAACTCAAAAGTAGGGATAAAATGTAAAACCAGGGAGAACAAGAAGGATTGCCAACCTAATTACTTTATAAATAGTTGAGAATGAATGGCTAATATAATGAAGTTGTTGAAATCAGGTTGGCGACACTGCTTTTTCGACCTTGTTTATCATTGTTTATAACCTGCATCTAAATAACCTTCTATTTGAATTTAATTCCAATTCTTATTTGTTTTTAATATTGAATCTCTTATATCTGCTATTAAAAATAACAATTAATGTTATTTATTAAAATAATAAATAAAAACTGTGCAATGGATGAAAATGTGTATTTTCTCCATTTTTCCCTACTGGAGATAAAATATTGTATGTACCTCGGGAGTAAAGTGCCATTATTCCTCTTGCGATAATTATCTCCCTCGGCTGCGCCGCGGGAATTAAAAAGTCTTATTCCCTCGGCTTCGCCTCGGGATTTTGGGACCATGGTTCCTTCGGCTTCGCCTCAAGAACCAACTTTTTGCTCAGGTAATAATGGCTTACTTTACTCCCTAGGAGCATAAATAACTATTATTATAGCCCCGGAGATGCAAAAGAGTGCCTGACTAACATCAAGCTAGAATAAAAAACTTTGTATAAGTTAATCTTTTCGAGCCTTTTAAGAATATGCTGTCTGTACGTTCGTCTGAGGGACTTGATCATACTGTTAAAAATAATAATAATAATAGACCGGTGGAGAGGGGCTATGTCTTGCCCATTTTTATACACAAAATTCAAAATTTATGTTCGTCACTGTTTTGCACGCTATCTCCTTGAATACTTAGAGTTGGCTTTTAACTTGATTTAATTCCTTTGGCTCATAAGTCTTATGGAGCTCACCATTTTCCCATATGGGTGGGTCCACAGATCCTATCTTTTTTAATACCTCCATAGAAATATCGTTACCTTATTCTTTAATTGTTTTTTTTTTTTTTTTTTTTTTTTTTTTCCACCTTGCACAAGTTAATCTTAATAAATTTCAATACAATCCAGCCATAATGAAAAACTCCATCCTAGTTAAATCCATAGTTAGAGGTGGTTTGACATAATTACTGCTGTCCCCTCACACTAACAGAACGAAAAATGAAAATGCACAGGAAATCTCCACGTAATATTAAAGCCTGATGTATATAGATCGGGCAACAATCGCTAGAACTTAGAACAAAAATTGCTGGTGACCTGTACCCGTATTTTCTGTTTTGAATTTACTAATAATATCATCCACAGTTTAAAAATCCATTTTCACTTGATGTACACTGAATTTGTTAATTTAGTTTATATGCGTATCAATTTTGACCACATGTGTTGAAATCACCATAATGTCACTTGTCAATAAATCTTACTTATTTGCGCTACTTTATCTTTTTGTATGTTATAAATTAAATACAGTCCACTTATTTAAAGAACCTTCCTCCTTGGTTGACAACGTTTCGTAACATGTCAACATTTTGTTGTTTAGTTTATTTTTAACTTTAAGAATATTTTTTTAAGAGCTACTCATCACCTCTTATAAATCTACGGTTGCTGAGCAATTAGCATCACAGAGCTATGTAAATTTCATTATCACAGGACATAAAATTAAACATTACAAACGAACTTTATTTTCTTAAGTATGTAAATTATCCTCAAACAAAATGGGACTCGTCCTTAAAAAGATGACAGGAGGCAAAGAAAAACAGTTAGACACATGTGTTTTGTAAATGAGAACAAGTAGGATAAAAGGACTTGGAAATGAAGCAATTAAAGTGAGTACTTTGAAATTAACGCAATAAAAGTTAAAACTTCTTGCGTAATTTTGGTGTCTTAACTCTACGCAACTCAATTACCAACGTAAAAATAACTTTGACCCAACGCATATCAATTGCGCAATTTATTTCACCTAGTTTCACGCTTATGTTGCTAAGGGCATGTTTGGAGTTTGCATGTTGAGAGAGCCTAAGAGGGAAAAGGAAAATACCTACTTCACTCAACTAAAGTAAAACCGCAATTCAAAATTATGTAAATACGCTGTTTTTTCACCATTCCCTACTTATACTCGTCTATTACTATACCTCCATGCATGACCATGACCATGACATATTTCGTGATGGATTGTTTTGATTAATTCCTGCAGAAGATAGTTTAAGCTCATCTATTTCTATAGTTACACGTATGTCCATGACACACTTCGTGAAGGATTGTTTCTATTCATTCCTGCCGAAGATAGTTTAAACTCATCTATTTCTATAGTTTCACAAATGACCATGACACACTTTGTGAAGGATTTTTTCGATTCATTCCTTCGGAAGTTATGTTTAAATCATCTATTTTTTCAATAGTTACACGCATGGCATGGGAGCCAGGGTGGCCGAGGTCGTAAAGACACCGAGCTCAGCTATCACTGAGTCGAGGCAACTCGAGGTCGTGGGTTCGACCCCGGGCCGTGATACACTGAATGCATCTATGAATTGCGGACGGAGCAGGGCGAGGGACACCCCCTGAGGGGTTCTCTTCCCCCACGTTGTCTAGTGGGTTCGATCCGAGTCATGAAATGTGATCTGTATCTATGGTTCGAGGTCGGAGTAGGGCGAGGGGACCCCCTGAGGGGTCCTCTTCCCCCACACTTTGAAGCACGCTCATATAGCTTACTAATGACCACATCATACTCGCTTCGGCGGTACAATGTACAAATGTATGATGTGTGAAGTAGCTGGAACTCTCCACCACGGGGCAAGTAAAATGGGTCTACTATAAGGCCTGATTGCTAGGTTCGAACAAGTGGTTCGTCCTACCCGTCTAGTAGGAAGTACTAGGAAACTACTACTACTACTACTACTACTACACGCATGGCATGACCATGACACTTCGTGGAGGACTTCGTAAAGGATTGTTTTGATTCATTCCTATACAATATACAATGGTACTATATACTACTAACTCTAAGATCATTTTTTTTTTAATTTATACCGTTGTGTTAAGTTTTATACTTTAACTCTTATTATAGTTAAGGTAAAACTATACCTTTATTTAGGTGTTAGTTTTTCAAATATTTTTATTCTGAACTATTATGCTGAATGATAATCTTTTTTAATGATTCCCTGTAATTTAATTACTTTATGAATATTTTTTTTATTAAATTCATTCATTTAATTTGTTTTTGAATTGTGTTGCCAGTTGCTCCTAGTGTAAGAGTTCCAAGTCAGTTGAAGGGTAGCCCAGTAGGGAGGAACGTAACACTGACCTGCCAGATAGAAGCATTCCCTAACAGTGTCTACTACTGGGCTAAGAACAGGAGGCAGATACTTACTGACGGGTAACTATTGCAACCTTACCACTATAAAAAATAGACTAAATTCAACAATGTTTACTTTTAACACATAATCCAGTCAACGAAGAAAAACTTGCTGAACTAATAGTGCCAGTACACCGGAGTTAACAATCATCATTGTTAACTCCTAGTCCAATCGACGAAGTGCAGAACTAAAGCCCACTCACTGAAGGTACCAATTTTTACTTTTAACTCATAGTCCAATTACCAAAGGAAATCTTGCTGAACAAAAGGTGCCTACACACTGGAGGTAACAATGTTTAATATAACACATAGTCACACTTAGGGAACTAAAGATGCCTACGTCACACCGGAGTTAACAATGATGATAAACCAGTTATTAGACATTTCTGGCTAAGTTAGGGAATTGGTTATAATATGTAAGTGACTTATGTAGCAATGTTAATTACATTTGTGTAATTTATATGTTAATACGTTCTAAAAAATATTACTAACAGTTTTGCTACAAACATTGATAATAATAGTTGCCTGTCATCATGTTATTTTTTTCGTTTTTCTTTTGTTATTTCGTTAGCTTAATTGTTAATAACTTTGTTGTCTGCAAGCGACCCGTTTGGAGGCGGTCGATCAAAGAATTTTTACAGCCAAAATTTGTTTAACGTGTTATATTGGAAACAAGATGTTTATACACGCGGTTGACTCGTAATAAATTACTTTATGTTTTTCCATGAAATCCTTGTCTCGGAGGGTTTTAAGTCCGACATTTCGCTTTTACTAGTGGAAGCATCTTCAGGGGTATGGTGCATCGTGATGATAACTCTTAGCAGATCATCGAAACATGACCACCAGAGTCCTCCAGAAATCGCCGAAAAATCACCTTCATCTTTAAACTTGAGGCGTATACATACCAAATTCAAAGAGATGTAAAAAAACTATATATTATTTGATAAACTGGATGAAGAGAGTGGATCTCATCCCGAGTACGAGTATACCTTGTTTTTGCTTTGAGTTAACATTACGATAGGAGTTAAGGTGCTTTCAGTAGTGGAAGCGAAACGTCAGACCTCAACCCATCATGACGCGGAATTCACCGGAAAAGCTAGTTATTTATAAGGCTTTCCTGCAGTTGAACGTATTATTTTTGGACCTATAGGATTAATAAGTAATGCAATGTTTTTAACGAGTTGTAAATACCTCATAGTTGGTAGGATTGCTGTTAACAAAATTGTCGACAACAATGTTGAAAACACTTCAATTCAAACCAAAAAAACGGTGTTTTTAACAATTTGTTTCCGAACTACGATGTGGGTAAAATATTTGTTTTTATAAATCATTTGGCTACTGAAATGTTTTTGACATTCTTCTGGTGTGCAGGTGCCTCAAATCAGAAAGGTTTGATATTTGATAGAATTGTTCATTGATTCTTCAAATTAACATATTTAAAGTTCTAAAAAGTTCTGAGTGAGTTCCTTGGGAATTTATCTCATTTTTTGGTTTTTCACATATATCTAAAAAAAAAAAAAAAAGATTAGGTTTACCAAAAATGTTATTCTTTACAAAATAAAAGCTCATTATATATTTTCCGATGTGCTAAAATATTGTTAATTTTTAGAATATTGGTGTTTTGGACCAACTGATGTATAACTTGTTCTTGCAGGCCGAAGTATCTGCTGGACGAAATAAGACTTTCGTTCTACAAAGTTCTACTAAACCTGACGTTACTTAGGTTCGAAGTCTCAGACATTGCAACTTACGACTGCATAGCAGCTAACACTCATGGACGATCAGAAAACTCAATACGACTCTACGGTAAACCCTTTTATTGTTTAATAACCTCTTATTATTTATTGAATGCGTGTAACTTTAGTATAATGGAGGTTCCCTTACTTTGGACACAACAACTCTTGCTGGTAACACATTTTAAAACTGGCGACGAAAGTAAGGTTGCCTACTTATCATCTTTATCATATAATGGTGTCCGAGCCATATTTGGCCCTAGTCAGCCGTACATTTTTTGTGTGGCAAGAATGGCATATATATTGTCGGGTTTAAAGATCTGATGTTAAAATCAAGTCTCCTTTTTTGGCTCTTGGCTTTGGTTCACTTGTTATCAGACTAAATAGTCACACCACTCCTCAAATACTCATAATGGCAGGCGTAGCGTGTGCCATGGGTCTTTCCCGTTGAAAAATGACTGTAGAAGGCGTCCAGGGACCAAGATCGAAGATGTAAATGATGTATCGGATTCGTCTCTCCTAGCCCGTCAATATGAGCCGTATTAGACCGTATTTTTTCCGACTTAAAAAAACATGGGTTATACCCTTGGCTTTTTGTGTGACTGTGATCAAATATTGCTCATTTTGACGGGCTTGGAGAGATAAACCTGAAACACTATTTACATCTTCGACCTTGGTCCCTAGACGCCCCTACAGTCGTTTTCTATGGGAAAATCAAGTGCCTCACGCTACGCTTGCTATTAACCCTGGAATGCTAATGGTAGTCAAATCGACGAGCACAGTTTTGAACCTTAACCTTTTACGCTCGCATGCGATGGTGATGGGTACCCCATCCTTCTGCAGTGCTTGCACTGGTCAGTAACACACCTGCTAGTGTAGCGGTAGTAGTCCTTTTGAGCATACAATCGTTTTCAAGCAAATTCCCGTCAAAGCTACTTCGTTGATTCGACTAACGTGTAGCAATAAACGTAGGGAATTAATTGGTCGTCAAATGAGCCTACAGCCTGGGAAAATGGGCCTGGGGTAAGGGGCAATAGGCCTAGGGGTAAGGGGCAATGGGCCTAGGGTAATTGGCCTTGGGCCAAAACCAATGCCCGATAAAATGGGGCCTGGAGCACTTAGGAAAGGGCGTAGGGCTTTTGGCCTGGGGCATGGGACCTGGTGCATTAATGTTAACTCAATTTCAGATTCTTCTGATGTTTCTACTAAGTTATTTGTCATCAAATGTTTGTATATCTCACTAAAAGATTTAATAATGAGTTTTTAATAGTTTTATCTTTATAAAAGTATAGTTTCAACCCAAAAAATGTATTTTTTGCATATGTTAGTCGAATCGACGAAGGTGTAGTAATACCAGCCATCCAATTACCATTAGCATTTAAGGGTTAAGAGTATTTGAGGAGTAGTGTGACTATTTAGTCTGATAGCAAGTGAACAAGAGCCAAAAAAGGAGACTTGATTAAATATCTGTTCTTCCTGCCTGACAAAATAACCCATTCTTTGGCACTTTTTTCTGACTGGTGTCCCATTTTTTGCCTATATATAATACAAAGATATCCGGAGCCAAGCGCCAAAAAGGATTTTACTCGATTTGGATTCGTCTCTCCAAGTCCGCCAAAATAAGCATATTGTGCCGTATATTGATGGCGTTGTGCTATTATGAGAATTGAAGAGTGGTGTGCCTATTTAGTCTGATTTGAGATAAATCAGAGTTAGCCCCGAAATCGTTTGGGAAGTCAAACAGATCCAAATATATTTGTTCTGTAGGACGTACATGGACGACTCAAGACTGTTAATTTGTTTTCGTTATCAATTTCAGTCATTATGGGGTTGAGGTAGCGTATATGGGGCATCATGTATAGAAAAGAAAATAACTGGTAAATATAAGTCTTTTCTGCAGATTGATCAAAAAAGCCCTAAGTATGGATACTTCTTTATCTCATAAGTTTTCTCTTAATACATTTTCAATCTTCAGTCCTCTATTTTTAGTCACAGCTGTGTACTGTACAGGTCGATTTTGCGAATCTTGGGCGTATGTATCTGTCGCAGATTAACTGGGCTTCGATGTAGCGTATCTGGTTTTTCGAGAGAGTATGAAATTAATAAGAATCCATAAATAATATAATTGTTATCAATATACAGGAACACTTTAATTATATGTGCCTTATATTTGTAGTTTTTCCATTTCTGTACATGATGCCCCATACGCTACCTCAACCGAAATTTGCCTTATATTTTATACCTCCCCTAAGCTATGTGAGAAAGTTTTTTTTCCTGGGGTGTCATAGACCGATTTTTTAAGAATACATATTTCTAATTAATGTAATACATACTAATTTATCACCATGGCTAATATGTAAATGACTCTATCAGATGTGAAATAGTGGTTTATGATGTTATCGAAACACTGTTTTTTATACCTTGTAATTAAAGTAGCCTATAAAAGTTAAGTCTTGTTAGATGTCTAAAACTTGTAGAATTAATATCTTCCGTGAGCCGTAAACTCTGTCCCAGATGTTCCTCCGTAGATGTAAAAGGCTGAAAGTTATTTGAGAGTTGTTGCAGGCTAAATTTCTAGACTCTAAGAGATAAATGATGGATGTTGAATATCGTTAAAGGTAGACAAGAGTTACTGCGCTTTCACAGCACTCACGTAAACCTAGTTTATATCGTTCTTTAAGATGAAAATTGTTGATTTTTTTTTATTTTCTTTCTTTTTAAAATAATTACGCTGATTACTCACTATATTATATTATTTATATTAATAATATCAAGATATTAAAATATTTCATTACTTTCTTACTACAATAAAGGACACTTCTTTAGATTTTTACTCCCCTTATAAAAAAAACAGAGGGAAGTAACAATCTAAAGAAGGTGTATGGAATATTCTTCTTTAGACTGTTACTCCCCTTATAAAAATATGTGTGATATTCCTTTGTCCCAAAGTATGTACATTGGACTAAACATCCCTTTGTCTTACTAGTTGTTTAGTCAAAGTCAATTATATTCTAAATAAACATGGGGGAGTAACAATTTTAAAAAGTATCTTTCTTCTTTTATAATTCAGTGTCTTCTTTAAGCTGAAATGAGCTACCTAGATTATTTAACATTCTTTTAAAATCTTGAATATAACTATAAATATTAATTGTGAAAAGGGTTTTTTTAGTAGATCTGGAATGAGTTACGACCAAAACAAATAACTTATTCAATTTGTTTGAAAACTAATTCATCTAATAACTCACACACACACTCACAGGCACTTCTTTAGACTGTTACTCCCCTTATAAAAACTGAAGTGTGATATTCCTTGTCCCAAAGTGCATTGGACTAAACATCCCTATGTCTTAATAGTTATTTAGTCAAAACCATTTACATATTCTAAAACAGTGAGGGGACATCCCTGAATGTTTGACAACACTGCCTCTGTTTGTTTGAACTTCTTCTTCTTCTTATCTACACTTTCGCTCCCGCTCTCATCTCATGTCTTTTGTCCGCTCACGCTCACACTCATGTTATTTCTTTACCTTGTTTAAATATTTTAAGTGTTTATTTCTATTTTATATTACAAATTTAATATAAAGACGTTCATAATTATTTGTGAGTTGTATTTGTTATAACCAAAATACCCACAGTTGGTGACCCCAGTGAAAAATAACTTGTGTACTCACGTGTTCTTTTTGTGAAGAAACTCTAAGTTTTACTTATTAATTTTCTGTAAATGTGTATGGACCTATTACATAACGTTAAGTTATTTGGTAAACCTGCACTATTTAACACCAATTTCGTAAGTTTATTTTATTATTTTAATTTTTTTTCTTTTCAATTGGACTATTACTGTTATTATTCGTAAACCTCAATTACAACCGGCACTATGGCTAATGGAGATGAAACTGTTAAAGAAACAACTGATGTTGCTCGAGTAAGCATAAAAATTCCTCCATTTTGGAGGCGAAATGTTAAAGTTTGGCTCTACCAAGTTGAATCTCAGTTTGTGACCGCAAACATCACAAATGAAATCACCAAATATCACTATATTTTAGGATCACTTGACAGTGAAATTGCAGAACTGATTTCCGATATAATTTCCACAACAGTTACCACTTCGAGCTACAATGATCTCAAAACGTTTAATAAAAGAATTCGAAGAATCGGAAACGAGCAAAGCTAAAAAACTCATTACAGATCTCGAATTAGGAGATAAAAAACCAACTGCTTTATTAAGGGAAATGCGTGCATTGGCTGGGAAACAAGTTACTGATGATTTCCTCAAAAATTTATTTTTACAAAGGCTTCCAACCAATACAAGGTCAATTTTAGCATCAAGCTCTGACACCTTCGATAATCTAGCCCTCATGGCAGATAAAATTTTAGAAATTTCGCCATCCCAATATGTGTGCCCAGTACAAACAACCAGTAACACACCTGAAGACCGTTTTTCTAAATTAGAGATGCAAATAGTAGAATTAACAAAATCTATTAATGAACTAAGGACACAGCGCTCAAGGTCCAGGTCCCAATACCGTTCAAGTCGGGAACGCTCAAGCACCCCTTCACGACCTGTCGATGTGTGCTGGTATCACCACAGATACCAGGAGAAGGCAACCAAATGCACTAAACCGTGCTCATTCCCAGTTTCTTCGGAAAACGACTGAACCCGTCCCTGGCGGCGACAGGGGGCGGGGTACAGCCTACTCGCCTTTTTGTCACAGATATAAACACAAAACTTAGATTTTTAGTAGACAGTGGTGCTGATGTCTCACTTATCCCGCCATCACATCATGATAAAAAGAATATTTCTAAACGTGAATTATATGCTGCAAATGGCTCTACCATTAAAACATATGGAGAACGACTCCTCAAACTTGTTCTTGGTTTAAGGCGAAAATTCGTATGGAACTTTATACTGGCAGATGTCACCCAACCGATTTTAGGAGCTGATTTTTTGAAGCAATTTCACCTCTTAATAGATATTAGTAATCAACGCTTGCTTGATAATATCACTAAGTTATCCTGCTCCGGTATCGTGTCAACTACCTGCCAGATATCTGTACATAATATTTCTCCCGAAATGCCTTATGCAAACTTACTTAAAAATTATCCTAATCTTTTTAAAGAAAAACCTAGTTTTCAAGAGAACGATGCGGCCATTTCTCACACTATACTCACCAAAGGTCCACCTGTCACAGCTCGCGCCAGACGACTACCTCCAGATAAGCTCAGGGATGCAAAATTCGCCTTTCAAGAAATGATAGATTTAGGTATCTGTCGTCCTTCTAAGAGTAACTGGAGTAGCCCACTTCATCTTGTACCAAAAAAGGATGGGTCTTGGCGCCCCTGTGGGGATTATAGAATGCTCAATGCATGCACAATCCCGGACCGTTATCCAATACCTCATCTTCAAGACTTTAACAGCCAACTTCATGGAAAAAAGGTTTTTTCAAAGATAGACCTCATACGTGGATTTCATCATGTTCCTGTCGCACCTGATGATGTTCATAAAACAGCCGTTATTACGCCTTTCGGCCTTTTTGAATTTCTTCGTCTTCCATTTGGTCTCCGAAATGCTGCCCAAAGTTTCCAAAGGTATATGCACCATATACTTAAAGACTTGCCTTTTGTTTTTCCTTATTTGGACGATTTATTGGTGGTGTCTGATGATTTAGAACAGCATGAAGAACATTTACGTCTTCTTTTTGAAACCCTCAACGCACATCATGTAAATATCAACCTTGCAAAAAGTATATTCGCAAATAAAGAAGTTCCTTTCCTTGGTTACCAGGTTTCTGCAGAAGGTATTCGCCCTTTACCTGATCGCGTGCAAGTTATCAAAGACTTTCCCCAACCTAATACAGTAGCTGAGCTCAGACGATTCCTTGGGCTGATAAACTTTTACAGAAGATCTCTCCCTAACTCAGCAAATACCCAGTGTAAATTATATGAACTCACTCGCAACAGCAAAAAGAATGACAATCGTGTAATCCAGTGGACCGAGGAAACCTTGCAAGCTTTTGAACAACTTAAAACAGATCTTTCCGTGGCAACACTCTTGGCGCATCCGTCTGCAGAGCTACCATTGGTCCTGATGGTTGATGCCTCGGATCTGGCCATCGGTGCCTCAATATATCAAATTAATAAAGATATCAAGGAACCATTAGCATTCTATTCAAAAAAGCTCAGTCCAACTCAACAAAGGTACAGCACATATGACCGTGAGCTTCTTGCAATGTACTCAGCTGTTCAATATTTTAGATTTATGTTAGAGGGAAGAGACTTTACGATTTTCACAGACCATAAGCCGCTTACTTTTGCATTCAACCAAAGACCTGAAAAAGCATCACCTCGTCAACTACGGCATTTAGATTTCATCGCCCAGTTTACTACAAAAATAGAGTTTATCAAAGGAAAAGACAATACTGTTGCAGACACTTGTTCAAGAATTAACTCCCTTACCATACCATCTTCAATCTCATTTGACGATATGGCAAGTTTTTAAGAACAAGACGAGGAACTTAAGCACTTGCTGTCATCTCCCTCTTGTTCATTACAACTAAAACCCGTCGTGATCAATGGCAAAAACTTGATGTGTGACACCTCCATGGATACAATGCGTCCTTACGTATCTCAACCACTACGAAAATTAGTTTTTGAATCCCTTCACAACCTAGCTCATCCTGGCATCAAAGGCTCTTTTAATTTAGTACATCAAAAATATGTTTGGCCTCATATGCGCAAGGATATTACACTATGGGCAAGATCTTGCATCCCGTGCCAGAAAGTAAAAATCCATTATCATACCAGCAGCCCTATTGGAATGTACACGACACCAACAGCACGTTTTCAGCACATAAATGTTGATATTGTTGGTCCTATGGATCTTAGCCTTACCTCATCACTATGATAGACCGGTTTTCACGTTGGCCTGAAGCAGTGCCTACACAAGACGCTACAGCTGAGACAGTCGCTAATGTCCTATTGTCCACTTGGATATCACGTTACGGAGTACCACTACGTATCACCACTGACAGGGGCCGACAGTTTGACTGTTGATTGTCTACACACCTTACTAATATGTTAGGCATTGAACATATAAAAACTACAGCCTACCACCCGGCAGCCAATGGCAAAATTGAAAGATGGCACCGTGTACTTAAAGCATCATTAAAAGCCCAGCTTACTGACAATTGGGTACCAAAATTACCTTTAGTTCTTTTAGGTCTTCGTGCCTATATTATTCCTGAAACTCACAGTTCAACAGCTGAAATACTATATGGAGAAAGCATTCGTTTACCCTCACAGTTTTTCACAGAAGTTAAAGCATCAGACGTGGATCTGCCAACGTTTATATCTCAACTGAAAAATCACTTTCAAAACATCAAACCTGTGCCAATCACACATAAAAGCAATAAATCCACCTTTATTCACCCTGAACTTAAATCTGCATCCCATGTGTTTGTCAGGCATGACGCCACCAGAAAACCATTGCAACCGGTCTACGATGGACCGTACCCTGTCATCTCAAGACATGAAAAGTATTTTGCTGTCGATCGACAGACTAAAACCAGCTTTTTTGCTTCAAGATACCATCATTGACCATTCTCCTGTACCTACGAATAGTGCCTCACCTACTCCGAGTATCACTACATCCACTTCCCAATCTGCTGAACATACTACCCGATCCGGCAGAAAAGTGAATTTTCCAAAACGCTTTGTGGACTCTGCCGTTGGGGAGGGAGTGATGAGGGGACGTCCCTGAATGTTTGACAACACTGCCTCTGTTTGTTTGAACTTCTTCTTCTTCTTATCTACACTTTCGCTCCCGCTCTCATCTCATGTCTTTTGTCCGCTCACGCTCACACTCATGTTATTTCTTTACCTTGTTTAAATATTTTAAGTGTTTATTTCTATTTTATATTACAAATTTAATATAAAGACGTTCATAATTATTTGTGAGTTGTATTTGTTATAAACAAAATACCCACAACAGCATAGGGGAGTAACAATCTAAAGAAGTACCCAATATAGAAAGCTTGGAATAGCAATATGGCCTAAAGTTAAATTTATTAGAACGTTTATAACAAATAGCAAACAGTTTAGATAACCTAATGATTTTATATATAATGTAGCTTCACCTCGATATAGTCAATAAGATGAATTCCCTATCACGGCTTTGTCTCGGCAGTTAATTTGCATAGCCTGTCCTCGCCTTCGGCTCAGAGACTTACCTCATCACCCGTCAGTAAAACTCCTTTTTGCTGCCTAGTTACATAAATAACTATTTGAGGTGGTACAAAGGTTTTTTTTATTGTTTATTGCATATTCTAAGCAAGCTTTTGACATCAATCGACAGATATATGTTGATTTAAACAAATTGACATAATTAGTTGATTAAAACAATTGACATATGTATATATGTCAATGTAACATTAAACATAATTCTATGCCGTTAAATATCTCGACCACTCCAGAATCACACTATTTTACGAATATTTCTCTCAAAATAGAATATCCTTTTATATTTCTATATATCCGATGAAATTGGACGAATAAAATATTTTTATTAAAGGTGGAGATGTAAAAAGGAAAAAGGGTAATATTAGAGTATAATATTAGAGGATAATATAGGTTTTATAATAAAGTCTGATAGATGTTGGAAAGGATTCAAAATCTTATAAAGATGTGAAGTATATTTCCACGTGGGTTGCTTTTAACCAGAGAGTTAACACTCTTTTTCACTAAACTTATTTTCCCTAATGTGCCAAATCCCTTGTGTTAAATTTGAACCCCAAAAATAAAATAATTTTTTTATTTAATGAATAAAAAATTCATTTCCACTCTATTTTCCCCATTATATACTTATTGTAGCTAATCTCCAGTCTCTAGAACGGTTTGAGAAGATTATAGTTGTGGTTATAGGTGATTTGTTGGATGAAGTTAGTTAAAAGAGGATTGTGGTGCTTAGAGGGGTTGGTGGTGGATGGGGATGGTTAAAGAAAGTTAGTTGGTGTGGTTAAAGTTGATTATTGGTGGTTAGAGAAAATTTGTGGTGTTTAGAGGAAATTCCCTGAGGTAATAAAAGTGGTTTGTGGTTTTATAGAGGTGGCTAAACATGATTTAAGCCCTATTAACATATTAAGACTCTCCCAGAAGAGTTCAAAGCCTGGAGATTTATTTTTTATGGATTAGAGGTGAATTCAGACATAATAAAAATAGACAGCCAATTGGTGTGGCACATTGCTTCCTCGCATCCTATCACGTACTTTATTGATTTTTTGCTTTTACAAGCCATTATTGTCTAATTTGTTTGTTTTCCTCGTTTCTTTTAATCTGTCAAAATTGTTTTGATTTTTTACTTGAATTAAAGTATCAATTTAGCAAAAGTTAAAGAGCGCAGATGGTTCAAATTAATCTGAGGCTATCTGCGAGTTACTTCCGATAAACTATAGAAGTTTCATACATATCAGATAAATACTTATGAAGCAATAGGGGTAAATAAATGTATGTTTGTGTGCATGTGGAAGAGAAACAAATAAGCGCAGAAGGTTGAAACTTATATAGAACCAACAGTGGGCTAATCATGACCTACCATCCGAATTTCATTAAAATTGGACGTGTAGTTTTTATGTATGTTGTTTCGCAAAAATAGAACGAAAGACAGACCGACAAACAGACACGGAACCAAAAATGTTCCCTGATGTCTGAAACGAATTTCTGTCTAGGAATTTTTGAAATCGGAGACCTTAACATTTTCCGTTCTCCAAAACCATCACGTAGCTTCCACTACCTTCGGTAAGGTCGGAAGCAATATATGGGACCGTCTAAATTTTATTAAAAATAGAATAGAATTTTGTCTTTAGAATAGAAGGTCTGGTTGTTCGCAACAATAGAACGACACCCAGACACGAGCCCAAAAATTTCACCGATGTCTGTACAGGATTTCTGATGCAGAGATACAGAAGTATTTCGATTTACATTATGACCACAATGCTTCCGTTACCTTTAGTAAGCTCGAAAGCAAAAATCATAGAAATATTTATTAACCCTAAAGCATTAGAAGAAAGGGAGGATTATTATTAATGACGCAGAATATCCCATTAAGTCGCTGCTCACCACAGACTTTTCAAAATATTTAAACTGTTCTTTACAACAAATGCTTATGGACTTGATTAATTTCTTTGAGATATCCCTGTTCTCGAAGGCTAAATGAAACTTCATTTATGGAAAGCTGTTAATAGTATAGTAAACCTTTCTCAAAAGTTGTCCGAACCCAAACATCCAAAAAAAAGGTTCTACCCCGCGCCAAATTGTTCTAAACCCATCTTGTAGTTGTAGTAAGTAATAAAAAGTTGCATGACCCAGAGTGTCGGGTTTGGCAAGGAGGGGGGTGAAATGGAGGTAAAATAGTATGTTTCAATAGTTTGTCTTGCGCAAATTTTATTATATACAAAATTAAAACACATAAAATGTTGCTTGTCTAGCCTATTGTTTTGCTTCAAGCTCTCCGATGGTACGGTAGCAGTGGCATAACTGTAACCCGTATTGGCCCATAGTTTATTTTTATTTTTTTTTGCTCATTAATTTTTTGGCGAGGGGCCCCAAAAGGTTCTTGCGGGGGGCCCCTAATGCCCTAGCTACGCCACTGTACGGTAGCATTGATCATTTAGTCCAGTCAAAATATACATAAAAAATAGCTAAATTCGCAAAGCGTGATGTAGTTCTGATTTTTTTATATGTTGTTTGGACCAGTTAGGGTAGTGTGATCCTAAGTTTGCAGCTTCGAAAAACCTGTGCTAGCTACGTAATAGCTGAAAAACTGAAAAATTTTCGTACTTGTTTTTGTTTTTGCCATATAACTCGTAAACTATGAGTTCGTCGATGTTAGGCGTTATTTCTATTTTTAAAGTACAGTAAATTTGCAGCAGCATAAGCTCAATTGGAGCTCTGTACGACCAATAGGTTCCGAGATATGGCACTTCGAAAATTAGCAATGTTTTTAAAAAAATATAAATTTTATATATTTCTCTCGTTTCGGGCCAAATATCGGCATAAAGCAGCCCACCTACGAGAAAAGTTACAAGGAATAAAGTTATAGTAAATTTAATTGGCTTTTTCTTGAATACAAAACGAAGTCTGTAAGACCAGTAGTTCAGGTGCAATCGTAAAAATCACAAAAATAGAATATTGGATTTTTGAAGAAATTATCCTAAACACTGCTACAAGTTGTGGGCATTCGACGAAAGAAAAATTTCATAGATTCACATGTAACGGTGGAGAAGCATAATAATATTTATGTACATTTATTATAACAAATCGTAGAGGTCAATCATCGACGCTTAATGCTTTTTATTTCGAGGGTCTTGGTAGATAACGATCGTATTCCGGGACTGATGGAAGTTGCTGGGGTATTTTGGTCTTCTAGGTCTAAGAAATTAATTTGTGGGAAATGTAATTGGGTTAAAAAAAAAGCTTAACCTAATAATGTCATTGCATGTTGATCAAGGATCGCCAGACACGGGAGCATAATGGCATTAGATACATACAATTTGATTAAAGAAAATCATGAACTACACCATAAATTGAACCGTTGTACAAGTTTATTGTTAAATCACAAGAAAGCTTTCAACAGCGAATAATTATTCTGTATGGGGGGGACGCATCCATCGACACACTAAACGGCCTTCGGTTCCGCCTATTCGTCAAGTCAGCAGGAAACGCGAAGGTAAACCTGGCACGGTTGCCACCAAGGGCAAAAGTGGCTAGGGGTGGAGAAGGATGCAACAGATTGGGGTTAGACGAAAAGTTCCCTTGGTTTAATACCAATAACATCATTATGTAAACCAGCGCCAGCAATCCTTCTCTAATCGCTCTCATGTAAGTGCAAGAAGGGATGCAGGGGCGCATGCACTTGCCGGAGAGCTGGGCTTAAGTGCTCAGCTTTGTGCACTACGTGCTGTGGCAAGACTTGCCACAACGTACCTTCAGTTTTAATCGACGAGGATGAAGACGACCCCGACGATCCTCCCCCTTCAGACGATCAACCCGAAACCCACAAAATACCTCAGCAACTTCCTTCAGTCCCTGAATACGACCATCATCTATCAGGACCCCCGAAAAAAACTAAGCATTAAGCGTCAATGATTGATCTCTACGTTTTTTTTTATAATAAATGTACATGTATTGTATATGTCAAAGTTGGCAAGTTAAATTGAAGTTTAGTGTCATTACAAATTACTTGTAATGACAAGCAAAAATATATTTAGTGTAAAAACGTTTATAAATACAGTTAGTTATAAAACTGGATTTGGTGTTTGAATGTAGTGTTCGAACATTAGTGGCGACCGTGACAGTTAAAAAAAAAAAAAAAAATTCAGTTCAATCAAGGAATATAATATTTGAAGTTAATATTATATTAAACTGAAGACAAAGACGTTGTGATGGAAACTAAAGAAGTCTAGGAGTGCATTCAGAGCCAATCTTACAAGAGTCGTAACCAAGTTAGAACAGTTGGCCCAAGCCGAAGCACCGGATACAACTTCAATAAGATTAAATTTAACTCTTTTGGATGAGAGGTACGCATCAGTAAGAAGATTGGATGAAACCATATATGAACATCTGCTAAATGATAACGCTACAGAAGAGGAACTGGAAAACGAGTTGACCTCTGCTGGTGATTACTTCGCGAAATACGAAAAAAGTTAAGATAGACGTCGAAAAGTGTTTTCAAGCTAGCGGTCCTTTCTCAGTAGTGCAGTCGAGGATGGAAACTGCACATTCAGGTGAATTTCGAGGAGAACGTAAGAGATTTAAACTACCCAAAATTGAATTTGTGCGTTTCAATGGGGATGTGAAAGAATGGTTAATTTTTTGGGGACAATTCAAAAAAATTGATGAAGATAAAGAAATGAGTGACGATGATAAATTTCAATATCTACTATTAGCTACTGTTCCCCATTCGAGAGCTAGGGAGGTTGTTGAAAGTTTTCCACTCTGTGGGGAACATTACAAAAGTGCTATATCTAGTTTAAAAGATAGATTTGGGAGGGAAGATTTAATAATCGAATATTATATAAGAGATTTGCTTAAATTAGTTCTTCAAAATTCTACAGGACAACAAACACTGTCATTAGGTTCCTTGTATTATAAGTTAAAATCACATCTTAGAGCCCTTGAAACTATGTGGGGAGTAAAAATATTTTGTTTTTTATGCACTTGATATATATATATATATATATATATATATATATATATATATATATATATATATATATATATATATATATATATATATATATATATATATATATATATAATTATTCTTTTCCACCTTTAAAGATGATTTTTTGAAATTTTTCATTCCTCGAATGCCCGAAACTTGTTATAAGAAGTGGTTTAGGTTTTTACTTAAAAATACAAATGTCTTTTTTTGTTTTTTATGCACTTGCAAAAGAACAATTTTGTCTACAGGCTTTATTTTGTGCTTGCCTAAAAGCCTATTAAATGTACTACAACTTCATTTCTTATGACTTTTCTCGTAGGGGAGATGTTTTATGCCGATATTCGCACCGAAACGAAAGCAATAAATACATTTTCTATTTTTTGGAAAACACTGCCAATTTTTGAAGTATCATATCTCAGTTACTATTGGACGCACAGAGTTGTCATTGGTCGTAAAAAGAAGCAAATTATATTTACTACAACTTCATTCCTTATAACTTTTCTCGTAGCTTAACAGTTTTACGCCGATATTCACCCCGAAATGAGAGAAGTACTTAAAATTTCCATTTTTTGACAAAAATTTCCGATTTTTAAATTGCCATATTATCTCGGAGTTTATTGGTCATTATTTCTGTCTTTTCATATTTGAATTCGGATACATAAAACCAATTCCGTTCTTAAGAATTATCACATAGCTTCCGTTACCTTCGCTAATCGCCAAAGCAATATAATAATATACAAGTAATAACTTTAAACATCCCACGTAAATACTTAATATAAAGATTGTTAATTTCAACCCGTATTATATTTTGTTTTAAATAAAAAAATCATCTTTTTTAAAACAAAATGAACCTTGTTGCTTTTAACTTACAACATGATTACCTCAAATACACAACAAAAAAAATCAAAAACTTTTTAATAGCTTTATCAGATTAAAAAGAAAGGAAAAAATAAACTTTATTTTTTCCCTCAAAAAAAATGATCTTGTTGATTTCAAAACGTTACTCAACCTCTAATACTTTATTTTTTAATATTTTATTTTATTCTTTTTTTTCTTAATTTTTAATAAGTTTGTACGAAGACTTTTAGAAATTGTAAAGGGGAGTAGGTAAATAATAACCTCCTTTTTACTAATTCTTTGTTTTAAAAAAATGTTTTATATAACATTTTTACCAATACTTCGTATTTTCATTTACCTTCCAAGCCTTTACCTTATAATATAATATGTATATATAACCTTTTAAATTTAGGAGATAATAAGTCATATTGTCGATCATACTATTGGCATTAGTTTTTTTTTAAAAAAAAAAAGTATTTCCATTTTATTAAATGTATAATAAAAAATAAATAAAATAAAACTACAACAAATCATAAATAAAACAAATTAAACTACATACATATAGATAAATAATATAATGTGCCAATGAGTGTGGCACATAGCCTCCTCGCGCCTTATCACTTACTATAATGATTTAATTTTCCCCTTTTTTCAAATCTGTCATAATTGTTTTAAATTTTTAATGAATGAAATTATCAATTTAGAAATATTTAATGAAGTCAAACGGTTGAAATTAATTTGGGACCATCTGTGGACTACTTTCGACAAACCATCCAAATTTCTAAGGAATCTCTTGTGTACTGTTATAGATATAGGTGTAAATAATTGTATGTTTGTGCCCCTGTGAAAGCAATAAGTGCAGAAGGTTGACACTTATCCTGGGCCAACAATGGACTAATTATGACCTACCATCCAAATTTTATTAAAATCGGACGAGTAGTTTTCAAGATATGTTGGTTCGCAAAAATGTTGAACGGCAGACACCGGCAGACTGACAGACAGAACGACAGACCAACTGACAGACACGAGACCAAAATGTTCCTTGATGTCTGTGGAGGCCCAGCTCCACTAGATTAATTTGTTACTTTATTATTTACGTTAGTTGTATTTTATTGTTTTGACTGTTTGACAAGTCAATTATTTTTATAGAATTAAAGGCAGGTACTCTTTTACTTTGTTACCCACCAGGAAAAAAAAAGTTAGTCTACAAAGTTAGCCGGGTTAGATATGTCTGATGCTGGTGCAGATTCAAACAATTCTCCAGGTACCCAGAGACATTCCCCATACAGCATTTCAGCCGAACTCCTCTTAAAATCTTGTTTTACAGCTGTTCAAATACCTATCAGAATAATCGGAAGTTCTTCAAACCAATGCATAGCGTTTCATGACATTCTAAATGGCTGTCTTGAGGACTCTATGAAATCGTTCGATCATCCCATTGGACTGCGGATGGTATTCTATGGTTCGAATACGAACTGTACCGAGCAGTTTGGTTAACTCAGCAAACAGTCTTGATTCCAACTGAGAACCTTGTAGTCCAGTACAAATAGACATAAAAAGGGCCTAAAGGGGGGAAAAATTAAATACTAAACTTTCTTTACGCCATCGTTTAGAAGGTGTTTAGAGAAGCATTTTCCATATTATCATATCGAGTGCCACCACTTGCTTCCCCCACCACCCCCTATTGATGACCCAAATTTGGCCTATTCACTGTAACGCCAATATCTCCGGAACAAAGAGTGATAACGACGTGGGGTGTTTTTTAAAGTCTTCTATACACTCCTCTTTAATTTGATACCCATATCAATATGCTTTTTGCAGTAAAAATGTACCAAAAATTAATAAAATATGGTAAAAAATCGACATTTCTTTTTTCTACTCTGAACAATTTTGATAATAACTTTTTTCCACGGGGTCGGCACTAAAAATGTGGTGAAATAAAACGTGTAGCTTATTTTATTACCTATAATTCGATGTATAATATGTCATAGCAACTCTAATGCAGGAGGGGTAAAAAAGCGGAAATAGCAGTTGCGTGTAGTAAGAAAAGCTGCTAATAGAGTCAACTGTGAACTCTATTTAGTCCAGGAAAATAAGGAATAATCATCATCATCATCATCATCACTACAGCTCTCGAAGAGCCTAGGCCTGCAACACTTCGCTCCTCCAGAGTTCCCGCTGTTGTGCAACAGCCCTCCACCTCCTCACTCCTATCCTCCTCAGATCGTTCTCCACCTGATCTAGCCATCTCAGTCTTGGACGCCCTCTAAGTCTTTTTCCGCCAGGTTTACCATCATACAACTTTTTAGCCGCCCTATTCTCTGGCATTCTCTCAACGTGACCTAGCCATCGCAGCCTATTTTTCTTAATCTCAGCCACCAGGTCCGGTTTTCCGTAGAGAATAGTAGCTCATCATTGTGCCTAAGTCTCCATCTTCCATCCTCGTTCACAGGGCCAAAGATTCTTCTCAATAGTTTTCTCTCCCAACGCCGTAAGCAGCTTTCATCAGAGTTGGTAAGAGTCCAGGCCTCTGATCCATATAATACAACAGGCTGGATGACAGTTAGATAAACTTTGATCTTAAAGTCTCGACTTAAGAGTCTACTTTTTAGTATCCTCATCAAGGAGAAGTAGCACCTATTTCCTGCCGTTAGTCTAGCTCTTACATCCTCCGATACGGTGTTGTCATTAGTGATTTGGGTTCGTAAATATTTGAAGTTGTTAGTTGACTTAAATAAATCACCTCCTAACAACACATCTTCCAGAGGTTCTCTTCCATCTCTGCGAGTCATTAGCATATATTCTGTTTTATTTTTGTTAATATTTAGTCCCAGATCAGCAGCTTCTTGCTTCAATGGCATGTAAGCCTCCTCCAAGGCTCTTTTAGATCTTGCCAAGAGTCCAACGTCATCTGCATACGCAAGACATTGGGTTTGCCGGTTGAACAAGGTTCCTCCTGGGTTGCCAGGTATTTTCCTGACAGCTCTTTCCAGCACAAGGTTAAAAAGAGTTGCTGACAGAACATCTCCCTGCCTCAGCCCTCTTCTAACCTCAAAGGAGGGCGATAAACAACCATCTATTTTAACCTTGCTCCTTGTTCCCTTCTAAGTTAAAAAATTAGGAGTTAAAATAAGGAATAATAGGGAAAATAATTTATAAAGTATTGAAACTTTGTGAAAACACTCTTAAGGGTGTAGTAGTAAGAAACAAAAAAAAAATAAATTCCCCACACTTAGGGAGGGGGAGGGGGGGTCCCCCTCCCTCCTTAAAGTCTAAAATTTACATTTTTTTAACTTTTCTCGCAAAACAGTTAATTTTTTTTAAGAGAAATGTTTTATCAAAAATATTTTTTCCATAATTCTGCACAAAAAAGGTCCTATGCATGTTTAAAGTGAGACAAACCGTTTTCGAGAAATTGCTGTTAAATAAATGTATGTGTGCATGTGGAAGATAAAAATAATAGGCGCAGAAGCTTAAAACTTATTTGGGACCAAAATTTGCCTAATGTGACCTACCATTTAAATTTCATTAAAATCGGAAGTGTAGTTTTTAAGATATGATGGTTCGCAAAAATGCGGGTTGGGAATTTTTATGTTTTTCTAAGTAAATACCCACACCAAAGACCAAAAACATATTAATTAAATAGATAACATACTGTTAAGTAACATAACAAGGGATATAAATAAAAATTTAACAAGAACATACGCATTGTTATCCGGGATTACAGTTTGGCATTTTGATTTCTACTAATTCCTAAAAAATATTCCCTTAAATTTCATCGGTTATATTAATCCCGCAAATTTTGCTCGGAGAAAATTCTTATTAACGCCGGCGCCGCTGGTTAGACTTGTTTAGTAATTTTTTTCTATAAAGCCTATATTGTTTTGAGGCTGATAATTATAGCCCAGTACAAATAGACATAAAAAGGGCCTAAAGGGGGAAAAAATTAAATACTAAACTTTCTTTACGCCATCGTTTAGAAGGTGTTTAGAGAAGCATTTTCCATATTATCATATCGAGTGCCACCACTTGCTTCCCCCACCACCCCCTATTGATGACCCAAATTTGGCCTATTCACTGTAACGCCAATATCTCCGGAACAAAGAGTGATAACGACGTGGGGTGTTTTTTAAAGTCTTCTGTACACTGTCCTCTTTAATTTGATACCCATATCAATATGCTTTTTGCAGTAAAAATGTGGTGAAATAAAACGTGTAGCTTTATTACCTATAATTCGATGTATAATTTCGACATTCTTTTTTTCAACTCTGACCTATAGGTCACCTATAATAGGTCACCTAGGACCTATATTACCTAGGACCTATAGGACCTAGGACCTATAGGACCTAGGACCTATAGGTCTTGGGTAATATAGGACCTTAGACCACAAACATCACCACAACCACAACCATCACCACAACCACAACCACAACCTTAACCACAACCACAACCTTAACCATCACCATAACCACAACAAATACCACAACCACAACCATCACCACAACCACACCACAACCACAACCAATACCACAACCACACCAAAACCACAACCATCACCACAAAAACAACCACAACCATCACCATAACCACAACAAATACCATCACCACAACCACAACCATCACCTCAACCACAACAAATACCATCACCACAACCATCACCACAACCACAACCATCACCTTAACCACAACAAATACCATCACCACAACCACAACCATCACCATGACCACAACAAATACCATCACCACAACCACAACCATTACCTCAACCACAACCATCACCATAACCACAACAAATACCATTACCACAACCATCACCACAACCACAACCATCACCACAACTAGAGATGGGCGATCCGGTCATGAACTGATCAAAAGAGCTAGCTCTTGCAAGAGAGTGAGTGAGTAAACGCTCTTGAAAAAAGAGTGGCAGCTCTTCCATATAATGAGAGAAAAGGCGAAAGATATAGAGTTAGAGGTCTGAAGTCTGAAGTCTGAGTCCTGAGTGGTTGCTTGCTGGTTGTACTTTCACTTTCTCTGGGCCCTAGGCTGGGCAATGCGCAAGCGCTCCCCCTCTCTAGACCTTCCCTTCCCACTTCTACTCTACTCACAGTTCACACTCACTAGTCACTACTCACGACTCACGACTCACGACTCTTGAATCTTGAGGCATCATAGCATAGGAGCTACATAACCAGGTCTTCTAGCCCTACCTCTCTAAAAAATCCTTCTCGGCCAATAGAATCTTAAGCCTCCCCTCTCAGCTGAAAAAGACCTGGTTCTCGTAGTCTCGACACCCCAACTTACTCCAAGACTCCAAAGCTTAAAGAGAAACAAGGAAAGAAATAGATCAGGCAACGCATAGGACCTGCAAAACTAGTTCTTCTACCCCTACTCCTCTAAATAGTCCTTCTCGACCAATAGAAGCTTAAGCCTCCCCTCTCGGCTAAAATAGAACTGGATCTCGTAGTCTCGTCACCCCAACTAACTCCTACTCCAAACCAGCATTCACTCTTCGCTACGGGTTTCGGGGCGGCTCGCTCAGCAGTCGCTCACTCGCCCCAGCGGCGCCCCCCTCCCCCCCCCCCCCCCCCAACTACAACTGCTGTTCTACTGCTCCGATTTGCACCGGACAAACGCCATTACCCTTAAAATTTTATTCCTAATAATCTTACATACTTAAAAAAAAAATGTTTTATTTGTTATACTACATTAATAATAAAACTATATGTAAAGAACTAACAGATTAATTCTTAATAAACTGGAAAAGAAGAAAAGTACTTTCTTTTTCGTCTATTTTATATGTATATGTATATATATATATATATATATATATATATATATATATATATATATATATATATATATATATATATATTTTCATAATTTTTAAAAATTATAATATATCATATCATATCATATCATATCAAATCATATCATATCAAAAATTATATATTATCATAATTTTTAAGTACTGAGTACTGAGTACTGAGTACTGAGTACTGAGTACTGAGTACTGAGTACTGAGTAATAAAAAGGGGACTAAAAAGGGGACAAAAAAGGGGACAAAAAAGGGGACAAAAAAAGGGGACAAAAAATGGGACACAAAAGGGGATAAAAAAAGGGGGATAAAAAAAGGGGGACAAAAAAGGGGACAAAAAAAGGGGGACAAAAAAGGGACAAAAAAGGGGACAAAAAAGGGGACACAAAAGGGGACAAAAAAGGGGACAAAAAAGGGGACAAAAAGGGGACAAAAAGGGGACAAAAAAGGGGACAAAAAAAGGGGGACAAAAAAGGGGGATAAAAAAGGGGGACAAAAAAGGGGACAAAAAAGGGGACAAAAAAAAGGGGACAAAAAGGGGACCAAAAAGGGGACAAAAAAAGGGGACAAAAAAGGGGACAAAAAAGGGGACAAAAAAGGGGACAAAAAAGGGGACAAAAAAGGGGACAAAAAAAGGGGGACAAAAAAGGGGGATAAAAAAAGGGGGACAAAAAAGGGGACAAAAAAAGGGGGACAAAAAGGGGACAAAAAGGGGACAACAAAGGGGACAACAAATGGGACAAAAGGGGACAAAAGGGGACAAAAAAGGGGACAAAAAAGGGGACAAAAGGGGACAAAAGGGGACAAAAGGGGACAAAAGGGGACAACAAAGGGACAAAAATGGGACAAAAAAGGGGACAAAAAAAGGGGAAAAAAGGGGACAAAAAAGGGGACAAAAAAGGGGACAAAAAAGGGGACAAAAAAAAGGGGACAAAAAGGGGACCAAAAAGGGGACAAAAAAAGGGGACAAAAAAGGGGACAAAAAAGGGGACAAAAAAGGGGACAAAAAGGGGACAAAAAAGGGGACAAAAAAGGGGACAAAAAAGGGGACAAAAAAGGGGACAAAAAAGGGGGATAAAAAAAGGGGGATAAAAAAAGGGGGACAAAAAAGGGGGCAAAAAAGGGGACAAAAAAAAGGAACAAAAAAGGGGACAAAAAAGGGGACAAAAAAGGGGACAAAAAAGGGGGATAAAAAAAGGGGGACAAAAAAGGGGACAAAAAGGGGACAAAAAGGGGACAACAAAGGGGACAACAAATGGGACAAAAGGGGACAAAAGGGGACAAAAAGGGGACAACAAAGGGGACAACAAATGGGACAAAAGGGGACAAAAGGGGACAAAAAAGGGGACAAAAAAGGGGACAAAAAAGGGGACAAAAAAGGGGACAAAAAAGGGGACAAAAAAAGGGGGACAAAAAAGGGGACAAAAAAGGGGGACAAAAAGGGGACAAAAAGGGGACAACAAAGGGGACAACAAATGGGACAAAAGGGGGACAAAAAGGGGACAAAAAGGGGACAACAAAGGGGACAACAAATGGGACAAAAGGGGACAAAAGGGGACAAAAAAGGGGACAAAAAAGGGGACAAAAGGGGACAAAAAAGGGGACAAAAGGGGACAAAAGGGGACAAAAGGGGACAAAATAGGGACAAAAGGGGACAAAAAAGGGACAAAAAAAGGGGAAAAAAGGGGGATAAAAAAGGGGGACAAAAAAGGGGACAAAAAAGGGGACAAAAAAAAGGGGACAAAAAGGGGACCAAAAAGGGGACAAAAAAAGGGGACAAAAAAGGGGACAAAAAAGGGGACAAAAAAGGGGACAAAAAAGGGGACAAAAAAGGGGACAAAAAAGGGGACAAAAAAAGGGGGACAAAAAAGGGGGATAAAAAAAGGGGGACAAAAAAGGGGACAAAAAAAGGGGGACAAAAAGGGGACAAAAAGGGGACAAAAAAAGGGACAAAAAGGGGACAAAAAAGGGGACAAAAAAGGGGACAAAAAAGGGGACAAAAAAGGGGGATAAAAAAAGGGGGATAAAAAAAGGGGGACAAAAAAGGGGGCAAAAAAGGGGACAAAAAAAGGAACAAAAAAGGGGACAAAAAAGGGGACAAAAAAGGGGACAAAAAAGGGGACAAAAAAGGGGGACAAAAAAAGGGGGACAAAAAAGGGGACAAAAAAGGGGGACAAAAAGGGGACAACAAAGGGGACAACAAATGGGACAAAAGGGGACAAAAGGGGACAAAAAAGGGGACAAAAAAGGGGACAAAAGGGGACAAAAAAGGGGACAAAAGGGGACAAAAGGGGACAAAAGGGGACAAAAGGGGACAAAAAAGGGACAAAAATGGGACAAAAAAGGGGACAAAAAAAGGGGAAAAAAGGGGACAAAAAAGGGGACAAAAAAGGGGACAAAAAGGGGACAAAAAAGGGGACAAAAAGGGGACAAAAAGGGGACAAAAAAGGGGACAAAAAGGGGACGAAAAGGGGACGAAAAGGGGACGAAAAAGTACAAAAAGTGTACTAAAAAGTTTACTAAAAAGTGTACTAAAAAGTGTACTAAAAAAGTGTAATAGTGGATTAAAAAAGTGTACTAAAAAGTGTACTAAAAAAGTGTACTAAAAAGTGTACTAAAAGTGTACTAAAAAGTGTACTAAAAAAGTGTACTAGTGAATTAAAAAAGTGTACTAAAAAGTGTACTAAAAAAGTGTACTAAAAAGTGTACTAAAAAGTGTACTAGTGAATTAAAAAAGTGTACTAAAAGTGTACTAAAAAGTGTTACTAAAAAGTGTACTAAAATGTGTACTAAAAAAGTGTACTAAAAAGTGTACTAAAAAAGTGTACTAAAAAGTGTACTAGTGAATTAAAAAAAGTGTACTAAAAGTGTACTAAAAAGTGTACTCAGTACTCAGTACTCAGTACTCAGTACTCAGTACTCAGTACTCAGTACTCAGTACTCAGTACTCAGTACTCATTACTCAGTACTCAGTACTCAGTACTCAGTACTCAGTACTCAGTACTCAGTACTCAGTACTCAGTACTCAGTACTCAGTACTCAAGAAAAATAAAGTACTAAAAAAAGTACTAAAAAAAAGTACTAAAAAAAGTACTAAAAAAATACTAAAAAAAGTACTAAAAAAAAAGTACTAAAAAAAAGTACTAAAATAAAGTACTAAAATAAAGTACTAAAAAAAAGTACTAAAAAAAGTACTAAAAAAAGTACTAAAAAAGTACTAAAAAAAGTACTAAAAAAAAGTACTAAAAAAAAGTACAAAAAAAAAGTACAAAAAAGTGTACTAAAAAAGTACTAAAAAAGTACTAAAAAATACAAAAAGTACTAAAAAAAGTGTACTAAAAAAGTGTACTAAAAAGTGTATTTGTATTGTGTATTGTATTGTGGTATTTGTTGTGGTTGTGGTATTTGTATTTGTTGTGGTTGTGGTTGTGGTGTGGTATTTGTTGTGGTTGTGGTTGTGGTATTTGTTGTGGTTGTGGTATTTGTTGTCGTTATGGTTGTGATTGTGGTTGTGGTATTGTTTGTGGTTGTGGTATTTGTATTTGTTGTGGTTGTGGTATTGGTTGTGGTTGTTGTTGTGGTATTTGTTGTTGTGGTATTTGTTGTAGTTGTGTGGTTGTGGTATATGTTGTAGTTTAGGTTGTGGTATTTTTTGTGGTTGTGGTATTTGTTGTGGTTGTGGTTGTGGATGTTGTTGTGGTATTTGTTGTTGTTGGCGTATTTGTAGTAGTTGTGGTTGTGGTATTTTTTGTGGTTGTGGTATTTGTTATTGTTGTGGTTTTGGTTGTGGTGATGGTTGTGATTGTGGTGATGGTTGGGGTTGTGGTTGTGGTTATGGTTGTGGTTGAGGTTGTAGTTGTGGTTGTGGTGTGGTCAGTGTCAGTGTCAGGTTTTTTTTTTTATCAAATTATAGCATGCTTCACAGTTAATACTACATGCGGATAATGTCACAATAAAATTTAAAAGTGGTTTAAGTAGGACCATACACATCGATAACAACAATGACGGAGAGATATATAATAACATTTACAGCAATTAGAAGTTGCTGTAGGCGTAGTAAAAACAAGTTAGTAACAATAACATGAAAGGAAAAATATTCAAATTAATATAGGCACTTATGTACAAACATAATTACACACATATTGATATGGGTACCAAATTAAAGAGGACAGTGTATAGAAGACTTTAAAAAACACCGCACATCGTTATCACTCTTTGTTCCGGAGATATTGGCGTTACAGTGAATAGGCCAAATTTGGGTCTTCAATAGGGGGTGGTGGGGGAAGCAAGTGGTGGCACTCGATATGATAATATGGAAAATGCTTCCCTAAACAAATGCAAAAAATGAAGAAGAAAATGAAGAAAATGCTTCCATAGTAGTATTTGGTTGTTGTTATGGTTGTGGTTGTGGTAGTGGTATTGGTTGTGGTTGTTGTATTTTTGTGGTTGTGGTATCTTTTGTAGTTGTAGTTGTGGTATTTCTTGTAGTGATGGTTGTGGTGTGGTATTTGGTTGTGGTATTTGTTGTGGTTGTGGTATTTGTATTTGCTGTGGTTGTGGTATTTATTGTGGTTATGTTGATGGTTGTGGTTTTGGTATTTGTATTTGTTGTGGTTGTGGTATTTGTTGTGGTTGTGTTGATGGTTGTGGTTGTGGTTGTGGTATTTGTATTTGTTGTGGTTGTGGTTGTGGTTGTGGTTGTGGTTGTGGTTTTTGTTGTAGTTGTGTGATGGTTGTAGTTGTGGTTTTTGTATTTGTATTTGTTGTGGTTGTGAGTTTTAAAATTGAGTACTAAAAAAAGTACTAAAAAAAGTACTAAAAAAGTACTAAAAAAAGTACTAAAAAAAGTACTAAAAAAAAGTACAAAAAAGTGTACTAAAAAATGATTGTGGTTGTTGTTGTGTTTGTTGGTGAGGTTGTGGTTGTGGTGGTGGTTTTTGTAGTTGTGGTTTTTGTTGTTGTGGTTGTGGATGTGGATGAGTTTTAAAATTGAGTTTTGAGTTTTGAAATTGAGTTTTTAATTTTAAAATTGAGTTTTGAGTTTTGAAAATGAGTTTCAGGTTTTAAAATTGAGTTTTGATTTTTTAAATTGAGTTTTAAAATTGAGTTTTGAGTTTTAAAATTGAGTTTTGAGTTTTTTAAATTGGGCTTTGAGTTTTAAAATTGAGTTTTAAAATTGAGTTCTAAAATTGAGTTATAAAATTGAGTTTTAAAATTGAGTTATAAAATTGAGTTTTAAAATTGAGTTTTGAAATTGAGTTTTGAGTTTTAAAATTGAGTTTTGAGTTTTAAAATTGAGTTTTTAGTTTTAAAATTGAGTTTTTAGTTTTGAAATCGAGTTTTGAACTTAAAATTGAGTTTTGAGTTTTTAAATAGAGTTTTGGGTTTTAAAATTGAGTTTTGGGTTTTAAAATTGAGTTGTGAGTTTTGAAATTGAGTTTTAAAATTGAGTTTTAAAATTGAGTTTAAAAATTGAGTTTTGAGTTTTAAAATTGAGTTTTAAATTTGAGTTTTGAGTTTTAGTTTTGAGTTGTAAAATTGTGCTTTGAGTTTTAAAATTGAGTTTTAAAATTGAGTTATAAAATTGAGTTATAAAATTGAGTTTTAAAATTGAGTTATAAAATTGAGTTTTAAAATTAAGTTTTTAAATTGAGTTTTTAAATTGAGTTTTTAAATTGAGTTTTGAGTTTTAAAATTGTGCTTTGAGTTTTAAAATTGAGTTTTAAAATTGAGTTATAAAATTGAGTTTTAAAATTGAGTTTTGAAATTGAGTTTTTAGTTTTGAAATTGAGTTTTTAGTTTTGAAATTGAGTTTTTAGTTTTGAAATTGAGTTTTGAGTTTTAAAATTTAGTTATGAGTTTTAAAATTGAGTTTTAAATTTGAGTTTTAAATTTGAGTTTTGAGTTTTGAGTTTTAAAATTGAGTTTTGAGATTATAATTGAGTTTTGAGTTTTAAAAATGAGTTTTAAAATTGAGTTTTGAGTTTTAAAATTGAGTTGTGAGTTTTGAAATTGAGTTTTAAAATTGAGTTCTAAAATTGAGTTAATTATTCTCTTAATTTTTATAATTCTCTTTATTTTCTTAATTTTTTTAATTTTCATAATTTTTAAAAATGATAAAATATCATATCATATATCATATCAAATCATATCATATCAAAAATTATATATTATCATAATTTTTAAGTACTGAGTACTAAGTACTGAGTACTGAGTACTGAGTACTGAGTACTGAGTACTGAGTACTGAGTACTGAGTACTGAGTACTGAGTACTGAGTACTGAGTACTGAGTACTGAGTACTGAGTAATAAAAAGGGGACTAAAAAGGGGACTAAAAAGGGGACAAAAAAGGGGACAAAAAAGGGGACAAAAAAGGGGACAAAAAAAGGGGACAAAAAAGGGGACAAAAAAAGGGGGACAAAAAAGGGAACAAAAAAGGGGGACAAAAAGGGGACAAAAAAAGGACAAAAAAAGGACAAAAAAGGGGACAAAAGGGGACAAAAAAGGGGACAAAAAAGGGGACAAAAAAGGGGACAAAAAAGGGACAAAAAAGGGACAAAAAAGGGGACAAAAAAGGGACAAAAAGGGGACAAAGGGGGACAAAAGGGCACAAAAGGGGACCAAAAAAAGGGGACAAGGGGACAAAAGGGGACAAAAAAGGGGACAAAAAAGGGGACAAAAAAGGGGACAAAAAAGGGGACAAAAAGGGGACGAAAAGGGGACGAAAAAGTACAAAAAGTGTACTAAAAAGTTTACTAAAAAGTGTACTAAAAAGTGTACTAAAAAGTGTACTAGTGAATTAAAAAAGTGTACTAAAAAGTGTACTAAAAAAGTGTACTAAAAAGTGTACTAAAAGTGTACTAAAAAGTGTACTAAAAAGTGTACTAAAAAAGTGTACTAGTGAATAAAAAAAGTGTACTAAAAAGTGTACTAAAAAAGTGTACTAAAAAAGTGTACTAAAAAGTGTACTAAAAAGTGTACTAGTGAATTAAAAAAAGTGTACTAAAAGTGTACTAAAAAGTGTACTGAAAAGTGTACTGAAAAGTGTACTAAAAAGTGTACTAAAAAGTGTACTAAAAAGTGTACTAAAAAAGTGTACTAAAAAGTGTACTAAAAAAGTGTACTAAAAAGTGTACTAAAAAAGTGTACTAGTGAATTAAAAAAAGTGTACTAAAAGTGTACTAAAAAGTGTACTCAGTACTCAGTACTCAGTACTCAGTACTCAGTACTCAGTACTCAGTACTCAGTACTCAGTACTCAGTACTCAGTACTCAGTACTCAGTACTCAGTACTCAGTACTCAGTACTCAGTACTCAGTACTCAAGAAAAATAAAGTACTAAAAAAAAGTACTAAAAAAAAGTACTAAAAAAAGTACTAAAAAAATACTAAAAAAAAGTACTAAAAAAAAGTACTAAAAAAAGTACTAAAATAAAGTACTAAAATAAAGTACTAAAAAAAAGTACTAAAAAAAGTACTAAAAAAAGTACTAAAAAAGTACTAAAAAAAAGTACTAAAAAAAAGTACTAAAATAAGTACTAAAAAAAAGTACTAAAAAAAAGTACAAAAAAGTGTACTAAAAAAGTACTAAAAAAGTACTAAAAAATACAAAAAGTACTAAAAAAAGTGTACTAAAAAAGTGTACTAAAAAGTGTATTTGTATTGTGTATTGTATTGTAGTATTTGTTGTGGTTGTGGTATTTGTATTTGTTGTGGTTGTGGTTGTGGTGTGGTATTTGTTGTGATTGTGGTTGTGGTATTTGTTGTGGTTGTGGTATTTGTTGTCGTTATGGTTGTGATTGTGGTTGTGGTATTGTTTGTGGTTGTGGTATTTGTATTTGTTGTGGTTGTGGTATTGGTTGTGGTTGTTGTTGTGGTATTTGTTGTTGTGGTATTTGTTGTAGTTGTGTGGTTGTGGTATATGTTGTAGTTTAGGTTGTGGTATTTTTTGTGGTTGTGGTATTTGTTGTGGTTGTGGTTGTGGATGTTGTTGTGGTATTTGTTGTTGTTGGCGTATTTGTAGTAGTTGTGGTTGTGGTATTTTTTGTGGTTGTGGTATTTGTTATTGTTGTGGTTTTGGTTGTGGTGATGGTTGTGATTGTGGTGATGGTTGGGGTTGTGGTTGTGGTTATGGTTGTGGTTGAGGTTGTAGTTGTGGTTGTGGTGTGGTCAGTGTCAGTGTCAGGTTTTTTTTTTTATCAAATTATAGCATGCTTCACAGTTAATACTACATGCGGATAATGTCACAATAAAATTTAAAAGTGGTTTAAGTAGGACCATACACATCGATAACAACAATGACGGAGAGATATATAATAACATTTACAGCAATTAGAAGTTGCTGTAGGCGTAGTAAAAACAAGTTAGTAACAATAACATGAAAGGAAAAATATTCAAATTAATATAGGCACTTATGTACAAACATAATTACACACATATTGATATGGGTACCAAATTAAAGAGGACAGTGTATAGAAGACTTTAAAAAACACCGCACATCGTTATCACTCTTTGTTCCGGAGATATTGGCGTTACAGTGAATAGGCCAAATTTGGGTCTTCAATAGGGGGTGGTGGGGGAAGCAAGCGGTGGCACTCGATATGATAATATGGAAAATGCTTCCCTAAACCCCTTCTAAACGATGGTGTAAAGAAAGTTTAGTATTTAATTTTTCCCCCCTTTTTTGCTTATTTGTACTGGCCTATTGGTCTGTCGTGTTGTTCAAGGGCACTCCGAACCTGGAAACGTATTGTGCGACAGGGTTTCTGCCACTGTTTGTGAAGAAATGCTTTAAATAGGATATGCTCCCGGCCACCTGGTGAATCCATCAATGATAGTCAAAAGTCAAAATGTATTGGTAGCCATTGGATGGCGATAATGGTCCCACTAGGTATATATGTTGTACATATGCCATATGTATATGTTGAAAAAGTCCAAGAGGATTGCCGATCGCTTGTATAGGTTACTTGGTGAGACGATGGACTTTTGGCAAATCATTTTTATTTATAGAATTCAAAATTCTTCTTTGAGTCGTTTCTCATGAACCAAAAATGTGTGTTACATTAAATTTTATGTAAGTTAAGATCTGTAGACCCCAACAATGTTTGAAAAGGATTTCTGTTTAGGGTTTTTGAATTCGGAGACATAATAAATGTTCTCTCTTCTGAACGATTATATTGATTCCGTTATCTTAGGTCGGTAAGCTGGGAAGCAAAATAATAATACAAATTTAATTGAAGCGAGCGTAAACAAGCTTCGTACATACAACAAAATATGCATCCTGTCTGTCAGTAACGTTTACGTGTCCGACGATACCTTGACTAAAAGTTTACCTATTTATTTGATATTTCGTATACATGTTCCTTTTACTAATGCTCAGGCAAAGTTCGTTGAACAGCTCTATCCGTCTAAGAATTCGCGCGCACCGCTCGCGTAAACGTGAGCTTCAAATGATAATTGGAATTCACTACCTAAGAGGTTGAAATCCGACGTTTCGCTTCCACTACTGGAAGCATCTTCAGGGGTGTGGTGCATCATGGTGTTTACTCGAAGCAATCACAGGATATACTGATGATTGGAGAGAAGAACGGCGTATTTATACTGGTTTCCTAGACCGTAGATTGTACCTGGGTGTCCCAGTACTCAGGGTGATCCTTTGTCGGGATGATGCAATCACGCAGGTGCTGCCTTTGTCGGTTTTTCTATGTGGAGATGATGCAATAAGGCAGGTGCTGCCTTCGTCGGTGTTCCCTTGACGACGGGTGATGTAATATGTCGGGCAGTGACAGCAGCGCCGCTTCTTGCTTTCTGCTTGGCACAGGTGCTAACTAGAGGTTTCCACGTCCGGGAGAGAGTGAAACCATCCTCTCTGTTGAAGTTCTCCGGTTGTTTCTCGATCTCAATAGCCTCCCTTACCACCCTACAGTGATATCTGTTGTCTGAAGCGAGTACTCGTATGTCCTCAAACTTTATGAGATGGCTGGTTTCTCCAGAATGTTGAGCTATCGCTGATCTGTGGTTGTTGTTTTTCACTGCTCTTACGTGTTCTTGAAGGCGGGTTGAGATCAATCTTCCGGTTTGCCCGACGTAGTTCTTGCAGTTGCCGCTACAGTATTTTACAGTAGTTACAGTAGTTGCCGCAACTGCATGGGATCTGGTATGCACCGCAAGTCTTGAGATGAAGATGGTCTTTAGGTGACTTTAGGAGGCTTCTGGTGGTCATGTTTGCGTTGAAGGTGGTCCCGATGCCAAAAATTATGTACGAAATTGTTTTCGATCTGATGTTGCGACTTGAAACTTTCTTATTTTAAAATATATTTTATTTTATAGATCCATTGCTGGACTATGGCTTTCAAATGGAGGTGAAATATTTGATTGAAAAATGTGATGTTTAAAGTAACGTTAATCAGTACCGTAAAGACCACAGATTAAAAAATAATAACTAATTAAAATACTAAAAGGGTATTCTTACATATGCTCTAATTAAAAATAAAACAATTTAAAAGTCGCTCCAGATAAGAAGGTCAAAATAATGTTTTGACTCCATATCTAAAAAACCACACTAAAAAAATTACACAATATGCAATTTATTCCATCTTCACAAACAAAAATTGGATGATGAATGTATATATATATATAAATTTAATATATATATTTGATTATCATGTAATTTATATTTTAAAAAAATAGATTGGCTTTTAAAGTGATTAGGAAGCAAGAAAGAAGGAAAAGATTGAACAAAACAGGATAAAGAAAAGGATCAGAATTAGCCATTTTTTAATTTCTTTTGCAAATTGTTACAAGAAAGGTCTTTCGTCCTTAATTTTTTTCTTCTTCTTGACTAGCTGTCATTCAATTTTTTTTTGTTCTAATGGGATATTGTTTTTTTTTTGTCCTTTTCTTTTTTGCTCTGTTAGATCGAGGGTGCTTTAAAAATTAACAATTTAATTATAAAGGAATTTAATTAGTTTTTCTTCTTTTTTCGTTAAGAGGTGCAGCAAGTCTTTTCTGTCTAAAGATTTGATGCGATTTTTTTCTTTCTTCTCGTATAAAGAACTCAGGATGTATCAATTTAAGTACTTAATTCCACTTTAGAAGCCTTTAAGGCTGTTACAAGAGAGATCAAATATTTTCTAATTTTACTTTTTTCCTCTTTTTATATTTTTCTTCATTATCCTTTTTTTCTTTTTTTTCTTTTCGTCCTTTCTTTTATGATTTTATCTTATATTTATAGCATTTATGTTGAAAGTAAAAGGAGTTTAAAAGTTTTAAGATTTTAAATATATATTTTACCTACAAAACCCAAAAGTTTTGGCAAAGCGCTTTCGTCCAAACCGACATTGATTAGGCAAAAATAGAATTTCCTGTTAATTACTAGCCAGCTTGACTGAAATGGAGCATGATAAGTGTTTATGCCTACCCTAACTTGTATAATTTTTAGTTATTATCAGTTTCTACTTGTAAAAACCGTGTTTTGACTTGTAAAACCATGTTTTGACTTTTAAAAACGTGTTTTGACTTGTAAAAACGTGTTTTGACTTGTAAAAATGTGTTTTGACTTGTATAAACGATATTTTACAATGTTCGTATGTATGTATGTTAGGGTCAAATCTTGCAACTAAATTATAAAGCAGTTATCCTCAACCGATTTAATTGAAATTTTTATTACACGTTTAGTTTGGATGACAATGCATGGTTAGCTAAGTAACGTCATTAAAAAATAAATTCAATATGGCGGACTAGTTATTTTTTAAGCACGCCCATGGTGTCAAATGAAAGGGTTTGCTGAGAATACAAAAAAAAGCTTGTTTTTTAAAATGATTTTTTACTTTAATTTTTTATTAGACTTTTAAAATCGTGTTTTGACTTGTAAAAACGTGTTTAGACTGATTTTAAGTTAAAATAATTTCAAGATAAATAGTACATCACGCGTCGAGTGCGGAAAGTAGCATTTTGCATGCGAGTGTGGAGTTTGCACCCGAGCGACAGCGAGGGTGGTAAAACCACACGAGCAATGCAAAATGCCGTTTTCGCACGAGTTGCGTACCGTACTTTATCTACGATTGTTAGATTTAAATAATAAATACAGAAAAAAATAAACTTCCTGTATGCAAGTTCGTTAAAGATGACATTAATTCATTAGTTGTATTTTGTGCCGAATTATTTCGGGAGGCGTATTATTCTCCTCATATTCGTCATAATCATTTAAATCACTCATTGATTTTCACAAAAAACTCGATATAAAAGTTACTTTTATTAAACAAACAGCAAATTAGTCTTGTAAAATGTAAACAAACTCTCTAATCGTGCGTAAAGCCGGATAATTCCTCTTCTTTACCGCACTAGTGTGGTAAAGAAGAGGAATTCTTCAGAACTATGAGACGCGCATGCGCAATGAATACAAGTACGTAAAGAATCACTTTCTACGCATCTAAACAGAGATATAATGTTTATATTTCGTTTCAATCGTAGATAAAAGAACTTTTTATATACTACGTTTTTAAATTTTCTGTTGAATCGTATGTAATGTTGATAATATAATTGTTATTGTTATATAATATATAATGTTAGTGTAAAAAAAAATAGTTGCACTTTTATTTACTTCACATAAATGACAACCATCTAGAGAGCTGATCTTAAACCTATAAAAGGACAAATCTTTGTACAACGGATCTCCCCAACACCAAATCTAAAGCGTGCCATGGATATATTTGAAATTATATAAATAATATAATCGATATTTCCGGTTTTGCTGTCATTCAATGTTTATCTATCACAACTTTGAGACCCGTCAAAATGAAGATTGCAAATACTATGGGATATGTCAAAAACAAATAAAATAACTTGCGGATTTTTTCCGAACTAACTTTCCGTACAGCAAAATTTGCTGAAAACCAATTAAATTCTGCTGAAAGATGGCTGAAAGTATTAAAATAATGCATTGTCATCGTGTTCTGAGCTATGCTAAAAGTTTCAAATGTCTAGCAATTTGGGAAGTTAGTTAGAAATCGATTGCCAGTTTTGTACCGGACAAACAAGAAAGCAAGCTAATAAAAACGTAGTAAAAATACCTGGTATTCCTAAATAATGTTGGCAACAAAATACTTCATTTTACAGATCTCCAAAACAATTAATCGGTTCAAACGTCTATATTGCAAATGGGTTTTTTTAATGACTAATCAGTATTCAGCGTTATTCCAGAATAGTGAGTCTGTTTTGAGTAATTTTGAGGGGGTTTGGCCCAAAACAATTTTGAACGCTCCGTTTCAGTCAAAACTAGTTTTGACTAGATATTGCGTTTATTTTTAAATATGTACATATTTATATTATTTGTAAATTCAGTGTGCTAAGGCTTGCTTATTTATATACAATACACACTTACTATTTTAACGCAACGGCCCTATTCTTGGAATTATTTACAATTATTTTGTACCACCCGATTATAATATTTGGTACTTCTTTAAATTGTTAACGGCCCTATTCTTGGAATTATTTACAATTATTTTGTACCACCCGATTATAATATTTGGTACTTCTTTAAATTGTTACTTCCCTATGTTTTTTTTAGGATATAAATGACTTTGACTAAAACTATTAAGACAAATGCATGTTAAATTTAAAGAAGAAAATTCAGTACACCTTCTTTAGATTGTTAATCCCTCTGTTTTTTTTTTTTTATAAGGGGATAAACAATCTAAAGAAATGCCAAATAGTTTAGTTCTAAGGCGTAATATATAATTGCTCTAAGTTGTTTGTTTATCTGTTTCAGAAGTAAAAATAATAACGACAACTACCACAACCACAACAACAACGACTACAGAGCCCCCTGAACTCTTACCAAGTAAGTAACGGCTTATAGCACCAATAATAATCAAACATTTTTAAACCCGACAATAGTACATTACGCTTCGAGTGCGGAAAGTAGCATTTTGCATGCGAGTGTGGAGTTTGCACCCGAGCGACAGCGAGGGTTGTAAAACCACACGAGCAATGCAAAATGCCGTTTTCGCTCGAGTTGCGTACCGTACTTTATCTACGATTGTTAGATTTAATTATAAATACGGAAAAAAATAAACTTGCTGTATGTAAGTTCGTATCTCTCTCTTGATAAAGATGGCATTCATTCTTGAGTTGTATTTTTTGCCGAATTAATTATTTCTGTAGGAGTATTATTCTCCTCATTTTCGTCAAAGTCACTTAATTCACTCATTGTTTTTCACTAAAAACTCGATATAAACAGCTACTTTAATAAAAGAACAGCAAATTAGTTTTGTTAAATGTAAACAAACTAGCTAATCGTGCGTAAAGCTGAAGAATTCCTCATCTTTACCGCACTAGTGTGGTAAAGAAGAGGAATTCTTCATAACTATGAGACGCGCATGCGCAATAAATACAAGTACGTAAATAATTACTTTCAACGCATCTAAACAGAGATATAATGTTTATATTTCTTATCAATCGTAGATAAAATACTTTTTTTTAGTTTTTGATAATTTTCCGACATTACCGCGGGCAAACCCATCGATTTTCCTTAATATTTCTCAGAAAAAAACATAAAAAAGCATATTTTTCCAAGGTCGAAAAATGTTTGATAATCGTACTACCTGCAGGTTTAATATAAACGGGGAAATTTAAGGGAATTTTATAAAAAAAAAAAAAAAAATGTGAAAATTGAACTTCTTCCTATACAGTGGTTCCCATCCCCCGAAGTCCTATCAAGCCCTCCCAGTCCCCCCCCCCCCCCCCCTTCTATAGTATTTTTCTAAACTATTCTAGTTCTCGCAACAGTGAATGTACTGCTAACACACCAATCTGTAGGTGTAAAAGTTTCTTATATCCGTTTGCCATGCCTAATACCATCCTATTGAAACGATGCAAGTTGTCAATTTAGGCTGTAGAGAAGGCTTGGTAAACAAGGAAAGAAGAATGCTCTCTGTCTAAAAGACTTTTTAGGGCATTAACCCTAGAAAGCTAACCTGGAGTCAAAATGACTCCCATTTTTTTTTTCAACTACGAATGCACGGTGTCTGTAAAACACAGAACTCCCACATCTCAGTTATGCTATCTCCCACCCTTTAATGACCCTTCTACACTTCTATCAGTTTCACATTCAGGTTCTAAAGGCCACCCTACACGATCAATCTGATTGTCAATCTGATTGAATCAATCAGATTGAAGTAGATTGACAATCCTGCCTTCAATCACAAGGGACCCTACACGTTCAATCAGATTGACAATCATTTTATAATATGTTTTGGCTAAAGTGAATTGTACGGTGTCATTGCCATTGAATTTTATACTTCGATTTGGACATCTAGCTGGTCTATATGCAGCAGGGTTATTTTTCTTCAGAAAATGAGTGGAGCATAGCGAAGCGGCCGTTTAAAATTCTAGGGCAAAAAAATAATTTCGTACTTTAATTCTGTAAACAGCACCGTACAATTCACTTTTACCTATTTTTGTTTAATGTTTTAATATTCAATTGCTTATAAATATGTACCTGAATAGAATTTATTAAATTCTTTTATACCTGCTTTGTGATTAATTTTATTTTTATACACTGATAATGTATAATTTGCTTTTTAAAATGATCTTTCTCTAATCACTATATCTTCTATCTTTACTAAATAAATTTTAAGTAAAAACAAGCTTTTATTCGTATTCTTCTTAGCAAACCCTTTCATTTGATACCCATATCATGGGGGTGCTTAAAAAAGGAGAGTCGGGAGACCTAAGGTCTAAGGAAGGAAGTGGCCTCCATGATGGCACGCACTGGACTGAAGAAAAGATTGATGAAGCCACTACACGGTCAGTCAGATTGACAGAATCCCCCGCCACTCACAGAATCCCCCACCACCTCACATGATTGAAGCTCGGATTTCAGAATATCTGGAAATCCGTCAATCACATTCATCAATCCATCAATCTTGCCCCTACACGTTCAATCAGATTGTCAATCCTACGTCAGATTGACAATCAGATTGATCGTGTAGGGTGGCCTCAAAGGGGACATATCGTTTGTTTTTCTGCAGTCACTGTTTAGTCTTACACGTAAATATTTTGTAGATCATTTTGACGCAGAATAGTATTTTTTAGAATAATATGTCGTGTTATTGTTTATTTTGGCATTTTAAATCTTATAAATTAAATATTATGTAACTTTTAATTCAATTATTATTTCAAATTAAAGGTAATATAATTGTAATTTATTCATTTATAAGTATAAATTGTTATATTTTTTTTTTGTCGATATATGTCTAAATTATATAAAGTTAATAGAATATGAATATAGTCAAATAATGGAGAAATAATACAATGATCTAAACGACATTTATCACTTGATGAAGGAAATGACCGATTCAGATACCGATTATGAAAAAGAGCGTATTCGACAATAATGGTGACGGTTGTGATTTGGACCCTGATTTGAAAATAGAAAATGCTTTTTTTGATCCCATCAGCGATGATGAGGAAAATGATAAATTAATTGAAATAATTTACGAAATAGAAAAACCAAAGGAAAGGAAAGAAAAAAGTTACATAAGAAAAAGTAAATAAAACCACTCCGGTTGATAACAATACCGGATATGTAATAGTAGTCCAGATTGAAAAACCGGAATTAAAAGGAAAAAATTGTTTTTTATGGGAAACAAAGCACCTAAGTGTCCCTTCAACTAGCACTAAAACGTGTTAAAAAAATATTGTACATATTAGGCCTTTATATTTTAATAAAACTGGGTATAATAGATTTGGGAGTCAATATGACTCAAGGTTAGTCTTAAGAGGTTAAAAAATATGGTTAGCGTTCTAGGGTTAAACAAAGTTTGTTCTTCGTGCCTGTGTCTCTCGCTTTTAATTTTGTCTATTTTAAGAAATAACAAGTAAAAGAGGGGGAATGGCATTTTAGGTCTTTAACGGGTACATAGGAGGCCCGTGGTTCAAGTCCCGGTGCTGGTGTCTATTTTTCTCTGTATGTCTCCCGTAGTTAGTGACTATATTCCGGACACAAATTGTCAATTTTTGTCGTGTCTGATACATATAATGTGGGTTTAATATAACCGGGTAAAATTTAAGGGAATTTTATAAAAAATTGTGAAAATCGAACTATTTCCTGTGAAGAGGTTCCTATTCCCCCAAGCCCTATCAAGCTCTCCTAGATCCCCCCCACGCGCTTACATATTTATATTTAGCTATTCTGCTTCTAGAATAGTTAATGTATGTAGAACTATTCTGCTTCTAGAATAGTTAATGTATGTAGAACTATTCTGCTTCTAGAATAGTTAATGATAAATACGAACTTATTATTCAACTTTCCTTTGAGATAATCCTAAATGATCAATTTGTTTTAAAGTACAAATATTTAATCTTAGTCCAGTTAACAAATACAAATTGAGGATCTATTCATTTGGGCATATTGTGGAACGAAATAGATATTTCGCATAGTTATTCATTGGTCTTTGAAAATGGACATTATCATAAGTCCGCCATCTTGGAAAATAGATCAGTTATATTTTACACAAATATCTATAAAATGATTAGCCTTACCAAAAAAATTATTCTAGGGATAACTAAAGATTATTCAATTTCCTACAATAAAAAAGGTCCATGTGATTTTCTCGATACCTCTGACGCTTTAAAACCTTTTTTTACTTTTTTAAGTACATATTAAAAATATTTTCATTACAAAGTTTATTGAACATTTTTGTAAACTGCTTACTAATTATAGGGAAACTAGAGCAGGGGTGCCCACGTGGGGGAGGGGGGAGGATTGGTGGCGCAAGCTGCGGCATCAGAATTTTGTGGGGGAATCCAATTTTGGGGTATTTTTCAGAGGTTAGAGAGGGGGAAATTTTTAAATAATCCAAATGATTCAGGCAGTTTTTGGGGGTTTGCGCCATGGGCCTTGAGGGGGATGGGTATCCCTGAACTAGAGAAGGGTTGAAGTTTAAGTGGTTGTTAACAGAATTTTTTAAAATAAAATGCATCACGTGGGTTGTTAAATGTAAGTGGATTATGCCCTGATAGTACAATTTATATATTTTTGGTTTCGTTTTTGTAATAATTCATATTGGACACATTATGTGTCCTAAACACAAAAATTGTTTTTCGTCTCCCCACTCTATTTTTTAACAAATCAACGAAAAAATATTTTCTTTTTGAAAAAAAAAAAAGGTTTTAAGGAATTTTTCACACATAACATAATTTTTTGAGAAACAAATGTTCAAATCCAACATCTTAAACTTATATTATCCTAGGAACAGATTGGGCTAGACATTTCGCAGTAGTTTCAGTCGGTTTGAACAATCAAAATGCATATTAAGGCGTAGGTTTCACGTCATTACCACAAATGCTTCAAAAGTTATAGCTGAAACAAACTTTTATATGGCCGCCATCTTGCAACGGCTAGGCCAATTATGCTGGTTAACGAACTTGTCCTATTTGTTAAATTGTCCATGGACCCTTTGTGTAGGCTGAAACCACATACCTACTTGGCCAATCTATACTTGTTAAAGGCATTGATTATTATATAATCTATAATTCTGGGTTGAAAGCGCTTTCAGGTAATGAAGTCTGTTAAGAGCTTTGTGTATTTATTTGATTGATTTTTTTACTCCTTGACTTCATACAATAGAAAATAACGAGAAAAACACACAAATTCTAATTATTATTATTACGGTAATTTTATAAAAGAAGGAATTTCTTTAAAAAAAATAATATATTAATTATTATTTACTTTGTTTTAGTTTGGGAAGAAGAGGAGGAAGACTATTCCACTATTCCTCCTGCACCACCTTATCAAGGTAAAGACATATTTTAAATAAATCATACTTTTGTCCAGTGGCGTAAGGACAAGGCCAGGAGTGTAAGCGCCCTGAATATGGGGCGACTCACTTAGTGGATTATACTAATAACATTCCTATTGCTTTTTTTCTGGCAGTAATTTGCATAAAAAATTAATTCTTGTTTTGTTTTTTTTAATTTTAGAAGTTGACATGGTGACAAGATGGATGTGGGATTGGGACATGGATAATAGGCTAGATATGGAAGAAGCAGGAAGTGTCAGAGTAGCTGGAAGTTCTTTCAATAAGTCAACCACTTTACATCTTGATGCATTCTTACCTACGCTACTCCTTTACTTCACATACTGTCTCTGGATCAAATATCAGCAACAAATTAACTAAAACATTTCAACAAAAATTAAGTACATAACAATAAATAAAAGTAAAATAAAGAAACACTACAAACAATTGAAGGGATAAATGGTAGAAGGGTATGTGTCATAATGCAGTGAGATGTTGTGCATTGTGAAAATTGGTTCATTGTGGATATTGTGGTTCGCTGTTTTAACTTATACTTGGATGAAAATTGGTTACTTGTTTCATAGATCTAGTGATAATAAAACAACACTTACAAAAAGTTTAAGGGATCCGCAGAAGAAAGGTTCATGCCATAATGCAGTAAGATCAATTGTTTGTGATGAAAATTGGTACCTATTTGTCATGGATGTGCGAAAAAGCAACTCTGCGTTGGTTGACAATTAACTATTAAAAGAAATTTGTATTTATCAAGTTCAACAAAAGTTAGCAGAAAAATGTAGAGGAAAATACTGTCCTTTAAATAATTCTACAAAATATCCATAACTATAATATTTCCAAAGCATTTGCCTAAATAAATTATTTGATTTGTATAATAGAATTATAATTAAAGAAGAAGGAAGATATACAAAGAAAAATACACTATGATTCTGGGATTTGAACACAGATTCTTAGTTTTAAAGATTAGTCTTCTACAAATTGACCTACAGCGAAGGAATAAAAAGAATTTATTAATAATCTTAACATTCCTTATTATTACAAGCTTCTTCTTCTGAAGTTTTCGCAGATCATCGCTTTCACCATTAATAAATCATCGTAATAAAGAAGTTTTGACTCCAACAATAAAACAAATCCTTGACCTTTAAAAGACTCACCAATTTGCATATTACAGATAGACAACTGCGACAAGAATATTCACTTCAAAAATCAATTGAAGAAATTATGATAAAAGAAAATATTTCCTTTGGAGAAGCAAAATTTAAAATTATCAAATCTAAATCATATTCCACAATTACAAACAATAACAATACTTCTAAAATTTTAACTAAAGATACCGACTTTAACGTTCCAACTACAACTCATCATAACCAAGAAAGATGAAAATTTTCATATAAAACTATTACAGATCCAACAAAACAATTAAAGGGATGAGCAGAAGAGAAAGGTCCATGCCATATTATAATGCAGTAAGATCTATTATTCATGATGAAAATCGGTAACCTTTGTCTTACATCATGTAAAAGCAACTCTGCTCATTGATTGACGATTAACTATAAAAATAAATTTGTATTTATCCATTACAATAGACCCGAAAACATTAGTTTTCCCCAGAAAAAAATGAAGAGGCAAATACCTTCCTATATTCATTTAATGATTGTATAAGATGTGTATTAACTATAAAATTTCCAAAACATTAACCTAAATAAATTATTTGATTCATTTAATAAAATTATAATCAATTTTTAAGTTTTTGGTAGTATTCATACTACGGAAAGTTTAACTTTTAATTTAAATCAAATTATAATTATATAGGAGGCCTGTGGTTCGAATCCCGGCACTGGAGTGTATTTTTCTCTGTCTGTCTCCCGTTGTTAATAATAATTGTAATTTGTTAAGAAGAAGAAAGATCCATAAAGAAACCTGTACAGTAAAATTAAAGTGTAAATTAATGTAACAAAAGCTTCTTTTTCAATTTATCCCTATAGTTAAATCAAAGCTTTGTGAAATGAATATCGTGAAGAACATACAATGTACTTATAAATCTCTACATGAATAACTGAAAAATAAATAAAAACATAAATGTGTGTATAAACTAAAAAAAAAAAAAAAAAAAAAAAAAAAAAAAAAAAAAAAAAAAAAAAAAAAACTACTGTGAGTTAGTTATAATATTATGTTATAATTGTTCATTAGTTTATTTTAATTATGTGTACCGTTGTTATTTTTGAGTGCAATAAACAACAATCTAAAGATAATAAACACTTGGGAGTAATTAATTAATATATAAAGAAGTGTTTATTCTCAAAGAGATAATGACAGTCAGACCTGACAAAAATTTTACCTAATGTTATGTTAAATAGGAATTTAAAGAAACAGCCAAACAAATTAAAAACATCAATAAAACAAATTTATAAATAAGTACTTTCAACATTTCCTTTATATAAGCAAGAGACCCAAGTGAGTTAATATCAATGGTAGTATAAAAAAAAATAATAATAATAATTTAGTAAGTGGAGTTGATCTCCAATAGTGAGATAACAGGTAAACGATATTTGCAGCAAGAGGAGTTTATATCAATAGTGAGAGAAAATAAGAGATACTTGCAGCAACTGGAGTTGATAACAGGATATAGTAATATAATAAACAAAACATACTTGTAGCAAGTGGAGTTGATATCAATAGTGAAATAAACAGTAAAAGATACTTGCAACAAGTGGAGTCAGCATATAGTAAGATAGTAAACAAAATATACTTGCAGCAAGTGGAGTTGATATGAATAGAGAGAAAAAATAAAATATACTTACAGCTAGTGGAGTCAGCATAATATAATAAGATCATAAACAAAATATACTTGTAGCAAGTGGAGTTGATGTGAATAATGAAATAAATAGTAAAATATACTTGCAGCAAGTGGAGTTGATATCAGCATATAATAAGATAATAAACAAAATATACTTGTAACAAGTGGTGATATCAGAATATAATAAGATAATAAACAAAATATACTTGTAGCAAGTGGAGTTGATAATATCAGCATGTAATAAGATAATAAATTAAATATACTTGACACAAGTGGAGGTGATATCAGATATAATAAGATAATAAACAAAATATACTTGTAGCAAGTGGAGCTGATAATATCAGCATGTAATAAGATAATAAACAAAATATACTTGTAACAAGTGGAGGTGATATCAGCATATAATAAGATAATAAACAAAATATACTTGTAGCAAGTGGAGTTGATAATATCAGCATGTAATAAGATAATAAACAAAATATACTTGTAACAAGTGGAGGTGATATCAGCATATAATAAGATAATAAACAAAATATACTTGTAGCAAGTGGAGTTGATATGAATAGTGAGATAAGAAACAAAAAATATATACCACTTGTTGACATAGCTATTTATTATATAAGCACTGATCATGCCCAATAGAGCAAAAGTAGGTTTTAAAAGTAAAATTGAACAGAAGATGTCATTTTTATCTTATTAAACAAAATAATCCATGTAACTTAACATATCATCAGACATATTAACTAACACCTAAACCAATTATTGTTTATATTTCCTTTAACAACAATTATATAGTTATATATATATAGTAATATATATTATACTTGTTTTTAAAGCTACTCCACTAAATAGTTAAGTTTATGGTGTATAGTTTAAATTAAAAATACACAGCATAATATGATGTGGACAGTACATCATAAAATCTTTTCTTATAAGAATATTATATTACCAGAATAAGTAATAAATATAAATTTATACATTTTAAATTAATTTAAAAAAAATTTTAAACAAATTAATTTGACGAGAGAAACGAATTTGCCTGAAAAAAAAAATATATGAAGTAATAAAATATTTATACTTATTTGATTATTGGTTTATTATGTAGTCTCTGGTGTAGTTCAAAGTGGGTTAGCAGTGGTAAGAATTAGTTAAATCTAGTCAGGTGGTTAAAGTTGGAAAGAGGTGTGAAGAGGTGGTTAGAACTGGTGAGTTGTAGTTAAAATAAGTGACATGTGGTTAGAGAAGTGGTAAGAGCTGGTTAGAACTAGTGAAGGGTGAATAGAATTGGTGAGAGGGGACTAAAACTTGTTTGTTTTGCAAAGAGGTGATAAAACCCCTGTCCCCCAACCTCACCAGAGACGCCAGATTAACTAATTATTTTAGTTCTATTTTTAAAGAGAAATTAAAAGGAACTTAGTTTGATTTTAATGTAATTTTTAGTAAGAATTTGAAAAAATATATATATTATGTATTAATAATATAAAAAATATTAATTAATTATTATTATTGTAATACCATCATTCCATTTTATCATTTTAATGTTGTTAAATTGTTTTGTAAATGTCATTTGTATATTTAGAAACATAAAATATCAACTTTTTTGAGAAGAAAAAATAAATATTAATTCAAATAAAAAAAAATCCTTTTGTGTCTTATTTTTTGTGTTTTTTTTTATGTGTCCATACAAATTTTATTATTATGTTTTATTAATATACCTTTCTTCTAGAACACAACAGAAAATATGACAAATTGAAGAGAAAAATATTAGGTTAAATAAATTTTGGATTTAGACATTTTCTTTTCAATATGATCTCTCTTTAACGAGATATTTCAGTTGTTCATTGCAACAAAGGTATGAATGTCCCTACATAAGTAATAAAAACTATAAGTTCTTACAGAAGTATAGAGGAGCAGTAATGTTTCGACACTTCTTTAGGTTGTTACTCCCCTTATAAAAAAAACCGAGGAGAGTAACAGTCTAAAGAAGGTTTACAGAATGTTCTTCTTTAGACTGTTACTCCGCTAACAAAATATAAGTGGGATATTTCTTTGTCACAAAGTTCATTGGACTAAACATCCCTTTTTCTTAATAGTTATTTAGTCGTCATTTTTATTCTAAAACAACATAGGGGAGTAACAATCTAAAGAAGTACCGATGTTTCTTGATCAGGAATGAAGAAAGTCAGCTACCTTATATGGAATGTTTTCAGGATTTTCATGAATTAATAAAATGTAATCAATGAAATTCAAACGGTTTCTTATCAGGAATCCCAGATGTTTTTCTCTAAAGTTTTTTTTTTTTTTTACAAAAATTTAAAATGGCTTGGGACAATAACGCATTGCACAAAATTAAAACTGTTTACATTTCTCTAGCTTTTTCAGTGAATTATAAATATTATCCAGCTTGCATAGTATAATACATACCACAAACAAAATTGCTTCTTATCTGCTTCAAAATCTCCTTCCAAGCAGAGGAGTACTCGCAAATTTTCCAGTAACGGAGCCAGAGGGTCCAACCGGAAAATTTTTGGAAAAAATGCGTTTTTATGCATTCTGGAGGTAAAATTTACCATAGCTCAAGGCATGATTAGTGATGAAGTAAAAAAAACTAAGCCTACTTTAGAGAAAAAATCCCGTGTAGGTGTAATAACTCCTTACTTTAGTAATACTTTCTGATAGTTAAATTTTATAAAACTGCTGGAAAAATGTTTCATGAAAAAAGAACAATTTGCTTAAATTAATTTAAGCAACTTATTTTGTTATCATTCTATTAGCTATTCAAATTCAGAAATAAGAAACCAAGTTTTTGATAAAATTAGTTACTGTACCGATTTTTTTTGTATCTTTGTTTTGATGAAATTAGATTGGCTCACAACATTGTTTACGGTAATAATGTCACTTACAAAGTTAGTTGAGGAATTATAAATGAGCTATACAATGAAATGTACTAAGACTTGTTTTTAATAAAAATTTATATAATAATTTAAATGAATGTACCAAAATTTAATCCTACAATTGTACGAGTATGACACAATACATTTAGTGTAGTAGCACCACTACAAATCCCAAAACAAGAAATTGATAAATCTATACTACATATAAAAAATACTAAAATTACATTGCATTATCAAGTAAAACGTAACAATTATACTAAAAGTTTCTTAGTCTTTGGAACATCCCCTGATTTTTTTAAACTAATTTTTCATCAATGGAAGCAGTACCAGAACGGCGTTCTAGCACCAGTACGCCCCTGCCTCTTAGTCATACTAATTAGACCCTTAGAATTCATTATAATGGACGTCACATGTAACAAACAGGTAAAAAAAATATTATAAACATAATAATAATGAAGGTCGCTTATTGGTATTTAGTTATATTATGAACAATTACGGCACCTCCATCAATTACTAACTGAGGAAATAAGAAGTTACTTAGACAATATCGACCCCTGACAAGGCCACTTGTCATCTTATGACTGGATTGGCACTTGTTTAGATTGTTACTTTCCTTATATAAAAAAAAAAACTGAGGGGAGTAACAATTTAAAGAAGGTGTGCAGAATGTTCTTATTTAGACTGTTACTCCTCTCATAAAAACAAGTGTAACATTGCTCTGTCGCTAAGTTCATTAGACTAAGCACCCTTTGTCTTAATAGTTATTTAGTCAAAGTTATTTAAATTCTAAAAAAAAAAAAATCGGGGAGTAACAATCTAAATAAGTACCACTGGAGTTATGACCAGTCATTTTCGTCCCAACAGACACTTGCAGCTGCTAGACTTGGTTGAAAGTCCCACATGTCAGCAGTTTGGAAAGGAAGATGAAACTTCTACTCACCTACTAAGCTGTTGCCCAGCATTGGCTCGTATTAGATGGGAAAGTTCTCATAGAAGAGTTTAAGGGGACAACCTCACTGAACAGACTGCAGACTTTTTATGAGTCTGTCAGTCTGCTCAGAGTATAGAAGGATCTGGGAGAGAATTCTTCATCTAATATTTAAATTGCCTTCCAATTCCCGTCATCTCCAAATCCTGCAGTCAAAAATCCTTAGAAAAATAACCAATGCTCCTTTCTATGTTTCTAACCTAACTCACCATGAAGATTTAAATGTGCCCTTTGTCCGAGATCTGACGGTATCCCGATATAGAAAATTCCATGAATCCATATCCCACCATCCTAATCCTCTTGTACAACTCCTGTCCTCTCAGTTTATCCCAAGCAACCCACCAAGAGGTTTGAAGAGGATATGGCTTAGAGATCTCTTAACTTAAAATATCTTTTTCCCATATATTATGCTAAACTTTTATAATAATTAATATAATCCACTTCATCATTATTTTATCATTATTAGTTAATTTGTATTATAATTATTTTACTATATTTACTGCTAAGGAAGTGCAGTCACTGGACTACTTCTTCTTCATGTCTTTCCCCCCATATAACCAATGTATTATCATTATTACTTATTACAATTTAAATTTGTAGTTGTGTTATCCAATAAAAATTTAAAAAATAAATAAAAATTGGGGATTCCCTCCTGAAATTTTCATTACCCTACAATAAGGTATTAGCATGAATTATTCAGAAATTTTACGACCAGCCTACATTTTAACTTATTAAACCAATAAAGAATGCAAAATTTAAAAAAAAGAATATATTTGTAACATGATATTCAGGAGCTTTCATTTTATACCCCACTAAAAATATTTGAGTTTACCACAATTTTGCAAATTGAGCATAGTACATTTTTCCTACAGCTGGGTAAAAAAGTTCCGACTGTGTTTTAAATTTTAGCTCTTTACCTTAAACAGTTCGGGTGCTATGAACCAGAGAGCGATGGGAAGAGGGACACATCACCCTCGGCATAAGGGTTTCAAGAAGTAACTACGAAACCCTAAAAAAAAATAGGTTTGAAAATGTCCAGAAACTAATTTTACACTGAAATTACCAATTAAGTTTTATCAAATAAATACACACATTTAATTTTTTTTTATAATAATTAAATTTATTTTTTATATTATCTCTTCTTTTTACAACATATTCCATTCAATAGAAATAGTTTTCTTTTCCGTGCAGATGCATATCTATATATTAATTCAATAATTAACTATTTACAATTTTCAAATTTCCCTTATTTTAAAATAATAATTTTTTGTTTCAGTTTTTATTCATTTCATAACATCGATTAAATTAATAATTACTCTTGTAAAAACCCCCCTATAGACAAAAAAAGAATACATAATTAAAAATTAAAATAGGTAATATCAGTCCTAAACATCCATTTATTTAAATAATAAAAAAATAAAAATGACAAGATATTTAACAATATAAATGATAATAATAAGAAATAAAAATTCTTCAGAAAGATCACAATTATTCTGTTGTTCTTCGATAAGCTCAGAAATAAATAAAAAATAAAAAATTGGGGATGTGTAATTTCAGAACTTGATACATATTTTTAAATTATTTATTTATTTACCAGCATAATGCTATTATTTTTCATGTTTCTTAAATAAATAAATAAATACAAATTAAATTCTTTCATTTTTTACTGGAATAATCAATCCAATAACTTTACAGTAAGATTTACTAAAGTTTTGACTTTTGACACTCAGATTGGCCAACCTAAATGATGAAAAAAATAATGCCGCTAGGCCTGTAGGAGGGGTGGGAGCCGGTGACATTTTTGTTTGCCTAGTTGGCCCGACCTTCTAAAATTCAAAATCCTGACTTCTCATTGGCTTCTGACGGATTTTCCCACGCTGTCAAAAGTCAAAACTTTAGTAAATCTTACTGTAGCGTGTACAAAATTAATTTATTGACTATGATTTGTTAAACTTTAAAAACATTTTATAAATGTTGGTTTTCTCTATATAGCGTATTTAACATTTTAAATGGTTTTAGATCGTTAAACACAGTATAGGTTTTCATATTTTATAGGTGGAATATAAATAATAATGTTGATCATTCTTGTGCTATTAATATTTTTTAAACAAAGATATATATTTAATTCATTTCGAATTATTTAATTCTAAAATATAAGGTATAATATTAACAGATCAACCAAATAATAAATAAATTATGAAAAAAAAAATAAATAATAATAAAATAAAAATAACAAGACTGACGTTTAGTGTGACATAGCTTATAGCTTCCTCAAATCCTATTACTACATGAATGGTCACAAATGTAAAAATAATATGTTCCCACTGGGGATTGAAATTGTGGTTGTTTAAACATATTTTGTTTCTTAAGTGGGTCACATTTATTATTTTTATTCAATATTGAATGTTTACAGGTTGAAAAATAATATGTGACCATAAGTGGGCTACTTTTGACAAAACATCTTAATTTATTTAAAATTAGATGAGTACATGATAAAATTATATGTGATATTGAAAAAAAAAAGAAGTTTGTGCGCATGCTGAAGAGAAAGCAATGGTTAAAATTAATGTGGGAACAATAGTGGGCTAATTATGACCATAACCATCCAAATTTCATTAAAATTTTACCAGTAGTTTTTAAGGAGAATAGCGGTTCGCAAAAATATTAATCAACTGAGACTCAAACCAAAAATTTATCCCGATATCCAAAATAGATTTTAGCCGAAGAATTTTTAAATTCTAAGATAAAAATAAGTTTTCTTCTTCAAAATGAATGCAATGCTTCCCTTACCTTCAGTAAGCTTGGAAGCAAACAAATAAATATATAATAATAAATTAAATACAAAATTAAAACTATAGAGAAGAAAAAAAATAAAAATAAAACAGTAAAATAATAATAATAAAAATAATACCAACAATTAAATCTCATTCATATATATTTTCTTTTTTTACCTTTCAAAAAACAAATTCATAATCGTACAAACAAACAACACCTAATTTAATAATAAATTAAAACTTTATCAGTATAAAATAATACACAAATAAGACATTAAAAATACATAAAAAGAATGTAACAATACAAGGAACCTAGAGGAAAATAGCCTAACCAAAAAAAATTAAGAAAACAGTAAAATCAATATTTTGATAGCTTTCTTCCTACATTGTAACCCTTGTTACAATTTTTATTTATTATAAATAATCTATAATATTTATCCAATGGCCTCAAACCCAGTTTTTAACATATGTTTTTAGTTCAAGCATTGCATGGTTTAATCTATTTTTCGGCTAAATACCTCAATTAGAAGACCCAGAAATTATCTTTAAATGCACACATAGACAAATAAGGAAGCAGGTTAGTTTTTTAAATTTAAATTTAAACCACATAAAAACAAACAAAAGCTTTGTTAAAGTTTAATATAAAAGAGTTACATGGTCGCTGCCATGTCATTGTTTTGTTTTGATGTTTTTAGATATATAATTTGAGTTGATGTGTGACCAGTTATTAAATATAAGAGAGTTTAAATAGTCTCATATATTTCAATGGCGACGAGGCGAGGAAAGAACCGCGATGCAGATGAAGAGCAGAACCAAAAATACATGAAGCTAGTGAAATTGCGCACGGGAGTAAGCAATCAAATAAACCGCATAAATGAATTTTTAGAAAATAAAGAAATAGATATTTCAGAAGAAAAAGCACGAGAGACATTTCAACAATTGTGGAAAAAGATTGCGAACTTACAAGAAGAGATACTCGACCTCCCACTGAATGATAGGCTGCTGTCACAGGATGAGAATGCACTGAATGATAGGCTGCTGTCACAGGATGAGAATGCACTGAATGATAGGCTGCTGTCACAGGATGAGAATGCACTGAATGATAGGCTGCTGTCACAGGATGAGAATGCACTGAATGATAGGCTGCTGTCACAGGATGAGAATGCACTGAATGATAGGCTGCTGTCACAGGATGAGAATGCACTGAATGATAGGCTGCTGTCACAGGATGAGAATGTAGTTGTTATATATTAATATAATATAATAATTAAATTAACAACTCTAACAGTATTCGAATACAACAAGTCTAACATAAAATACCGAGAGAAAGACAAGCAAGGGAACGAGAAACTAACGGACTTCACTTTCCACAGAGTGTTCTCTCCTTCAGTAAACCAGAAACAGATGTTTCAGTCTACTGTCGACAAGGACATGGATCTCTTTATATCGGGAGAGAACAGACTAATATTTACTTAAGGGACTACCAGCTGCGGCAAGGCACCATATTAGGCAATAATCAGGAGCCAGGTATTCTGCCGAGATGCACTGTAAAGTTGTTCCTTAGTCTTCAGGACCGGATAAAGGCGAGTTACCTGTGTCCTGACCAAGATGGAGATGTAAGGACACTCAGTCATGAAGATTATAAAGAGCTCATTACATGCTTGGTAAGGATTGTGAAGGCTAGACCCCAATTGAAGTGGATGGTTTCAGCTTTGAGGAAAAGGATATTGTGTATGTACAGGACAAGCTGTATGGTGAAGTGCAAAATACAAACTGGTCTTATCTGGATGTTGATGCTACTTATTCGGTATGACTGTCGTACTTAGAAGTCTACAATGAAAATATCTACGATCTGTTAAGCTTAGCCAAGGAGAGAAAGCAGTTGAAAATAGGATTTGATTCTAGAAAGGACAACTATGTTAAAGGTCTTCAACACATCAAGGTGGTGTCATGGGTCGAGATGTGGAAGATGTTTCTCTACACATGGAGTAACTTGCACACTAATGAAACTCAGCTTAACAAGACTTCCAGCAGGTCTCATAGCGTCTTCACCATTAAACTTGATAAAACCAAAGGCAACACTGTCAGCAGTCTGTCAGTGTGTGATCTGACCGGAAGTGAGAGACCGAAGAAAGCTCTTAACAGAGGAGATCTTTGGTGGAAAGCAGGAGCATCAATAATTCCCTGATAATTCTCAACAGATGTTTCACTGTGGTCAGAGAAAACAAGGTGACTAATCAAAGCAAGAGGCCTCCTTACCGAGAGTCCAAGCTTACTCTGATATTCCAAAAAGCTTTCTCATATGGAGAACGGATCACTATGTACGTTAACATGAGTCAGAATCCTCTAATACTGGGGGACGCTAAACACGTACTCAAGATGTCGGCTGTCGCCCAGGAGATAGTCAAACAACTGCCTAAGAAACAAGATCGCTTTCTCAAGCCCAACTGCAGGTTCAGCATCTTGTGCACAACCCTCAGGAACCCTCATCTCGTCGCTGAGAAGTGACTGGATACTCGGGTGTTCTGTACCTTGGCAACTCTAACAAAACTTGTAGCGGTCAACTTAGCGATGAGGTAATTAAATCATATGAAGACAGGATAAAGGTGCTGGAAGAGGAACTGAAGATTGAAGATAATGAAAACAAGGGTCTTATTGAAACACTCGAAGATGCTTTTGCAGAATATTTAAATCTATAAAACAAATTTGAAGAGTGCAAGAAAAAACTTTCTAAAGAGGAAATGAATAATGAAGATTTGGATAATGATCTGACAGATCTTCAGATGATGTTTCAAGCTAAGAACTCTGTACATAAATCAACTGAAGAAAACCTCAATGAAGCCAACAAGAAGTTGAGTGAAGAAAGAGGAAAAGTTGCTTTACTCGAGCAGGCCATGAAAGTTTTACAAGCTGAGCTGGAGGAAAGCCAACAACAAAGAACTGTTAAAAAAAGGACGGACACGGCTACTTCTCAACGTTATGCTACACCTGGAGAACACGAGTCCAAACGTGTTATCACAATGACCCCTTTGGCACAGTCCACTGTTGATTTTGAGCCGTTGAAAATCAAAACTTCATGTTTAATGAGATATTGTAAAAAAGAATTTTAACTTATTTTTAAGGGCTTTGAACAATTGAAAAAAAAAAAAAAAAAAAAAAAACATGACAGCAACATGTCAAAGAAAAAGCTTTGATCAATACAATTATCCGGAGGCAAAATGTGATTAATACTTGAAAAATATACAATGAAACAAAAAAAATCATTAAATAATATAAATATGTTTCTTGTTTAAAATGTACCAAGCCACCAAAGATAAAAAAAAAAAAAAAAACTCGGAAAAACTATCTCGAAAACATATATTTAATGTGGTAGTCCCTATTTTGCAGTATCCTTTCCCATGAGTATTATTGTAATAGCTCTCAATCTTATTGTGCGTCATTATGGTGGAACTAGATTATTCACAGGAAAGCAACTAGTGGCGATTGACCCAACTACAGTAGAGTCAATATGAGTATTTTCTCTGACAGCAGAGTTTTTTGTCAGAGACAAAAATGTCACTGACAGAAGAGAATGACCTTAAGGAAAACCACCTAGTGATTGTATTTTTTCCCTTACATAAATTGGCCCAACTTAAGCTGTCAGAGTAAGCAGTCATTTTTAAGGCAATATATTAACGCCTGTCATTTTGCCAGGATGTCTCCATACATTTGCCAATCAAAATGTAACTTTATTTTATTTTAATTTAACATTATGTAGAAGACGATATTTTATGAAGAGGCATTTGTTTTTATTATACAATTAACAATATTAACTTAATTTTTAATTTCCTAATTTAATAATTCCTTTACCACACATTAATATATTAAGCTCATACAAAATGCTCTTAGTGATGTTTGAAATATTTATGTTATCATATCAAATTAAAAACTGAAATAGTCTGGTAATAAATTCATTTTAATTACTCAAGTGAAATATTATTTATTTAAATATCAATGGTATTGAACCAAAAAGTCAGAATTGCAATTAAGGGCAAAAATGAAGTGAACCAGGAAACTGAGAAAGAGTGTTCTGGTCTTAGTAAATACTATATTTTAAATGAAGATGTTTCGTTATTTTATTTTTTTATATTTTTTTAATTAGGGTGTTTATTATTATTATTATTATTATTATTTTTGTTTTATAAGGATTTAGGTATATTATTCAGTTTATGTTACTAATAGGAAGTTACTTAAGTCTTTCATTTGCCAATTTGTTTATGTAAACCTATAAAAAGGCATTACATTTTTTGAATGTGACAACCTTTCGGCATGTGTAATGCATAAACCCTCCGGCATGACTGCCGTCAGAGATTTTCTGATTTGGTATTGCGCCCTTGTAGGGAAATAGGTTTTTAATCCCTGTTCTAGATAATGGGCACTAATCATGGATGTCTTCCAATGAAAAGCAAAGAAAGGTCCCCGGGATGACAGCATGGGTGTCTAACTAATAATATATGCTAGTGTTACATTGTCTTTATTTTTCACACTTGGAAATATCACATAAACAACCAAATGACGTGTTTCTTCATATACAGTATACTTAACTCCTGGCTACCATAACAAGGAGCACTGCAAACTGTGCTGACTTTAAATTCTAAACATGGCGAGAAATTGTCAAAATAAATGTTCCAAGTATCTTAAATGCCCAATTTAAGATTGTTTGTTAAAAGAAAATATTTTATTTTCCTGTAAAATTAACTAAATTGCACCTAACAACATTTTAGTGCAACACCATCGATATATTCTGTGGATAGCTTTTCTAATTGAGTACTGAAGTAACTCATTTAAAAGTAACTTTATGTGTACAGGCTTCTATGAAAGCCGGCTTAAGTTTGCACATTGATCATGTGACACCAGGGGGGTAAGTGAGATGTTACTACTTTGGGTTTTTTGCTATTTTTTAGTCCACATATGGTTTCACCATAATTCAGATCATCTGTCATTCGTTACTCTGTTGTTCAGCAGTCTTTTGTAGTGTGCCTTAACTACTAAATAATATTTGACATGTTTGAACTGGTCAAATATGGTCAGATTCAGAAAACCTTGGCTTTTTCAATTCAAATGTGAATAGACCATCATAGCAACTATGATCAAATATCAACAGACCATCTGCTTCAGAAAATTCAATTCACCAAACGATCTGGAAGTCGGGACAGACTGGCCAAATCCATTTTTCCTTTCAGTTTTAACCAATTGTTTTCAGGGGGCATTTTGCTTTTTTGCCAAGTGAGGAACAAAGGCTACCCTCTAAGCAAGAAACCAGACTTTCCGAGAGTCTGTAAGCCTTCTAAATGGATAGAGCACTACTACAAGAAGTGGTATTAAACCAGATGCAAATGGTTGCATGCAACACCATGGGGCATGTGAGATGTTACTACAGTTTGTGCATTACAAGTTGTGCTTTTTGACACACAGATTGGCCAACCTATACATGGAAAAAATAAAAAGCCACTAGGTCTGTAGGAGGGGTGATGCCAGTGACATTTTTGTATGCCTGTTAGCATACAGTTGGCCTGATCTTCTAGAATTAAAAATCCTGACTTCATAGGTTCCCCACCCCAATATTTTTTATTTCCCTGCACTTTCAAAAGTCAAAACTTGTAGCGAACAAACTGTAATTCAGTCTTTATTAATTATTTTTAAGTTCATAAAAACAACAAAAAACTGATAAAGGAAGAAAAACCTGCTTTTTTAACATCATTATTTAACACCAAAAATTAGACAAAGGGCTATTTCCAAATTAAACAATTGATTAAAATCTATTCTTTTCACCTTTCCAAAGCAAGATAAGTATGCATTGTATTAGATCCAATGGTAATACTAAATTTATTTTAATTTTATCCATAATATTGCACAAAACTTTAAAAAAAAGAGGAAAAATTAATGAGATCGTACAATAAAAATAATCTCACTAGCTCAAAACCATTTGCTCCATTACCTTGCTTAAGTAGTTAGTGACTTCATTATTTCCCTTGCATAAAGTATGGGTTTTTTTTATGTATTTAAATACAATTCCAAGTGTCCGACTGCTATGAATATTTAATTACACCCGATACATTCTACTTTAATATGCGGTTTCTTAGACTAGGATCAAAACAGTATTAATCTAAACTTAAAATTTTATCCAGTTTCAGATTTTATTTTAAAATTAAAATACCACAATCTGTACCTCAGAGGTAAATTATTGTAACTGTAATATTTTTTTAAAAAATTTGGCTTTTCGTGGTATATACTGTATTTAATAGACTGAAAGATAATTGTGGTGAAGAGATAAAATGTAAAAATGTTGTATATTTTTGAAGAAAGACTGATCAATTTCCCGTTTTTTTGTGATTACATAAAAAATAAAAATCTCTCTTATAAAATAGCTGTAAAGTGATTTACAATAATTTACCCCTGAGATATGTATTAATAACAGAAAGAACTCTTAAATTAAGAAAAACAAATATATATTTAAATAAATAAATAATAGTAATATTATTGTTGACAAAAAAATAAGGAACAACCAATAGTATAGGTTAGAAATATATAATATGTATAAATTTACAACAATATATATTTTTTTATCATTCTAAGCTGACAAACATTTAAAAATGTATAAGAGATATTAAGGGAGAGGGGGGGGGGGGGGGTATTCATTCATTACAAAAATATCGTTAGCCAAATTTTTATATCCATATTCCGATTTTATTTGTATTATTTTTATACAATAACTAACATACTAGACCGATAACGAGTTTTGATTCTGTGTTTTGTGTTTTTTTTTTTTTGTTTTTTTTAAATTATAAATGTATATTTTTTTTAAAAAATAATAAAACAATAATATTTTATTTATTGTTTTAAATCCCTAAATTATTTATAATGCTTAAATATATATTTTTTATGATTGGACAGTTAAAAAGGAAGAAAAAAAAAATATATGTAACGATAAAAAGGTAAGAAGTTGCCGGTGAAGGCAATGGTAAGAGGTTTTCAGTCGAAACTGCACGACAGATGTCTCCACAGCTTTTGCCTAAAATCAGATGTCCACTATCTTCGACGTCTCCTTGGTGGCTTATCGTTCACTGATTCCGATGAGTAGTTAGATGGAGGTGAATCTGAAAATAAAAATTTAGTACATGTTTAACAGGTTGAATGAAGGTTGTGGAAAAATTGCGGAATTACACCTGCCGAGGACTGGGTCCACTCACTTTGTTCTCGGCTAAGATAAACTTTATTGGAGAGTAGGTGAAGACAGGCGGTTGGGGCAGAGGACAAGTCAGTTCATTTAGAGATAACAAAGAGAATCAAAACTCTTCCAACCTGAGCTTGAGATAAGCATCATCTCATATTTTTCTTTTAGTCATTTTTTTAAAAAATATGTAGGTATCTATATTTAAAGTACAATAATAATAACATACACATAAAATAAAACAAACATCATTATTTTAAAGAATGTGAGGTCAACATTCTAGACTTATCACACTGACCAAGTAAAGAGCGAAGTATATCACTAAGATGAATACGGGGATGGAGGAGGTATTAAATCGGTAAATTATTAAAAAAAAAAAATAAACACATAACAAACCAGACTTGATAATAAACAAACACCCACTTAACTCAACTACTTAATAGATGGTCAGTATGAAACTATCTCCCCTCTCTAGGAATTTGAAAGGTATATCCCTGTTTGTACTTCAGTTTCAGGTGAGATGAGAGTATGGTAATCATCTATGATCAGCAGAGACGGGAAAAAGTCATAAACGTCATAGTCATATGATTTTGTCATAAAATAGCCTTTTTACGCATAAACGTCATAAAATAAGGGTTTCTTGGAATAAACGTCATAGAATGGCCTTTTTTTGCCAAATGTTTAGCAAAAAAGGTTTTTTTTTGTTAAAGCAAATTTTTAAATTGAAGATTCGTGGTCCGGTTCCAGGTAAAAGTGCAGTTCGAACAAAAAACCCTTACACCAGCTTAGTAAAGAGCCTAGTCTCTTAATTCCCTGACTACTTTCGGACTTAACTAATGCGCTTATGCATACCTACAACCAAAGAGGCCGAGCGGCACCGACGGTCATCCCTAATTCCAAACTAGAGCTCCTGATCGGCTCCTTCTTGGAACAACTATCAACAACTCCTCCAATTTGAATCCAGGAAGTTCGAGATAAATTCTCCAATCAGTCAACAGTAAACCCTTTGGTTTGGGCAGTCTCCTGATAGGCTGTTCCAGAACTTTAGATTTTGTATTGTATATATTCATGGTAAGGGAGTAGAATGTTTAATTGCTCATTTGATTTCTTACTCGTGATTCTTGATAAATTGATTAATTTTACTCGTGTAACTAGTTTCTTGATTTCTCTACCCCATGTTTGTGCATTTAACATGCTTCAGCCATGGGCTTCATCGGGCTGCGGAAGCTGTGCGGGATGAATACCCGGCTGTCAACAAACTGATTTCTTTAGTGAAGAAAGTTTTTCTTAAAGCCCCAACGAGAGTAGACTTGTTTCGGAGCATTTTACCAACCACTCGTTTCCAATTTAACTCTGGAGCATATAGAACAACACATGATTATTTTTGCTTCCGAGTTTACCGAAGGTGACGGAAGCATTGTGTTCACTTTTGAAGACGAAAAACATTTGATGTCTCCGATTTTAAAAATTCCAAGACAGAAATCAGTTTCAGACATCAGGGAACAGTTTTGATCTCGTGTCTGTTTGTCTGTCGGTCTCTGTCCGCGTCCCGTGAAACGTGTGACGATAACTTGAGTAAAAATAGACCGATTTTGATGAAATTTGGTACACATATTAATTTACCAATACCCAGGACAAGTTCGTTGGTTCGTTGGACAACGTTATCCGCCAAAGCGTTCGCCTGCAATGCTCGCGTTAACGTGAACTTCAAATTTAAAATTGGAATTTTAGGTCGGGAAGAAAATCTAACTTCATCTATTTAATGAGACTAACATTTTTTACAAATACAATTTTTTAATAAAACCAACAGCGACACCGCTATGAAGAGTTAAAGATCGCTAAAACTATTAATAGTTTTTATTATGGAGAGAACTTGAGGAGGGAGATAGACAAGGGGAATAGGAGATGGCTTGGTCCCCCAGCTCTCTCTTTGACCTACCTCTTCAATAGCATAGTGAGCCTATGGACCTCGAGACCAGGCTTAATTGATGGGAAATTAAATAAATGAGACAATAATGGATTTTAAAAGCCTAAAATCATTAAAGTATACGCGAGGAAGCTATGTGCCACTCTAATTGGAAGTGTATTTACAATGTTGAAGCATTCTGCTAATTATTATTATTTATTGTAAATATAATTCTGTATTTATGAAGTATTGAATCTTTCTTTTGAATTGTTTAAACTCCAAAATACGAAACGCTTCATATAAAGACTAAATTTTCACAGTGAAATAAACGTCATACTTTTGGCTAAAACGTCATAAAACAACCGATTTTCTAAAATAGAGGTCATAAAACAGGAGAATAAAAGTCATAGAATAAAGGTCATGAAACGGAAAAATAAAAGTCATAAACGTCCCGTCTCTGATGATCAGTATGATTGATTTTAATGTCTATAATTAGATCTTATGTAAATTTTGGAAAACAACAAAAGTTTAGGGAGGGAGGGATTTTCCACTTGGCACAACTAATAAATTTTATTAACAGTGTGAAACATGGACACATCACCAGATATGTTGGTGTTTGTACTTTAGTTCAGATGAGTATTGAGAATGCTAACCTAACCACCTGGCTAAACTAATTCCACTGTTATTATTAAATTAGCCGTTAACTGTACTTTAAGAATAGCAACTAAATCAAGAATATACTACAAGAATTACAAGGCGGAAGGAGAGGGCAAGAAAGACTTTCGAAAAGATAGTTGAGGATGTGGAAGAAGATTTGAGGGGTTTAAGAATCCAGGGCTGGCGAGCCTTGGATCAAGAGGATTTGAGGGGTTTATGAATCCAGGACTAGCAAGCCTTGGATCAAGAGGATTTAAGGGGTTTATGAATCCAGGACTAGCAAGCCTTGGATCTAGAGGATTTGAGGGGTTTAAGAATCCAGGGCTGGCGAGCCTTGGATCTAGAGAATTTGAGGGGTTTATGAATCCAGGACTAGCAAGCCTTGGATCAAGAGGATTTGAGGGGTTTTGTGAATCCAGGACTAGCAAGCCTTGGATCAAGAGGATTTGAGGGGTTTTGTGAATCCAGGACTAGCAAGCCTTGGATCAAGAGGATTTAAGGGGTTTATGAATCCAGGACTAGCAAGCCTTGGATCTAGAGGATTTGAGGGGTTTATGAATCCAGGACAAGCAAGGCTTGGATCAAGAGGATTTGAGGGGTTTAGGAATCCAGGACTGGTGAGCCTTGGATCAACAGGATTTGAGGGGTTTATGAATCCAGGACTTGTAAGTCTTGGATCAAGAGGATTTGAAAAGTCTTGTAAATATGACAGTGAAGCAGGCCAGAGCCCTCCATGGGCTAAAGTGCCATCAGTAAGTAGTAAGTAACAGATCTATAAAAATGATAAAGTGCTCTAACTTCAGAAGTTTTAGCAGGTCTTCCTCCTCTTCATCTGTTTCTACGATATGAAGCAATGAAGATGGCATATTGTAGCTGTCTCTGATGGAGAAGTGCCCTGCAGAAGCAATGATATAGAATTATACTGAATCATTACAATGTAATGAATGTACTGTTGAATGTGATATTCCACATCGGAACTTCAGCATTACCTGGAGTTTTATTTAGCTTCAAAGAAAGACTGGGTTGAGGGAAATGAAAATTTCCCTTTACCTATGACGGATATTTGGTTTACTGATGGTTCTCTCTAAGAACTATTAGGGGCTGGTGAATTTTGGAGAGAGAACTTCATCTAATCCGGGTTTGCTCAATGATCAATGGGTTTTTTACCTCTAATTAATGGGTTTTTAACCAACCTTGATAAAAAAAAAGTAGTAGAATGTTGCTTAAAGTTACCTTTAGGTGGTGGAGGCCTGTCCCTAGGCTGAGGTTTGTAAAGAGGAAGAGGTGGAGGTGGAGTTGAACTTGGTGGAGGAGGGTACATATCAAACGGAAGTAACGGAGGGGGTGGAATCATCTCCCCTAAAACAAAAAAACAAAATAAATATCGATAATTAATCCAAATAAAAATTTAAACACAACAAAATAAATATAAATAAGCCAGAACAGGCAGAAATAAATTTTGTCTTCCTGTGATAAATTTTACAGGGAAAAATGCAAAAATCATACACTTAATATTGCCAATGTAATTAAATTATTTTAAAATATCATTCATTATTAATTTTATCACTTAATTCATCTTCTTAGTGCTTACTTTTTTTGTTGGATTCATCTTCGCCCCAAAGAATAGTCCTCAAAGTGCACCCTTATAAGAATGATTAAATGCCTTGAACGCTGTCTCATTTGATTCAGCTCAGAAATAAACCGTATAAAAGGACACTTAACTTGAATAATTTCATGTATAATCTTATTAATTACACCCATTTTCTCCCCTAGAAAATATTCTTCTAATCTCTAAAATTTTGTGGATTCTTCAGATATTCTACTATGAAAGAAATTTTGTCTTTCTCGTACACAGTATTTTGGTCTATTTTACCCGTACTATTAAGATGTGTGTTTTATTTACCTGGTAACTGAGGAGAAGATATCCTGCCAAGGGGTGGTGGTCTAGAGGCAGATGGATGTATGGGAGGTGGAGGCAGAGGGAAGAACTCCGACGGAGGAAGAGGAGGAAGCATCATGAACGGAGGAGATGGAGCACTGAAACTGCTCTTATCTAAACCGTCTGAAACAAAACCAAATTATATCATTAATATATTTAACAATTATCTCTTTAAATTATACCTGAAATTTAGGTTGTCAGTATACTTTACAGATGTTGACAACTTAAGGTTTTAAGTTTACCAGAGTGAAGCATGTTGGAACTACTACCGCACAGGTTTTACCTTTTATCTTATACTATTTTCAGACTAATTAACATTAACTGATTTATATGTTTATGTTGTTCCTTTGTTAATTTCTTTTAAATCAAATTATAATTACTCATTACTAGGGCTCGGATCGATATGCTCGATAAAATCTCCAAATATGCTCGAAAACCATATGTTTTATGCTCGATAGATATGCTGGAAAAACCCATTATATGCTTGATAGATATGCTCGAAAAAACCCATCATATGCTGTTAAATATGCAGAATATGTTTGAAAAACACTGTTTAAAACTAAAGAGAAGACAGTGAAACGCAAAAAATCTACAACTTATCTTTATATATAAGCAATATTTAAATTGTATGTATGATACACTGCTATATCCTTTTCAAAGTTTCAAGTATAAGTAGGAGAAGTTTTATGTAAAAGTTACAATTTAAAAGTTTATTTACAAAATGTACGTATTAGGTGAGTTAATGAAGAAGATTGGCATTGGTCTGTAAATCAAGATTTTTTCTATATTTTCACTTTTAAGTGATTTTCTTAAATCGGCCAATAAAATCTTTTAACGTCAATTGACACGAGAGGTAAATACTTAACTGATGCTGCATCTTGTGCAGAGTAGTTTGCAAAATCGTCTGACATTTCAGACTCGCCACGCTGCATCTTCTCCAACTGGGATTTTGAGCCAGCTCGAACTCCAACTTTTTTTCACAGTTTTTCCAGCTTCTCCAGGCCACAAGTTGCCTTTTTCGATGACTCCCTTTAATGTTGCGACCACTTCAAACAACTCCATCCCTCGAGATTCCAACATTAGGATGACCTCAGAAATGACGCTCATCTTAGTCTTATCATAGTCCTTGATGAAAGTTAAGCATGGCATCAAGTCCTTAATTTCAAAAGCAGCCCGAGCTTTCGTGGTGGTCAGGGCCCGAATGAGGGGGGGGGGAGAGAATTTGAATAAAAACAAACTATTTAGGCGAAAAACCACAAGAATATGCATTTATATGCTTTTCTGAAAACAGGAGTTATATGCATTTATATGCTCGATAAATTTAAATTCTGTTGGTCCCAGAGAGGTGAAAATACCACCAAAAGGCTTCTTTCAATGTGTACTATTCAGGAAAAAAATATGCAAATATGCTCAAATCCGAGCCCTACTCATTACAATGGGAGACAAACAGAGAAAAATAGACTTCAGCACTGGGATTTGAACCACGGGCTTCCTTTATTTACAGTAAAGACGCTCTAGCCTATTAAAAATTGAATTTTTTATTAATTTCTTTATTTGTTCCTTTAGTTTATTTTCTTATGTACACCCTCGTTTCTTATCACACTTTTTATCTGTTTTCCCTTGAATCAGCACCTTTCTTTAAGTAAGGAATTTGAGGATCTAAAACCTTTGGCCTTCCGTTAAGGCTTAAAAATGCTAGTATGGAGAGAGAGTATCTTGTTTTTGTTTTTTTATCTTATAACTACCTTACAGCGAATCTTCACTAGAAATAACTTACTTGGATTAAGTGCTTCAATTGAGCTTTGGTTGGCTGTTTCTATCTGTGTCAATCTATTTCTAAAGTGAGCGGATTCCATCTGAAGCTCTTTCACTTTCCGTTCTGCTTGCCTGAGAGCAACCTGAAGCATGAAACATTAAAAAGTAAAGATATAAATTAATGGGTTCTTTCATTGCTTAACATGAGTTTGTTCACATAGAATTCAATCTCCACACATATTCCTTTTCCTCTCCACTGTAATTGTACCCTTAGGCTATGGCCACACCGGAGCTACCTCGCTTGGAGCCTAGTGGCTTGGTGAGTCGCTAAGTAGAACAGAATAGACTGTTCTTAGCGACTCTCTAAGTAACTCGCCTAGTAACAAAGCGCACGGTGTGGCCGGTCTCGTATGTTCTAGAAGGTTGGTTCACATGGATTACACGCCTGGCAACTCACCAAGCCACTAGGCTCCAAGCAAGGTAGCTCCGGTGTGGCCGCAGACTAAGAGTTGTATAATATTCTATGGATGATAAATGATAACGTTTAACCAAAATTTGTCTGGTGACTTTTAGATGCAGAATGTTTGACGCACTTACAAACTATATAAATATATAGCCAAATGACACACAGTTAACAAATCTAGGTTTCAGTAATTGTTAATTCCAAGCCTAGCACAGGACTCCTGCCAATCCATAGTCGGCAAAGGCGGAGGCAGCTGAAGATAATTATCCCTTCAGGTGGAGGCAGGTGAATAGGTTTCATGTCCTTTGTCCCTAGAGCACCTCTAGTGCCGATTAGGCCTACTCTGCTGAAATCTTTTCCACAAGTAAGCCCTATTTCATTTTATAACTCATAATAAGTTGTAAAAACCCTCATATGGACTTCAGATGTATTTTATTTAATATTCGAAGTTCTTATATCAATGGACAAAGTTTTTTGTTTTTTTTTGAAAAATCAGGAAAACACATTTTATAATGAAGGAGATTCATAAATATCAAGTGGGGAAAAAATAGGCAAGTCCCATTAGCAACCCTCAAGGCAAAGAATTATACAAACAGAATTCGATTTGATCCGATAACCAATTTAAGAAATAATACTGAAATTGAAGATCAATTCACTTATTTACAAAGATTTCCCCATAAATTACTAATCACATCATATTAGAAGAAACTAAAATGAACTAATACTCTGACCTGTTCAAATTCCTAAATTATTATGTATAATATTAATTATTATAAAACAAAATGCATTAGCTTACCCAGTTATCGTAAGATTTCTGTTCTTCATTTGCTATTTGAACTTTGTAAGAAGCTTCTTGTTCTAATATTTCTCCTTTTAACTTGTCATTTTGAGACCTGAAAATAAAGAAAATAATTTTATAAGATACAACTTTTAAAAGATTGATTAAATAAATATCATTAGTGGTATACAATATAAAAGTAACAAAGCAGCATTTGAGTAGTCGTAGCAGAGATGGTAGTTTCTTAAAATAATTTTTTTATTTGAAAGTCAAAATTTTTGTTGTTTTAATTACTTTTAGTTTGAATATTAACATAAAAGATAAGAATTAGTTAAAATTCAGCTCAATCTGCTACTTCGGTCAACTTTATACACAATTTATCAAAGAGGAAAAAATGAGACCTATTCAGCAGCAAGAACAGATTCTATTATAATTATTGTATTTGATTTATTTTTTTAATTGGAATTTAATTTTAAAGCATTTCCTCACTGTCAAAACACATGTTATTACTGAAAATTCTGAGTTAAAGTATATTATTTTATCTTAAAGATAACCATATTTCAAATGAATATGATTTAAAACCTGAACAGATAATGTTACAAGCAAATGAAATAAAATTTTGAATCAGTGGTTCGAAAAGCACACACAATATTTGAAAGTGTACCATAATATTAAGCATCTATATGAAATACTGTACAACACATGTCTATGTACTGACGATGTGTGGGAATATTGTACTATATATTTATATATCAATATTATTGAAGATGTGTGGAGCCCTTATGTTAAAAGTATATTAAAAGACAAAGTGATTGGGAGAAATTGGCTTTTTAAGCACAAAAATAAGAAAAAAAACTCTGCTTTCAACCAGTTATTTAATTTTCCTAAATATCTATATCTATATGTATTTATTTTTTAAATATTATGTGTTATTTATTTAAAGTACATAATTAGTGAAAGTCAGAAATTGGCTTAAAATTTGACTAAAAATTTGTACTTCACAAACAAGTGAAGTTAAAATAAGTTAAGTTTCTGAAAAAAACAAAACAAAAAAAACGTAAAATATACTTTTTAATTTCAGGATCTTTATTAATCATTTTAAAAAATATAAGCAAAAAGGAAAAAAGTATAATAACTCACTTATAACTAGCTATTTCTTCTCTAAGTGATTTCATTTGTTCATATATAGTATGATCTTCTGTCTCCTTCTGCAACCACTGCGATTCTTTTACACCTAACTCCCTGAAATAAGATAAAATGTTTATCACTAAATAAAAACCAAAAACAACTGTGGTTCTGGAGGGTTGGATTCAGAACAGACTCTAATTCAATTAGTAGTTTGCAACTTCCCATTAAAGGAAAACTAAAATAAAATAAATTAATAGTAAAAAAAACATTTTTAAAAACAAGCTTTAATCTTGGGCCATCCGCCATATTAGATTTAGATTTAGACTTCTCAGCAAACCCTTTCATTTGATACCCATGTCATGGGGTGCTAAAAAAAGTAACTTGTCCGCCATCTTGGGCTGTCCGCTATATTGGATTTAGAATGACGTCACTTAGCTAACCATGCATTGTCATCCAAACTAAACGTGTATGCAAAATTTCAATTCAATCGGTTGAGGATAACTGCTTTAAAATTCAGTTGCAAGATATGACCCGAACATACATCTATACATACAAACATTGCAAGTTAAATAAAAGCTTGTAAAATCCTACTGAGAAACCATTATAAAATGGTTTACAAATAAGTGTAGCACATAGCTTTCTTACCATTATAAATGCTTTTACAAACCATTATTGCCAAATTAATTTAATTTTCCCCCCAATTTTTAAATTCATCAAAATATGTTTACCAACAACGGGCTAATTATGACCTAGCATCCAAAATTAATGCTTTTTTGCTGTTTTTGACAACGAATAAAGCGCAGAACTCAATAAAATGAACTCTTTCAGTAAGAATACGTACTCTTGTAATTTGGTTTCTTTTTCTTTGAAATAATCAGAGAGGACTTGAAGCTTTGTCAGAACGTTTACTTTTTCTTTTTCAACATTCTCATACTTCATGTTTAAGGAAGACATCTCTTCGTTCAAGCTTGATATCTTATCTGAAAACCGAAAAAAAGAACAAAAACATAAAGATTATCATCTTAATCAAACTTTAAAATTATAAATAATCCCTTTAATTTTAAATCAGCACAATGTTATGCTTTTACAAATAACAAATTGAATAATACATTTTAATAATATTTAAAAATTCTAAATCAGTTGCTAATATTAGTAATAACCCTCTTCGTTGAATCCTGAAATAGCTCCAAAACATTAAAATTCCCCACTTTGAAGGCGGGGATACACTTGAGCATTCGCCTCGAATGACATGCGTTTCCGTTCGGCTCGCCCAGTCTATTTCTAAGCAGTTCGGGACGAACCCATGCTCATTCAGGGGCAATTGCATGCTCATTTGGGGCGAATGCTCTAGTGTGTCCCCGCCTTAATACATATAACTACTTTAGTATTACTTATCTTTAGGTGGAAATCACCCACAATTTAAAATCTGTCTTCCTCCCATCCTCTTTGATAATTGTTTAAGCCATCCAATGTTTTATTTTATTTTTTAAAGGTCACTTTTTTTCCGTCTTTAATTAAGATAAATTCTAGATTCATATTTTACGATTTTGGTAGTATTCATACTACGGAACGATTAAATTTTAATTTAAATCAAATTATAATTATTATTAACTACGGGAAACAGACAGAGAAAAATATAGAGGCCGGTGGTTCAAATCCCCGTGCTGGAGTCAATTTTTCTCTGTCTGTTTACCGTAGTTAATAATATTGAGATAAATTCTAGTACAGATAAACCTTTTATTTAGCTCAGTCTCAAAGTCCAGTAAACATTAAACTCTCTCTGACTCTCTCTCTCTCTCTCTCCTTTAAGATAAGCTTCCTTATCTTCAGCTCAACTTGAATAAAACCATGTGATTCAGTGTTCATACAGACAGTGCCTTCAAAGCATCAGTTCTTTTCATTCACCCTAATGGTTCACTTCTGGACATTATAGTACATTCTATTCATTATTCATTCAATTTCATACCATTCATTTTCATTCAATAGTTTACTCTTCCAGTCATAGTAGTTCACCACTACAGTTCTCACCTTTCAGTGATTCAGTTCATCTTGTGCCGACTAACCATATATATAGGGATTCCACTCTGGAGAACCACACTACCCACTTCAAGATGGATTTTTTATAGGAATTAGAAAAGACACTGTTAACATTAAATTCAGGTTTATCTGTATTAATTTATGGGTTAATAAATTTCTTTAGAAAGCCAAATAATTTTGTTTAATTTATTCAACCTAGTTTTGCATTCTAATCAAAGCACTATTCTTGGGGTCCATTATTTGCCCATTAATAATATGACTAAATATATTTAAAAACAATAAAATAAAGAACAAACCTTGAAGTGATTTGTTACTAAAATTAATTTCACTAATATTTTGCTGCAAAGCCTCGTTCTGCTTGTTTGCAGTAACAAGTGCTGCCCTGACAGCTGTCGAATCTAGCCAGGCTTGTCTCGCTTCTCCGGCTCCTACCGAGTGAGCAGATTGAAGACCTGCTTCAGCCGAGCTAGCACGAGCTTCAGCCGAATCCCTCTCCGCTTTGGTTTTAGCAAGCTCATTTTCCAATCTCGCTATGCTTACACCTTTCTCTTCGAGCAACTGAAATAAACAAAGTACATTAATTGTGGAAATATATATTAAAGACCGATGATTGTTTATCACACTTCTCCAGTAAGCCAATTTATGAATGTAAGTTTATAATTTTTTTGCTAAGTCCCTTCTAGATTAAAAATAAAGAAGCAAATGATAATTTCTATTTACCTTCTGTAATTTGATATTTTTCTGTTGCTGATCTTGAAGTTTCTTTGCAAACGATTCCTCGGTGTCGGCTTTGCAGGATTCCAACTTCCGTTCTAAGTCAGTTATCCTGTCGTTGGCATTTCTAACATCGATCTGCCTCATTTGTATCTGAGGACATGGTTAAGAAAAGAGGGGGAAAAAAATTAATTATATCAAAAATTAATTCTTAAGAGCATTAAAAAGCAGTGTCCTGAAACCAAAAAATCAGTCCAAGGCAACTCAGACAAACTTTCTCATATACAAGTTCATAATTACTTAGCCCAGTGTTTTCCATTTATTAGTTTTCTCAGGTACATTTAATTATCATTGAACATTTACCATAAAAATAACTTATCCTCGGCAGGGAATCGGACCTGGCCTCTCTCTGTCCACGTTTAAATGAATTTTCCCAGAAACTAGATTTTTCTCGGGAAAATGGCTTATGGCTTAGATTTGTATTTAAATGGACGGAATTTTAGAATATTTTAATCAAAATCATCAGAACTGTTTTTAGAAGAAAACAGAAAAAAAGAAATACTTTTTTTTAACGTTTTTTCTGAGTTTATGGGGGTTAACAACCCCAAATTCGGAGCTAAAATTCGGATATGATTTTTCTGAACATGAATGCCAAATTTCATCAAAATCGGTCCAGTAGTTTAGGCTCCAAGCATCTGCAAAGACAGACATTTTTTAAAAACCTCTTTTTTGGAATCAGGGGACCTCAAACGTGTAAATCCATCAAAATCGAATTCTCTTTATATGAGAAAGTAAAAAGTGAGAAAATTAAGTTAATGCACAACAATTTTTTCTTTCTACAGTTCTGTAGGTTTTTTGGCATAGCAGTATAATTATTTTTACAAAATACATTGTAAAGCACATGTGACATTTTATATGAATGGATACTGCTACCTCATTATTTATTGTTGGTTAAATCTTATCAACTAAATTCTAAGGTTTTTTTATTACAGGCTATTATAGATCTTACCATCCCTGTTAAGAGTAAAAATATTTCCATTTTAATTTTTAAATAATACTTAATTATAGTAATATTAGTAGAGATGGTTGTTTACCTCTTCATTCTTCTTATCTAACTGATTGGTTAGAGTAACAATTTGGTTAAGTTTCTCACTAAGAGATTCCTTGAGTTCGTCAACGTTAGATAAGAGCATTTGAGACCTATCTTCATCTGTTATAGTATCAGACAGGAGTTTGTGCATCTCTAATCCTTGCTCCATCAGAGTTTCAACTTCTTTCTCCAGACTCAAAACCTTCTCTTCCAGCTGACCCCTTGAATTCTATAAACATTAAAGATTAGGAAAGTCAAAGATGAATCATTTTAAGCCACTTCTTTAGACTGTTACTCCCCTCATAAAAAAAAAAAAAACAGAAGAAAGGAGAAACAATCAAAAGAAGGTGTTCAGAATGTTCTTCTTTAGACTGTTACTCTCCTTATATAAACAGAAGTGTGATATCCTTTGTCCCAAAGTACATTGGACTAAACATACCTTTTTCTTAATAATCAAATAATTATATCCATTTATATTCTAAAAAAACAAAGGGGAGTAACCATCTAAAGAAGTACCCATTTTAATAGAAACACCTTCATATTGGCAGAATATTAAATAATTAAATGCGGTGATGAAAAGCATTATTGAAAACAAATAAAACTAGTTTATTCTTCATTAGTGGTTGTTCTTATGTTTCTTTTATGTTGGTTCATATGTTTTTGGTTGTTCTTATGTTTGTTTTATTGATGGTTTGTATGTTTGTTATACCCTAGGAAAGTGTGACATTCCTTGGACCCAAGCCAAAAGGTTAGCGGAAGATAGGGTTGCTTGGAAATCTCTTTGTAAATCCTCTACACTAGTCGGTAGAAGAGGACACGACTAAGTAAAGTAAGTAGTAAGTTGTATGTTTGTTAGAGTGCTTCTTTGATTGTTCTTATGTATGTTTTATTGTTGGTTCGTTTGTTTGTTAGCTTGTTTCTTTGGTTGTTCTTATGTTTGTTCATTTGTTTGATAGCTTGTTTCTTTGGTTGTTCTTATGTTTGTTCATTTGTTTGTTAGCTTGTTTCTTTGGTTGTTCTTATGTTTGTTCATTTGTTTGTTAGCTTGTTTCTTTGGTTATTCTTATGTTTGATTTATTGTTGGTTCATTTGTTTGTTAGCTTGTTTCTTTGGTTTTTCTTATGTTTGTTCATTTGTTTGTTAGCTTGTTTCTTTGGTTATTCTTATGTTTGATTTATTGTTGGTTCATTTGTTTGTTAGCTTGTTTCTTTGGTTGTTCTTATGTTTGTTCATTTGTTTGTTAGCTTGTTTCTTTGGTTATTCTTATGTTTGTTTTATTGTTGGTTCATTTGTTTGTTAGCTTGTTTCTTTGGTTGTTCTTATGTTGGTTCATTTGTTTGTTAGCTTGTTTCTTTGGTTGTTCTTATGTTTGTTCATTTGTTTGTTAGCTTGTTTCTTTGGTTATTCTTAAGTTTGTTTTATTGTTGGTTCATTTGTTTGACAGCTTGTTTCTTTGATTATTCCCTTTCTGTTTTCTCAATCATTTGTTAGACAAAATATGTTTTTTTTTTTTTTTTTTTTTTTTTTTCTGTTTGCCATACTTTATTTTACAAAATTGTAGTTTGCCCATATTCACTTACAAGAATGATGAATTTAAACAGCTTGACAAGTGAAATATGAATAAATAATTAACCAAAAGTTTGACAAGAATGTTCAAATAACATCAGGTTCACCATCTTATCTAGCATGCAAATTAATAAAAAATAATCAAAACATGTTAAAATTGATATTGAATAGTGAATATACTAATTCTTAAAACAATTATAAAAAATAAAAACTTACTTCACTCTCTTCTAAAGCTTTTTTAAGTGATGTTAGTTTTGAATCCTGCTTAAGTTTACTCGAATCCATTACATTACACTGAAAACAATTGCAAAAAAAGAAATTTAATTTAATTTTAATTTTAAAAAAAGAGACATAAAAAAATATAATAATCATAAAGATGTAAATAAATTACATTTTCTTTTATTTTTAACAGTTGGTCTTCAAGAGTATCGCGTTCTTTTTTGGTAACGAACAGTTCTTGACCTAGTTGATTCACTTTAGCTACAAGTGATGACGAGTTCTGAGAATTCTGAAAAATAAAAATATATATATATAAGCAAATTTCATAAATAAAAATAGATCTAACTTTACAGCTATAATTTCCTCTAATACATAAATAAATCTATTTTGAAACAAGCACATATAAAAGTAATTACATATATCATAATATATACAATTGTCATTATACATAGTTGCCAGCTTTAATATGAGCTCCTTCCTTGGGGGAAATAAGAGTGATAAAGAACAAGAAAAAACTTGTCACTCATCTTCACTTGTCACTACTAAGATACTGAATAAAAACTACAAAGACACTGAATACAAACTACTAAGTAGATTTGCCTCAAGAGATGGTGAAATATTAAAAAAATGAAGAGCTTTATCATCCTTAGACCTTAGATACGTAATCTAGATATAATTAAAATACATAAAGGGTATTCTACTTCTGAGAGTAATTTAGGACACTTGGTTTTTCATTGAAGTCATATATTTTATGTTAGGGAAAACAGTTTCCACCAAAAATTATAGACTTATTTATAGCTTTAAGAAGTGGTTTTAGAAATATAACTGGGATGTTTATCCTACAGCATTCTGTAAAATCCTTTCTCATAGACATAATTTTGTTGCGATAATACCCATTATAAATTGCTGTTTTGCAAAATGAAAAATATTTTATTTGTAAATTTGTATTGGAAAAAAAAGAAGCAAAAAACGTAAACTCCAAACTTTTTCCTCCTTGAGGAACCACAGCCATCATGGCTGATTTGCATGAAATCATTTATATTTTAATCTTAAAATGTACAATACTTTATAAGCAATAAATGGTAATAATAATAATAATAATAATAATAGTAATAATACCCATTCTTCATTTTAGAATGCCATTATCTTAAGAAACTATATTTTTACCACAAAAAATGACAAGCCAACCTAATGTTTTTAGTTAAACACACTCATATCTCTTGAAATCCATCTCGTTCAGTAATATAACTTGAAGAAGCAATGTACCACACTAATTGGCACAATTTATTCCACATATTATAACTAAAAAAAATTATAATAGATTAAATACTCACGTCAATGTAATAGTAACCAAGTGAGAAGAGTAAAACAACTACGGAAGTAATGCAGATGTACATTATAGAGTTGAACGATAGAGGAACTGAATTAAGCTTAAACACATCAACCTGGAAAAAGCAACAAAAGCATACAATTTGGATAATTAAACAATAAATAATATCATTCATTAAAAAGAGAGCAAATTTATTTAAGAGGTTACGAAATAACAGAACTAATGTGTGATTCCTTGTAGTCCAGGAGATAGCAAGCAAAAGTGTGTCTGACTAACATCAAGCTAGAATTTTGTGAGTACAAATTAACTAGTACACAAAATTCTAACTTGATGTTAGTCAGACAATTTTTTGCATACTGAAACAAAATTATATCTTAATACATAATGATAAACTTTCTTGCTAAATTATGTAGTCAAGGCAACAGTTTTGATAATTAACAAAAATGTTAAAATCTACCAATATTTTGCTTATAAGAGCAAGAGAAAGCCGTGTTTGAGCTACATAAAAAGTGATCAATGAAATAAGTATATCCCTTTTTTTTCTTCTTTTTTTTAAAAATGAACATTGACATAGTGCAATTAGCATTCAATATTCTTTCTGAAGTTTTTTCACACTATTTCATAGCATTAACCAATTTAAATTTAGCGCCTGCAATATAACACTAGCTTGCTGGAGGAAATGGACACCATAGACAAAAGAGTTGTCAAAAAGACAATTATCATAAAAAATTTAACATGGTATAGTTTACCTTGGAGGGACAGATATTAAAATAAATAAATGAAACTTACATTAGGATAATGTTGACTCCAATGTAACGCAGGCTGATCTTCTCCTCCGATTGGACGTTCAAGACCACCACATGATTCTCCATCGAAGCAATAACCAGATGGAGCTTAAAATAAAAAACAATGTAAAAACATTAAAAATAATTATAGACAAATTCACTGAATTTATTAAAAAATTAAAAATAAGCTTAATCGATTAAACTTAAATAGTAAAATCAACTCAACTAAACTCAACTAAAATATTAAACAAATTTAAAAAATAATTTGGTATATAAATAATAATTTTATTATAAGAATTAAGTGCTCAGTATCAGTATTACAATGAGTTGTGGTTAAGGTTTTTGATATTTTAATCAATATCTATAATATTAACAAACAATATTTCGGAAACAGATACTTCTCCCATTTGAGGTTCCTCTTATCAGCTTGTTCTAACATCATCTGTTGTAGCACATCTGGTTTGATGTTTCATCCTGAGAAGGGAGTTTTAGGGTAGTGACACACTTCGCCACCCAGGTGGCGGCTAGACCGTGGGACGATCGACCGGGTAGGGCCACCCAGCGGGTGGCGCGACCTCGTGTAGCAAGTTGCATTCTATTCTCATTGCTGACCGGGTAGCGAAGTGTGTCACTAGCCTTAAGTAGGCAATGTTAAGGCACTAAATGGCAGCAAGAGGAAATATTCAGATTTGAATTTTAATCAAATTTACTAAGATAGGAGGCAGAGATAAGCAGTCATGCCTAGAAGTGGGCTAAATCAAATGTTTGCCAAATCAAATTTGGCAACCAGGATAAGTTTACAATACCAAAAACAGAAATTTCATTAACAATAAGAAATCTTTGACTAAACCTACAGTGGTCACTTCAAATCTGCATTTGAGTTTGCAAATAACATTCTTTTATTTTTTTTTAAATTTAATTAATTCTAAATTAAAATTATAAAAGGCTGACTGAAAATATGTTTATATTTTTTATAATGTACAAAATATCTAAATGTAAAAATATAATGTATAAAAAACAAACAATAAAAAGTGCATAAAAAAATAAAAGTGGGTCAAAATGTTAAAAACAAAATAGAGGGAACTCCAAAATCAATACAAAGTCCAAAATTTATACAATTCAGCAGATTGTTAGTTAAATATTCAGAAACCAAAAACCACAAAAGAACACATCGCAAAGAAAATAAAATAACAATAAACCTAACTATTTTTTGTTTACAAAGATCGAGAGATACTAAATGCGTGTATTTATTCCAATAATTAATAAATAATTTTTTAAACTAATACTTCTTCAAGAGTAGTATAATAGAATAAGGAATGGAAAATAAAAGTCTCACCTGTTGCAGGTGTGCTGTCTTCCATCGGTTTTTGGTCCATGGGAGGCAAGGGCTGACGATCTGTCGGCAATTTAGATTTATTAAAGAGTTCGGTGAGTGATGAGAAGAATGATGAAACAGATGAATAAAATCCTGACGAATCTCGGATCCGAGTTTCACCGGTTAACATCTGTTCTTGTGCAGTTTCAACAATATTTTGTAGCACATCATCCCTTGCTTTATCCTCTACATGTTTATTGTCTTGTGATAAATTATCATTAGTAATTGACTGTGTTTCATCTTCATTAGATAGAGACTCTTCTACATTATTATCTGATCGAACATTTGCAGGATCAGTAGAAACATCCCCTAGTGAAGATCCACTTTCTGAAGGGGGTTCACTGTTTGAAGTTTCAGTTGAAAAGCTGTCCTCACCTTCTTTTTCTACTGTAGGTGTTTCATGTTCAGCTTCCTGAGCAGAAGGTTCAACAGTACTTGGTACATCAGGTTCTTCTGTATTCTGTTCAGAACCATCAACATTTCCTGGAAGAGGAGTTGAAGGCTCATAGTCATTAACGGATGGTGAAAAAGAAGAGTCAGGGGCATTAGCTGGAGAAGGAGTAGAAGTGTAACCATCTTGAACATAATCAATAGCAGGAGGAGTTGAAGAATCTTGGGTATTAGCTGGAGGAGGATTATAAGAGTCATGGACATTAGCTGGAGAAGGAGTTGAAGAGTGACCATCTTGGACATTACCAGGTGGAGAATGAGTTGAAGAGTCATAAGCATAAGCTGGAGAAGGAGTTGAAGAGTGACCATCTTGGACATTACCAGGAGGAGAATGAGTTGAAGAGTCATAGGCATAAGCTGGAGAAGGAGTTGAAGAGTCATGGACATTACCAGTAGGAGAATGAGTTGAAGAGTCATAGGCATAAGCTGGAGAAGGAGTTGAAGAGTGACCATCTTGGACATTACCAGGAGGAGAATGAGTTAAAGAGTCATAGGCATTAGCTGGAGAAGGAGTTGAAGAGTCATGGACATCAGCTGGAGAAGGAGTAGTATCTTGGGCAGAAGGAGGAGTTGAATGATCAAAAGCTGAGGATGAAGACATAGAATCATTAGCATAATTGAGAGGAGGCTGAAATGTTGGACCATATTGTGGATCTGGTTGCTTATCCATCAGCAGTTTAGAAGGATCAAGCTGATTTTCAGCAGGCTCAACCTGTACATTCCTAGCAGAAGCATCATTTTCACGTTTAGGAGCATTTCTTGTCATATGTGAGACAACATAAGGGGATCGATTATTTATATAACGAGACGGGGTAGATTGTTCCTTGGGAGTTGAGGATCCTGGTTGTGATTTGTTAGAAGCCACTTCTTTCTGATACTGTTCATTAGTATTGTCAGAAGTTTGATTATATACAGAATCTTTTAATTCAGGGTTATTAGGTGGTGTGTAAGAATTATCAACTGGTTCTTTTGCGTTGCCTTTGACTTGTATTTGTTCTGTTGTTTCTGAGGGAGATATTGTGTCAATGTTTGTGGAATTTTCTTTGGTTTGGTCATTTTGAGACACATTATTAGACACTATGTTAGGATTTGTTTTTTCCCCTTGATTACTATTATTTGTACCTAGTGAATCCGAAGATTCTTCATCGTGTTCCTCCTCCTCCTCCTCCTCCTCCATTTCTTCTTCTATGACTGCCTCTTCATCATCATAATCATCTAGAGGACTTATAGAACCATTTCCTACGTTTCCTGAATTAGTGTTGTCAGAAGCTGCCTTGCTATCAGACTCTGTTTTAACTCCTGGCAAACTATCTTTTTGTTCTGGCGACAAAGTACTATTGCTACCGACATCCCCAGTTTGTAACCCAGATTTATTTTGATCTACACTGTCTGCAAATGTAGATTGTATTTGGTTTGGTGCATGAACGTCTTTACTATCTAAATGCGGTGTCGATTCCGCACTGTTAGGAGGAGCAAAACTCTCGTTATTGTCACTCTCACTCAAATAATTATCATAAATAGATGTACCGTCGACTATCCTGGGTGGAGTGGCAGTAACTTTTTCTGTTCCACCCGATACATTGTTGTCATCGCTAAATGGATAATCTCCTTCAACTTTAAATGACTCTAAATTGTGTTTTCTCTGCTCCCTTAAATGACTTTTCTTAACGTAACCTTTTTCATTTTCAATCTGGAAAATAATCAATACATAAGATTAATTTTATAGTAAACCACATAAGATAAAGAACAAAGCGAGAGATAAATATCACATATTAGAGTGACAGTTAAATAAACCAACAATTTATAAGACGTGTTGCTGTTTAGGCAAGTATAATTGAAACAACGTTCTTACATTTACAAAATAAACACTGTGTCTCTTTGTCTGTCACTATCACACGTATTTAGTTGAAATTTGGTATAGGTACATGATCCTTTAACTAATGGTCAAACTAAATTTATTGGACAGGGCTATCCATACAAGCAAATTTAAATTGGAATTTCAGGACAGGAAAAGATTCTAAATTCATCTATTTCATGAGACAACAATGTTTCTTAATATCTAATATTTATTGCAATATCCTTTCTTTAATGATAGAGCCACACCTAGTTAAAACATCATTAATTAAATACTTAAAAAACAACAAACTGGCTGTATATGAAACAATAGTGAGGCGATTTGTAACTAACAGCAGTGAATGTCGGGCTCAAACACTTATGGACGATTGTGCTCTTAGATGTTTTGAGAAGAATATTATTAAACTTATGGTAACACATACATGTCGAATTCAGTTTAAGGGTTTGGTGTATCTAATATTATCAACTTCAACAACCTCTAAGAAAGTCTTAATTGCTCCAAATATCTCTTTAGTAATTATCATAGCTTCAAGTTCACTTTACTGTACAAGCAGAAAAGAGTTTTGGCACAGAATCATACCTCAGGTGTTGACGGGATCAAGATAACTTCAAGAGAAGTAGAAATAACATAATAAATTCTGAGAGCTGCTCAGTTTGTAACTTGGAACAAAAGAAAATTTGGAGCACGTTTTCCTGAGATGGTTTATTTACAAAGATCAAAGAATCCCCTGTTTACCTGCCTATATTATTAACTCAGACAGAGATAACTAAATTGGGCTCTATTCACTTAATAGTTAAACAAAAATCATAGGGATGTACTTGCATCCAACTAATTTTTAGGGTTTTGATTTTAGGTAGGTAAGAAATTAATTTGTTTCAGGCAATTTTCATTGCCCTACCATAATGTACAATTTGCATGAATTATCTCATAATTTTAGGACTAGCCGTGACAAAGTGGTTGGGGGATGGACATGTTTTCTGGTGAAATTTTGGCGCTAAAAACTCAATATTGGCGGTAAAAAGCACAATAGTCGTAAATTATTATTGATTGTAATCTACTCTTCAGTAGCTTTCATTTGATACCCATCTCCAAAATTTAAAAAAAAAAAAAAATTTGAGCTTAGCACATTTTTGCGCATTACATATGCACATATTAAATGTTTAACTTCTCAATATTTTTCCTATGTGTGGGTCAAAAAGTTACTCCAGTATTTCAAATCTCTAGCATGAACGGTTCGGGGATATGAACCAAAGTATGACGGACAACCTCGGCATAAGGGTTTCGAGGATGATCTACAAAACCCTAAAACAAGTATTTTTTTTCTTTTTGTAATTGTATTCAATATCACAGCATTTATCTTAGGCAAATAAATAAATTTTGAACTTCTGGAGGAGACCACGTCAGAGATTCATTCATCATTCATTACAGGGATAATTCTCAAAGGAGTTGCTTATGAAGACAGTCAGACTCAGTTGCAGATGTCTCTCATCATGATCTATGTAATCTCTGACGCAATCTATGTAATCTCGTTCGGAAGATCTAGATTTATTAGAATATGTCCATTAAAACCTATGCTATATATAGCATGTCCTTTAGTCTACAGTTTTAATTTATTTTTACATAGATCTTCTTACCTCAACAAACCAAAATTCACTTCCATCTTCAGGTTTCTTATATACTGTTCCTTTCGAACCAATTTCAAACTTAAGCTTGGCACTATGATCGACAGCTGGTAACTTAGTAGTTGTTACAACATCTGAAATCGGAGCTAGAAAACAAAGACAAAATACTGTAGAAAAATAAAAAAATAAATAAAACACAAAAAGATGCTGTAAAAAAAAGAAAATACAACAATTTTTTGAACTTCCAAATACCAACTTCAATCATGAAGCAAATTATAAGTATACTTCTTTCTTAAATCAGGTCTGTCCAGCACAGGACTATCCCATAGGGTCTCTTTATATGGCTCGTAAAATACTAATTTTGTTTTATTGTAAAACTAACTAATTTATGTTCAAATCAAAATTTGATGAAGTAATGGAAATGTAATAAACTAACACTAACTATTATCTAAACATTGAATACTATATTATATTTATTTATATATTATACTTATTTATACACTACATTATATTTATCATAAATACAATAAATATTATTATTATTTATATTAGGGTGGAGCAGAAAAACCAGTCAGTTTTTAAAACTATATAACAGTAATTTGAACGAGCTCATTTTTGAACTGCGGATTCGTGCTGCGGATTATTAGTCAACTCGCAGTAGCCTACCCACTATGTGCTCTTTATTATTCATGTTATAGTCTTAAAGCAAATAAATACAGTAGAGTCTTGCTTATCCGGACCCCGCTAGTCCGGACATCCATATAATCCGGTCGGACCAAAAACTATGTACAAATTGGAACCAGGGCCTGTTCAGATTTATGAATTGTTAAGATACTTGGAGTTTCTGCTTTTATTGTCTATTACAATTTATAAAATGTTCCTAGTATAGTATATAGGTGTATATTCCAACGTTCTAACACGAGGAATTCCCGGTATTTTTGTTAAAAATAAACAGATTTAGAATAATTAGGACTAAGTAAGAACAACGATAAATCTGTTTCGGTGGCATAGAAATGTAGGGTGGAAGATACAAAGGTAGTGTATTCCAGGAAATACAATTATATGTGACTGAGACGAGGAGAGGGTTTTAAGAAACATGTAGCGGTGGCTCAACGCAGTTCCATGATGTCCAAGCCACCAATGTCTAATGTCTCAACTTTTTGTGAAATGATTATCGGAACACAGCCTGTTTCTCAGGAAGTCCCTTTTAGATCTGCCACCTGCATAATAGATTGTAATTTTATTTTAATTTATTTGATATTCAGACTGGTGACAGAACAGCTCTTAACTTAAATAGAAGAGGAGACTAATAGAAGTACTTTTACGATAAAAACCTCGAATTTAATAGTTTTACGCTACTAAAGCTTGTTTTACGTACATTTTAAAACTGATTCCGTTTAATCCGGACTTTCGGTAATCCGGACTGGGTCCGGTCCCATCAAACCCGGATTAGGGAGACTCTACTGTACGTATATGTATGTCATTATTGTTGAAATGAACAACTTTATTTCCCTATCTGTAACACAAAAACTATTTAGAACTATAACTAAAATGTTTATACAGAATCTATTGAACTATAGGAAGGAGTATTAACCCTCTGGTGGGCACACCTATCTATGAGACTAAATAGTGCCATCTTTGACCTCCAAGATCACTAATGTAAATGCCAAACTGGTGGGGTTCCATGACATCTTCAGATGTCCCTTGCACAGAGGAGTGTGCCTTATATCTAACAGTCTCTCCCACTCGCAGTTTCCCGTTAAGTTTTGTTCGGTAACATTGACAGTTTTCAAGGTTTTGGTATTGCTTTGACAGACCCATATGCCTAGTAACCCAATGTTATTGAGCCGGTGGTACTGACCAATTATACCTAATAATAGCCTACAATAACTAAGTCAGCCTGACAGACTGATGTGCCAGTTATGCAATTTTAATTTAAGTTTACTAGTGATGCAGGGCAGAAAGAACTCACATAGAAAATCTCCATTTTACTCTTATATATACCATATTTGTTTTCAATATGGCAGCCAGAAAGCATTTTGGGGGAAAAACTTACATATTCTTAATCTACTGAAAAATAGCTTTAAAATACATACTATAATATATGCATTAACTTTTTTTCAACACCCATATTTCAGCCCATTTGTACTCACAATGCAGCAAAGAATGGACATTTTTTAATCGTAACATATTATTTTCATAATCTTCAAGACCTTAAAATTGAATATAACATGTCATGCTATCAATTTGTTTAGTCGTCCACCATCTTGAAAATATTAAGTATGAAATTTAAAAAAACTATACAATTGTCACAAATGCTGCACTGACATTCAGCTCTTGTGTGCCAAATTTTGTAGGAATCAGTCAATTTTTTTTACTACAGATATCAAGACTTCAAGTCCCAAGTCTTTAAAATAAAGAACTCATTACACTCAATCTATTATTTTTTAATCCTTATTGTGATTTTAATTAATATTATGAAGACGCTATTTTGTAAATCGGAGAAAATTAAAATAAAGCTCAGTAATTTTATCATAAATAACTATGGTGGTATATAGATGCCAAACTTGGACCTTTATGCCATAGGCTGGTTTCAGCACAGTGCAAAGGGGGTTAGGTCAATGTTTGGAATAAGCAGGAGAAAAAAGGAGTAAGAAACAGAAGATTTTAGTAAGAATTGAAGACAAAAGCATGATGAAACAAGGACATACAGCAATGTGGAAGTGGGTATGCCATGTGTATTTAGGCTAATAGTGACTGAGTGGACCCTATACAGAAGTGTAAGAAGTAGAGGAATGCCAGCAAGAAGATGGCCTGCCGAATTTGCAGAGAGAATTGGGGAGCTATAGCATAAAAAAGCTATGGCCAGGGTAAGCTGAAAAAAAAGCTGTAGCCGTACACGAGGTAAATGATACCACTTAACAACTCCTTAAACAAGGAGGATTTTGCTTCGCAAGAAGTGTCGGAAAGTTATTATAATTATTAATTTTAGCATAGCGGTTTAGGAAACCGATGTGTCAGTAACTAGATAACAAATATACATGTGCCCACCGCCCACCTGAGGGATAACCACTAAAACCACACAAGAAACTTTACTAGAAGAATCCCTTACTATATATCGCAAATCAGTACTATCGATTGATATAATGACGCCATATCCAAATAATGAGTGATTTTCGTAATTTTACGTGTTTTAACAAAAATGTGTTTGAATTCAATTTCGTTAACCTTAATTTTTTTTGCCCTTGAATTTTCAATGGCCACTTCCCGGTGCTCCACTCCTTTTCTGAAGAAAAACGACCCTCCTGCATATAGACCAAGTAGAGGTCCTAATCGAAGTATAAAAGAGTTTAATGGACAAGATATATCGATATATATATATATAAAGTCTTGAAAGAGGTAGTGTGATAACGTGTTATCAGAAGCAGCCCCATATACTGTAGTTCAGCCCAGATTAGCTTAAAAATATAATAAAATAAAAATTACTAATATATTGATACTATAAAGTATGATGCTTATGCAATAAAAGACAATCGCCAATCACAAATTTAAAAATTGTCTCTCAAAGGTTTGCCATATTTTAGCAAATTCTTAAAATCAAATTGACAAATTCCAAACATTTTATATTAAAATAATAATAAATGATAATTAATATTGTTTTTAAACAAGAGTAAAAACCTTTCTCCTTACATTATGTTGAGTAAATATACAAACATATGATCTTAAAGTTTTCATATTTACAGATGTAACCATTTTGATTTAAAAAATAAGTAGTAATTGTTATCGAAATATAAACTTAGTGCAGTTATTTCCCATTCGTCAACAACAACATATCATTGTAATTCCCAATTCCCAATCCTTTCAATAAAGTAGAGCACCGAAACAAGAATTAACCTTGGACTCTTACTATATTATTATTAATGATCCAAAATTGCCGTAAACAACACATAATGCACTTTATTTAAAAGAAAATCGTATAGAAACATAATTAAAGGGATAAATCATCGAAATATAAAAGTTGACGAAAAGATACAAAAAATGGACGAGATTTTTGTCCAGATAACACACGTATAATTATAATTAGAAATACGTACTATCACATTTTTCGCTTGCACAAGACCATACAATTTTTCGCACTTGTTCATTCGAGTTCGCAAAATTATTACATATTAAAATTAAACTAGAAAATAAATAAATGAAATAAAACATTTTTCGCTAGCCAACTCATCAGTTTCAGTTTATCAAAAACAGAAAATTGTAACCAGAATGAACCCTACACAGGTATGTCATTTAAAACCGCGCATGCGCTACATTTATTAAACAAATTATTACTAAAAATCAAAGTAGAGAGCAGCACTAGCATTATATTAATAGTTATAAAAATACGCTTTTCTATACTATTGAATGTAGAAACATAGATAGAAACTATGTTTAATTAAAAAATTAATTATATTATTTATAATAAATTATATAACTTATAATTTAAATTAATATTAGTTCATTCTATTGTTTCAAATAGTTATTTGACTTAAATTACCCGCCATTGTTGCAGAGGACTAAACATAAATAAATCTAATTTTTGCAAAAACTGTTAAACATTAAGTAATTTGAGATGAGTAATTTTTGAAAGTAAACAATTTCTTGTATTTTATTGCAAACATTTTTTTTAATTCTTTTACCCCTTGATCTTTTTAATTTTTAATCGGCGCTGTCGATTTAAAACCGATATACGATCGAAGAGGCCTTGAACACTTGGAAACTTCCTTTGGAGTTGAATTTTCGTGGAGACGTTTTCTATGTTTTTTCTATAAAAATCGATAAAGTATTGTGGAAATTATATTAAATATGATTCTGTGTTAAATGGGTTTCGTAACGGTTTAAAGTGAAAAAACTGCCGACTTTTATTGAAGTGCCGTTTTGTTTCGTCTAGTTTACCGAAATACCCGACTGTGACAAACTTCAAAATGGCTGCAAGTAATTCATCAACCGACGATTCCTTGTATCCCATCGCCGTATTAATTGACGAACTTAAAAACGAAGATGTTCAGGTAATAATACATTCGCTTATCTATAGTTGTAATATTGGCTAAAGTTTCATATACCGAGGACTTGGGTTAAAGTGAAGCATTCCAGCCTCCAAGAGTCGCTGTACATTCTTTGGCCATTATTCATGGTGTATCCCAATGTTTTTTCATAGTGTAATTGTTGTATTTTGGAGGAAAGTAAAACATTTCTGATGTCTTTTAACGTCCTTTACATGAAATCTGCTATCAATTACTTATAAATAATAAATTATATAAACTTTATTTGACGGCTTTATTATTATAATCATGTGTTACCCAAAGACTTGTTCGTAACTTTTTTCTTATGTAGCTTTGCAGCAAAGATGCTTGTTATTTTTGTCATATTTCTTGACGTTCCATTCATTTAAAAAAAACAAAAAAAACATTAAGATTCAGTAAAAGCATTACCAAAAAAAGATTTCTCCCAGATATTTTTTCGTTGTATAATTTAAGAAGCTAGGAGAAAGGAAGGTTACATTTATCAGGTTAGGCATCATAATTTACTATATTTTAATATAGTTTAAAATTAATTAATCATAAATTATACATTTTGAAACACTCCTTTGCCTCTTTATCTTTTAGTTATCTGATATTCTCCTATAAATTTTAAATGTACAATGTACCTTATTTTAATCTAATTAACCCATCAAGGTAAACAAAGGGAGACCTAAACACATATATGTATTTAACCTCACATCATTAGTCAAAGGTCTACTTGTGATTTTGGTAATACTGAAGAATGTGAAGCGGTTTATAAATAAAGATGACGGGCCTCGCTCCAACGTATTTTTTTAGACAAAGGGATATCAACTCTCTAATGAACAAATCATTATAATATCTCAAATGTTTATCATACAAATGCACTGTTTGACAAAGGAATATTATCTCTCAAGTGTATAAATTAAGCAAAGTTGTCCTGCCAAGCAATTCTCGACCGTATCATCTCCTTCAGTTCAGCCCCAATTTTCTTTAATATATATATATTTTTTTACTGATATATAAACCTTAGGGGTAAATTCGGATTGTACCCCCACTTTGTGTATAACACTTAGTGTAACCCTCCTGTGTATAAACCAGGTAGAGGTCCAACTCGAAGAAATTTCGAGGGCCCATACAATCCGAATTAGCCAACCTTAGGGTTCTCTACAGCTCAGATCAGATTGATTTATCAGAAGGTAAAATAGTGTATATGTATCATTATTATATAAATAAATTCATTTAAATATCTATGGCAAATATTTTGCTAAAAGTTGGTTCTACGAGGCATTTATTTGTATCGATATATTTTTAATTTTATATTGTAGAACCTCATTATAATGGAAATTGTTTGTAACAGAACGATAATATATTATAATACACATAAGTATGTGTGTTTTATAATGTTTACAACTAATTAAAAAACAAATATCCCAAAAACCTGAACAGTGAAGGAAAAAAATCACGGAAATATCTAAATCACAACAAATTTCGACTCATAAATTCTCTTTATACAGCTAAAACATGCTGAAGGGGATGATATCGGCAATGGCTTTCATAATTCTTTCCTTGAAGTCCCATCATCCACACTATTATTCAGGCATATTTGTGCATAAAGTTTCATAAGCACTGTGAACTATTTGCTGGTGTTACCCACTCAGAAAACCAACTAAAATGTAATATTTCAGAAAATAAACTATAATTTAATATTTAAATTTTTTCCCTACAGTTTTAAATCGACAGCGCTGTTTCAGGTTTTTTCCTATTTTTAACCAAATTTCTAAATAATATTTTTCAATATATAAAATAACAGTAGTTTACTCTTGGTCATTTTTTAAAGGTTTCAATAAATCAAAGAAAATAATATAATTTTTAGTGGTTTAAGAACAAGCAGAAGTTTTTATAAAGAATGGTTTTTTCCTTAAAAATCCAAAAATAAAAAAATGTTTCCTCTTCACCATGTAAACACTATATATGTATTATGCACATTATTTCCTCTCTGTGCCTAAATGGAACATAGAGTAAGGAATTTAAGGATGTAATTTAATTTATATTTTATGAGCTAATGGGTACAGAATTTACTTTACCTGCAGAACCATCTACAGAGTTAAGTTGTGATAATTTCCTAAAATAAAGTAGGTAAGTACTTACAGTATTCTCACAACTAGAATTGGTGCGTTGACAGCACGGGAATTTGAGTGACACACAGATTGGCCAACCACTCTGGGGGAAAAAATAAAGCCACTAGGTCTGTGGGTAGGGGTGGGGCAGCGTTTCCCCACCACTAGATACATCTCCCCTCCACTAGATACATTTATCTTTGCCTAGTTGGCCCGACCTTATGTCCGGGAAAATCTCAAGCTCTCATTGGCTCGTCACCCCATTTGCTAGTTTTTCCTGCGCTGTCAACGCACTAATTCAAGTTGTGAGAATACTGTACATAAGGGTTATTGGATAGTACAACAACTTATTCCTGGACTTCTCTGGATATAAGCAAACCTTTGTAAGCTTTACAGTAGGGGCCTAGGGGGATCGGAGGCTAGAGTGCTTGCCGTGTGATAACGCAAGTTAAGCAGCATTGAGCCGGGTCAGAAGGTGACCGCAGCTCTGGGTTCGATTCCTGGACCAGGCCCCCTGCTCAATGTCCACCCAGCATTGTTTAAATAAATGGGAGGCTGCTCGAAAGAGTGGCGCCACCAGGTTTCGGCCTAGAAACCATGATGATGACACTCCTGGTTGTAGTACAACCAGGAGGGGAGTCATGGTTAACGACCATATCTTCACACGAGTGTGAAGATTTCGGTTCCTAACCTGGGTTTGTTCAATGGGCCCACCTAAGTGGCCTGCGTCTTCGGGCGTAAAAGCCCCCCAGAATAAAAAAAAAAAAAAAAAGAAGCTTTACAGTTAAGAAGACTCATTGCATCTCTCTTAGGTCTAAAAATGTTAAATATAGTAAGCCTAAGAGAAAGAATGTAAAGAAATTAACTAGAAATTAAAAGTTTTTAGTCAAACAAAATTAAACCTTTTTTGACTTAGTTTGATGTTCAGCCACAAACAGCACCCAGTATTGCTTTACATACTCACAATAATTTTTAAAACATCAATCTTGGACATTGATATCTAACAATTAATGTTTCAGAATAAGCCCTCCTATTAAGCTAATATTCAATACAGTTCTTGTTAATATTATGGTTTTGTAATAATAATCCAATCAACTGTCTGTGGTCTCTCACTTTAATTCAATTAAGGTAGAACTTACTAAATATTTTTAAACGTAAATAAATATATGATTTTCAAATGTCCAAAATATCATAAATTTAGTGAAAGAAAGTCAACTGTCAGTACTCAAAGAATCTTTTTATTATGTGCTCAAAGTTTTAATTATTATGAGAAGTGATAAAGGACAATCTATTATTATCATAAGTGGTTGATCAAATAGTTTAAATGATAAGAAAATTAAGAAAACAAACATAGTCAAGTACTTTAATTATCTTCATGAGTTATTATTATTTTGGTAACTACGTATTTATTTAGATACTTGAAATGATCCCTACCCATTTATAATATAAAAGATGGATTGTTTATAAATAGATTGCTAATAATATAATTATACAAATTATATATACGAGTATGTGTGTGTGTTGATCATTCTAGAAAAAGACAATGAACAAGTGTTACTAAAAAAATATGATTCATTCTGTTTATCTTCTTCATTCATTTGTGACACACTATGATGTAATGTGGAAATTTTCATAAATTGATTTGATATGATTGCAAATTTCCTAAGTTGATATGTGACAACATTTACTTGATTGATATTAATAAATCGAGTAGAACCATAACTTCATATTGATTGTTCAACTTCACATTTGGTGTCGTTGTATATTTAGAGCTTTGAAACAATAGTTTTTTTAATTAACTCTTTAATAGTTTTGAAATAACATTAATGTCTGTATATTTATCTCCCTGACAACGCTCTTAATATGCATCCACTTGATAAGGGGGATTTCAATTTTATAGAATTACCTTCGAGAGGTGCTCCTACACTTATGGTAAATAGTATTTAAGTAAAATTTAGAGTCCTTACCAGTTGGATTAGACACTATGCAGTCAAGCCTCACTTTATTTAGTGAGGTTTAATGTATATGTGGAACTTCTTTAGATTGTTACTCCCCTTATAAAATAGAAGTGTGATATTCCTTTGTCCCAAAGTACATTGGAGTAAACATCCCTTTGCCTTAATAATTATTTAGTCAAAGTCATTCATATTCTAAAACAACATAGGGGAGTAACAATCTAAAGAAGTACCGCATAAGTTAGTTATTTCAAAATCTAATCTTCTTTTTATATAAAATAATATCCCCCCTTGGTTCTAAACAATAGTCTGTCCTACAAAAGTCACAAAGGTTTGTGTGTTTGTCTCCCCAAGACATTGAGACTCCTGGCTCCTGGGGCAGTCTTATTTTTAATATTCCTTTATCTTAATAGTTGATTAGACTAAGGGATATGATCACAATTATATACACAAGTGTGATATTCCTTTGTCCCAAGGTACATTGGAATAAGTATCCCTTCGTCTTAATAGTAATTTAGACTAAGGAATATTTGCTACTCTGTATAATGTTCCTTTGTCTAAATAACTATTAACACAAAGGGCTATAGGGGGGTGATAAAGTAAAAAAGGTCCAAAATAATTTTTGTCTTAATTTAGATCTTGTTAAATTGTTAGCTTACTCTTCAAACAGATTTACTTCACTATCTTATTGCTTCCAAGCTTACCCAAAATAAAGGAAACATGATCTTTCCGAAGAAGAAAATTTGTTATGTCTTCAAATGCAAAAAAAATGTTGGTCTTGTATCTATCTGTTCAAAATTTTTACAATCCACCATATCTTAACCTTCTGTCCGGAACATCGGTATTTTTAACCGCTATAGTATACTAAATATTGGCCGGTAGTACTTAAAGGGAACGTAGATGGTTGTGGCCCGAACATAGTCTCAGTGGACATCTTACCACAAGGGAGAGACGGTTGCCTCTCCGCTACCGGATGTTTTCTGGGCATAACCATCGATATCGTAGAAGTCTGTAGGTAAAATCTACCGGTCCGTAATTTTTACTGATGTTCTATTTCAAAACCTGTCATTTTTACCGATGTTCTATCACAAAACCCATAATTTTTACCGTTATTCCAGTGCTCATGGTAGTAATTTTTACCACCATTTCAATTATTGTTATAAATAAATAGCTATAAAGGTCTTTAATTATATTTTCTACTAAGTATGTGTCATTTACTGTACGTCTAATGAAATAATAACCAAAAAATGTAGAAAATATATGGTGTCGGTAAAAAATATCAATATTCCGAAATTCGGGCAGAGGGTTAAAAATTCTTTATGAGATTTGTACGTTAGGTCAAAGTTGGCCCATTGTTGCTCCCCTATTAATTTTAACCTTCTCTGCCCATTGTTTTCTTTTGCGTGTACACACTTTGTTTATTATTAACACACATATTTTTAAAAGTACTCGTCCCATTTTGAAGAAATTTGGTTTAAAGTAGCCCACAAATTGCCCACTATTAATTTCAATCATCTGCACAAATTTAATATTGCTTAAAGTAAGTTTAACCCCACTAGGAATTGGAACATATGTAGATCTCATTTGACAATTTGTCCAATAATAGGACTCAGAGAACCTGTACCACATTAATAGGCAGACAATCTTTATTACGGTAACTCTTTAGTTTTTAAAAATTATGTTTTTAATATTTATTAATTTAATTTATTATTCAATTTGATTTAATAAATTATTCTTTTTAATAATTTAAAAATGATTAATTCTAAACTTCATAATATCTAACCTTGATCTAAATAGAGATATAAATCATATTAATACGACAAACACAACACTGAATCTAAATACTTTTTACCGTCACGTCCTCTATTTCATAGCACGGATTGTGCTGTTTATTTTGTTTAAATATTTATTTCTTGTTGCTTTGAGTGTTTAAAAAATTGTATTTTACCTGTTCACTCTTTTAATAAGCTGATTTATTCTTTGCTTTAAATTTGTTCCTCTTTCCCCCCTGCATGAGGCTTTTAGTTGCTCCTCTTTTTTTTCTTTAATTTATATTTTTAAAAAAGAAAACAGCAACAACAACAAAAAAAAAGAAACAATTCTATTTAATTATTTCTAGTTGGAAAACTGAAATGGAACAAGAGATCATAAATCTGGAAGCAAAAATTAAGGTAACGAAAATGAAAAAAAAAAAAAAAAAAAAAAAAAAATCAATAAAAGCTAAAATTAATGCCTTAACTTTTGGCGTCTCTTTTGCTTTTCAATCCGTTCATTTTTTTTTATTGGATATAGATTAACTCACATTATCATGTAATCGAATGTTTTAATTTAGTATTGGTAAAAGTTGGTTTGAAATTAAAAATCTGAATTAACTAATAGTAATCTTGTCATTAATATTTATTGTTATATGGGGTAAGAGAAAAATTCCCAAGAATTAACTCTTGTGTAGTTCCACTTAGATCATTATTCTTGAGTTTTTTTTCTGTTTACTTTTTAAGGATTTTGACTTGGTTCCCTATATTGGGGTTTACCTAATGTCTCCAGATAATCCTATCTTTGGATTTATTGTACTCTTTAATTAAATTAACTTTTAGATGTATCAGTCATCGATAATAATTTTTCCTTGTTTAAGCAAGTTTATCAATTTATTAAGATAATAAAAGAATGTTAAGTTTCTAGTCTTAAGTTTTAAGCTTAAGCCCAACAAAACACTTCAGGGATAAATTGTATTCCGCCTTTAGATATACATATTATTTGTTTTTCTCTAAAAATGTACCTCAGATGTGCCCGGGAATGCCCATCCCCCCTAAGGCATATAGCGCAAATCCCCCCCCCCCCCCCCCCCCCCAAAAAAACTGCCTGAATCACTTGGAATATTTAAAAAAATCCCCCAAAATTGGACCCCCACCCTCCCCAAACATTCTGATGGTGCAGCTTGCGCCATCAGACCCTCCTGTTGGCACCCCTGGATGTGCCCATGATGGGGAGTCACTATCAATTGACTAGTCCTATTACAGCTTCCAATTGTACTAACAAAAGAGAGACTCTGAAAAATTAGCTATTCTGTTATTTTTTTCATTTATTCTGGCTTATCTTCACTCTAGTCTCCCTTGATTTTTATCTCCCTCATTATATTATATAAAAATATATCTCGTTTATTTGTCTTTTACCTCTTCAAATTTCTAGACAACTGACTCATTTGGCCTTATAATAAATCTATTAGAGTGAATTCTTTTGATGCAACAACTATTATGATTATGTACTTAATTTTAAGTAATGCTATTATTTTCGTATGCCAAGATAAAAAAGAAGCAAAAAAATCTTAAAATAAAAAAAAAAATCCACTTTTTTAAAAATAATAATCTTTTAATTCTCTTTTTGTGCTTTGTGAATTTTCTATCTATTAAGATTTATAAAGACATATTAAGGGTCACGTTAGTGATGTTTGTGTTTCATAAAGAACAATCTGTTTTAGAAACGGAATTATACATTAGGTGATTTACCTTATTATTCTTTATTTTGTGTTAGAACAAGACAATGATTGGATAATTAAATCTATTATTAAAGATGAAGGAAGAAAGAGATTAGAACTGCTTGATATAGCCAGGAATTGAGCACGGATTGATCCTTGGGTATCTGCCTCAATACTCAATTCCCTGAGCTATAGCTAATTTATTTCTATTAGGTTGTGGTCCCCTGTTAGTATAGATGCTCATTGACCCAACACATAGCAGTAAATTTTATTTGGTTATCTATCCCAATAAATATAATAGTGTAAATTATTAGTAAAATTTTCACAATACACTTAAACATAGATTTTCATTTGTTTTTGATTAACTTGTATTTTTGTATGAAATACCTAGTTGGTAAAAGTTCTAGTAAGTCAAAAAGTGGGTTAAATAAAACTCACTTTACGACTAAAAGCATTAAAAAAGTGGATTTATTTTTATATATTATTAACGAAAGTGGGTAAATTTAAATAGGGATTCTATTTTTTGGTTTTGATAGCATAATCTTAAGAGGAAAGTTTTATGTTATATTCCTCACTGGAACGTTTTGTTATAAGTATCATGAACTTAAGGGTAATAATAATGATTTATAAAATTTTGATTGGCATTTTGTTTATTCTAGCTGCGGCTGAATTCGATTAAGAAGCTGTCTACCATCTCGCTGGCATTGGGAGTGGAGAGAACGAGAAGTGAGCTCATACCATTCCTAACTGAGACTATCTACGATGAAGACGAGGTGCTTCTGGCACTCGCTGAACAGCTGGGACAGTTTACCAACCTCGTCGGAGGACCTGAATATGTTCACTGCCTCCTGGTAATCAAAACTTTTTACATTATAATTTTACAAATCAAATAGAGATGGAACATATCTGAAGCCAATTATGATGGGGTATCTTTATGTTGTTCTTTCTAGATCGTAGATAGGGCACCTCAAAAAGACAACTCTCGACTGCACATTGAACATATTTCATGAAATATTATGCAATTTAAAACTCCTCTTTTTGTTCACCTAGCAAACCTGAGAGAGGATCTGTTGAATGGGGAAAAGTAGAAGCAGTTCTATATTCAGATAGTTAGATTCAGTAATGTTCAACGCATGTAGGCCTCAATGTTAGCTAGAATTGGATTTACTTTTGTATTGTTTCTTCAATTTTTAAGTTTTTGGTAGTATTCATACTAAGGAAAGTTTAAATTTTAATTTAATTATTAACTACGGGAGACAGACAGATAAATAGACTCCAGCGCCGGGATTCGAACCACGGGCCTCTTATATATCCAGTACAAGCACTCTACCCAACTAAGCTACACTGGAAAAATTGAAAGCTTAAATTCGGGACTAGGTCTTGTTAACGACAGAGGAAATTATTCTCCAGTGTAGCTTAGTTGGTTAGAGTGTACTGAATATATAGGAGGCCCGTGGTTTGAATCCCGACGCTGGAGTCTATTTTTCTCTATCTCTCTCTGTAGTTAATAATAATTATAATTTGATTTAAATTTTTTATTGTTGTTAGTTTTAAGGAATGAGATAATACTGTGGTTTCAATGAAGGTTTCATAGGCGCCAAGAGGTGGCTGCTTATTATATTCATCAGCATTAACTTAAATTGCACCTCTTGGGTATTTTAAGGGTATTGGTTCGTGGTTGGGTTGTTACAAATAATCTACAAATGGGGATTGTGCACAAATATTGAATTAGGCCAGTGGTTTTCTATGGAAGGGGAAAAAACCAAAAGAGCTGAAGATGATTTACTAGTAGAATAATGAAAGAACTGGAAGCCTCTCCACAAATTGAATTTTTACTTCACATAATTAGTTTTTGGCCTCTCAACCATCATCAGTGCCAGTAAAAGGTAAAGAAAAAAGGCCTGACGTTGAGTCACATGAGAGACAAAAAACAGACCCATAATATCCAAAATAAAGTGGTCACGGTCATTTAAACAGTGTCAGGTCCTTTTTTTGTCTCTCATGTGACTCAATGTCGGGTTTTTCCTTTACCTTTTACCATCATTGATGATGGCCAAGAGGCCGAAAACTAGTTATGTAAAATAAACATTGATTTTGTGGAGAGGCTTTCCGTTTTTCTTTATTCTATTGACATCAACTCCACTTGCGTTTTTAATCTTCATAATTTACTAAATTTATATTGAAATAACATATTTTTATTTACTTGTTACAGCCTCCGCTGGAGTCATTGGCAACTGTTGAGGAGACAGTGGTTAGAGATAAGGCGGTGGAATCGCTGAGGATAATCTCTGCCCAACATAGTCCGGCTGATTTGGAAATGCACTTTGTACCCCTTGTTACTAGACTGTCATCAGGAGACTGGTTTACATCTCGTACTTCAGCCTGTGGTCTATTTTCTGTCTGCTACCAGAGGGTCAATGGCTCAGTCAAAGGTAGCGTTAAAATAAACAAACATTTGTATGTAATTGAATTTATCAATGTTTAACCTTTTTCTTATTAAACTAGTTTTTATTTCCTATTATCTGAATTATTTTGTGTTATAGCTGATCTGAGGACACACTTCAGGAACCTCTGTCAAGATGACACGCCTATGGTGAGGCGAGCAGCTGCTAACAAACTCGGAGAGTTTGCTAAAGTTGTTGAACCAGAATTCTTAAAACTGGATCTCATTCCAATGTTTATGAACTTGGCTCAGGATGAGCAGGTAAATATACAACATTTAAATACTTCTTTAATTGTTAGAGTTTATTAGATGTTGACGAACATTTCTAATTAGTGTTATACCCTTACTGTGCTACGGGCTACGGTAGATGTTGTATCATAGTCCTGGGTGTGTGGACTGGTTTGCTTATCCACTCTTTTCCATACCTTCTGTTTATGTTCTCCTTTCTAAAATGCAAACTTTCTCGTAAGAGTGCTTTAATCACTAGAACAGTAAGAACTGTTAAATCATCAGGATTAAATCACTCTTTTTACCAATGGAAATGTTTACGTCATGGGAAGTAACTTAATTTTGAGGACATATAATAATTGGTTCTTAAGATATTATAATCTCAAAAATCATATGTAGTGATTTACAGGTGATTTTGTGGAATTTGGCCCTAAAAGTGGACATAAATGGACACCATCTTAAAAATGAGTATCTTTTAGGGGATGAAACCAGTATTTTTACCAGGGAGATAACAAATATGTGTGCCTCTAAGAATGTAAGATCCTTAAAGAACATACACACCCATGCACCCACATTGACTTTTATAAATATAGATTAAACTATTCTGGTGTTAAATGAAAAATTAATCTATTATTTGTTTGTGTTGCAGGATTCAGTGAGGCTACTTGCAGTTGAAGCGTGTGTTTGCATTGCGTCTCTACTAAGGCAAGAGGATGTGGATTCCCTAGTCCTACCCACACTTAGATCTTGCGTCACCGATACCTCATGGAGGGTCCGATATATGGTCGCCGATAAATTCACTGAAGTATGTTATCTCATCATCTTCATTTTTATATCATTCCATCCATCTTTGTGTATCTGTCTCATTTACATTTGTTCTTGTGTAAATTATAATGGTAGATTATTATTATTATGCTATATAGTTAAATTGTTCATTTTAATTGTTTTTTTAAACTTTTTTTTTTTTAATTTCAGTTGCAAAAAGCAGTGGGTAATGAAATAACAAAGTCAGAGCTTGTCGGATCTCTTCAAGCTTTGCTTAAAGACACTGAGGCTGAAGTAAGGGCAGTGGCAGCCAACAAGATCAAAGACTTCTGTCAGAACCTGGAAGTACAGAACAGAGAAGCTCTCATCATGAACAGTGTCCTCCCTTATGTCAAGGACCTAGTAGCTGATCCTAACCAGCATGTCAAGGCTGCTCTTGCCTCCGTAATTATGGGACTCAGCCCCATACTTGGAAAGACACAGTAAGCATACAATTTAATTCTATTTGACCCTTTTTTTAAAATAAATATAGTATTTCATTATATGAAGTTAGTGTTAGGTGTGAGTAACAGTTGTTTTGATAAGAAGGATTATCTGGTGGAACCTACAGGCCTATCATATTCATCCTGATGATATACAGGGATATCATCTTCCTGTGCGTAGGCTTCCGCGGGTAGATTCGTCATAAACAGCTTGGTTTTCCGGTGAAATCCATACTCAGTATGTCATACTGTAGTATGTCTTGTGTTTGCTTCGAGTCAGCATCATGATGCACCACACCCCTGAAGTTGCTTCCAGTAGTGGAAGCGAAACGTCGTACTTCAAACCCTTCGTGATGTGGATTTCACTGGAAAACCAAGCTGTTTATTCCTTATGAAAGTCTGATGTAATGATATGACAGCTACAAAAGCTGTCGCTGGCAATGTTTGCTTGGCAATCTTTTGTTGATAATTACTTAATATATCATGGCTGATCAATTAGTGGAATTTTAATGAAAATAAATTATAACATTACATTACAGCTAGAACAAAAGTAACTAATTCTAGCCTCTTGCAAAATTTCTTATGTCCCAGAATAATGAGTTAGTTTAATAATTAACTATCTCTGTTATAATTTAAGCATATTTAATGTTTTGTTCCAGTACTATTGAGCATTTACTACCGCTTTTCTTGACCCAGCTGAGAGATGAATGTCCTGAAGTTAGACTTAATATCATTTCCAATTTAGATTGTGTCAACGAAGTTATCGGCATTCAACAGGTATCAACCTTTTTTGATTTCATTTATATATCACTAAAATGTATTTTATCTATATTATAAATCTGAACACTTGCTCGTAGCGAGATAATGCAGCCCCCAATCTCACTGTAGGCTGTCATGCTGCAGATTTTTTTTTTTTTTTTTCTGAGATAACTATTTTTTTATTGTTTAATATCTTTTCTCTTCAATAAAATCGGGAGTTTAATTGGCTTCAAACAAACTAATTCTAATCAGTAGTAAAACATCCAGTGGACATCTTGGGCCCGCCAAAGATCTTCAAACAATCAATTTAAGTATTGTTAAACCATGCCAATGTTATTGGCATCTTCCTCTACAATATTAGTTCCCATAATATTTAAAGCCTAGTCCACATTAACAATCATTTGCCTGAAATACAGAACCTTTTGTGTTACGACTATTTTGTGCACATTATTTAAAAACATTTAATATCTGTTAATTTTTTAGAGAACGTAAAGGGGCCTGCACACCTTGAGTATAACTGCGCTGTTTATCACATTTTATATCATGTCTGAGTGATAAGGAGGCAACTGAGCAGTTTATCACATTTGGATATTATGTCCAAGTGATAAGCGGAGGCAACTGCACAGTTTAGACTCGTTTTTTGCAATGATAAACTACGCAGTTCCCTCTGGTAATCCTACAGTTCACACAGCCACTTTAGTTGCCATCTCATTACCTGTTGTGTGTGTCACACCAGAACTGAGAGAACTTAATGGAAAACTGAGAGTGTAGCCTACACTCATTGGGTTTAGATATCGCACAGATTTATGTACAGATTTTATAGACGGATAACTAAGTACAGTTAAACTGAAGGTGTGTGAGGGCCCTTAGCGCATATGTGCATGTGTATGAGGCATACATTTTTTAAGACATTTTTTCAGGTAAATGTTTGTAAACATTTGTGAATTAGGCTTGAGGTTGGCACCCTCTTTTATTTTTAATTTGCTATTGACAAACCTAAAGGTTGTTCATTTCACCATTTTTTTTTCTAAGGCTTCTTAGATTATTTTCAAAAATTCTTTACCATCCAACTGGGTGTTGATAATATTTGAAAATACTCTGGAAGAGGAAGCCGCTATTTCTACCATGTGCTGTTGGTTTGTTAAGTTATTGTTTTGCTTTATTGTTATCTAGCTGTCTCAGTCACTATTGCCGGCTATTGTTGAACTGGCTGAGGACTCCAAGTGGAGGGTTCGACTTGCCATTATCGAGTATATGCCACTGCTGGCTGGCCAACTCGGAGTAGAATTTTTCGATGAGAAACTCAACTCTCTTTGCATGGCCTGGCTCGTCGATCATGGTATGTATTCATGATTAATTTCCTACTTTTAAAATTATTTATATTTAATTACTTAATTTATTTCTAAAATTACTATACAGTTCCTTTAAAGGCATCAAAATTAAATTAATTTATGTTATTCTGTGTGTTTCTGTGTTTATGTTATTTATGTTATTGGTCTTATTTGTTTTAGTTTATGCTATCCGAGAAGCAGCTACACTAAATCTAAAGAAATTAGTTGAGAAATTTGGTTCTGAATGGGCCCAAAGTACCGTTATACCTAAAGTGTTAGCTATGTCAAGTGACCAGAACTACTTACACAGAATGACCTGCCTCTTTAGCATAAATGTGAGTAGATTTACCTTTTTTTTTGGTGTTGATTAATTTTTGAATTTAACTATCTATTAAAATTAGTACTTAAGGTAGCAGTGTTAGTACTAGTAGTAGTAGAATGGGGAAGACGAACCATTTGTTCAAAATTTAGCAACTTAGGACACTTATTTGAGCCCTTGTTTACTAACCCCGTATGAAGTTCAGCCGCCATCTCACTTGACACCACCAAAGCGAATGCGATATGATTAATAGTGAGCTACATAAACCAAAATCTCTGGGCAAGGGATCGAACCTGCGTTCTCAACTTTGACTTATAGATGGCCGAACAGAAGTAACCAATGCCTTTAGGCCAACCATGGCTACTTTGATCCCCTTAAGGTAAGAGTACTATAAACCATGGCAAAAAATGCATTCTTCGATTTGCCATTTGTACTGAAGAATGCACCCAACTACTTAAATCCTTCCACTTGTTCAAGGGATTGTTGTAGATTGATTGTCTCTTATCAACATTTGTTTTTAGGAATGAATATAATAACTTCATTACAAATATAACTTGTGTAACTTCATTTTTTTACAACTTTATTTATGGCATTGTTAATTTGATTAGCATCTCTTTTCTTCAAAATGCCTGTAACACTTTCATTTACCTTTATTTTTCTCTATCCCGGGTGGTTCAAAGTGATAAGTTACTTTTGCTTGAAAACCAGTTTTTATTTATTTTACCTTCTAATTTTGCTTCTGAGCTTACCGAAGGTAACGGAAGCTATGTGATCGTTCTGAAGGACAAAGATATTTTATGTCTCCGATTGAAAAAAAAAATCCAAGACAGAAACCTGTTTCAGACATCAGGGAACTTTTTTGGTTCCATGTCGTTCTGTCGCATAATTTTTGCAAACCAACATATCTTAAAAACTGCACGTTTGATTTGAATAAAATTTGGATGGTAGGTCTTAATTAGCCCATTTTTGGTCCCTTACAAGTATCAACCTTCTGCGCCTGTTTGTTTCCCTTCAACATGCGCACAAACATACATTTATTTACAGCTATATCTTCAAAAGTACTCATCTAATTTTTATGAAATTTGGATGGTTTGTTGAAAGTAGGCCGCAGGTAGCACCAGATAACTTTCAACCGTTTGCACTCTTTAACTTTTGCTTAATTGATTCATGTAAAAAATCAAAACAATTTTGACATACTAAAAAAAAAATGGGGGGGGGGGAATATTTGAATGAATTAGACTATAATGGCTTGTAAAAGCATAAAATCAATAAAGTTTGTGACAGAATGCGAGGAAGTTTTGTGCCAAACTAGTTGGCAGTCTTTTTTTAATATCTCTGTATCTCAGAAATAAACTATTGATGGTCACATTTTAGCAATTACAAGATATATATTTTCTACTTGTTAAAAATGGAAAATTGAGCTTGTCTTTCTTCGAAATATACATTTTTACAATAATTAACTTTATTTTCCAAGGAGTTTCAACAATTTAACACAATTATCTACCAGATTAATGCAGTGCAAACTGCAAAATCTTTTTTTTTTAATTGAACTTGCCATAATTTACTTCTAAGAAACAGATTTAGGCTTATTAATTTTATATTATTGGTATGTTTTTAAAATGAGAATGATATTTTTTCAGGTACTAGCACAGGTTTGTGGCCAGGATATTACAGCACATCTTATGCTCCCTACAGTGATCACAATGGCATCGGACTCAGTGCCCAATGTCAGGTTCAATGTTGCTAAGACTCTACAGAAAATAGGCCCTGTTTTAGATGCTAAGTAAGTTATTTAGTTATTAAGTTTAGTTATTTAGTTCATTAAGTACAATGAAAAAGAAAAAAAAAGTGTTACTGTCATGTGCACAAAGCTGTTACAAGTCTTATAAACAAATATATGATTTTTTAAAAAGAAAAACTATGGTGACGTTGGAACCTGTAACATTCATGTTTTACACAATGTATTTAAACAGGGCATGAAAGTACTCGGAGATCATGTATCAAATCTATTTTCCAAATTCACGATTTTTGTACTGGTTGTCCGTCAAGGTGGCAAGATTTCACTAAAGTTCAAAAATGCCTAAATTTACCCAGTCATAAATTTATTAAGCATGTGTCGAAGATGGTTATCCTTGGAGCAAGCAGGCAAACAACTTTTAGAACAACGGCCAGCATTGTTAAATATTTCCTCACATTTATCCCAAAATATAAAACTGACCTAATGAAATCTACAAAATATAAGAACATCGTTACTATGTTAAAAATTGACACGATGAAAGCGGAAGTATATAAAAAAAAATAGTATATAAAAAAATATATATATATTCAACAAATATATATTTGTTTGTATAATTTTCTGGGACTACATTGCACAGCATTTCCTATTTATCGTGTTTCTTTATCAAAGATCACATTTCTATTTTTACAGCTGCTCAGTGGGGAGTTGGGTGACCAATTTTGAAAATAATTCATTAATTATTTGATTTGCCACTATTATTTTTTGATCGATGTCAGTAATGTTAGTAGGTATATAGTCAGTATTTTCACATAATTAGTCAGTAAATTTGACCTTACAACCAGTTTGCAGCCCTGTAATAGTCGTGTTATAGAGGTTAATTTAACATTATGTGTTATGGCAATCTCAAGGGGATTTGAAAATTGCACTTGTAATTGACGTTGTCGTGTTATTGAGGGTTGTGTAAGCGAGGTTCTACTGTATAATTATTACAATAGACGTCAGTATTAAATGTTTTGTTTTATTTCCCTCCTAATTTCTGTTGTTTATTTTATTTTTTTTTTTTTTTTGCAGTTGTTTACAAACACAAGTGAAGCCTGTACTTGAAAAACTTAATACAGATGACGATGTCGACGTGAAATATTTTGCTTCGGAAGCGATTGCCGGTATAACTGCAACTTATTGAATCAAAATTCTCAAAAAACATGAAAATTTAAATAACTCAACAAAACAAGAAAAAGAATACAAAACTAAACTTTTTATTTTCTTTTTACTTTACCGTGTCTGTATGAAGAATAACAAAGAAGAAAATACAAAACAAAGATTTTTTTTGTAATTATTATTATTATTTATTATGAGAAAAAAAAAACAAATATAAATAAATAAAATAACAAAACATTTCTTTTTTTCCTTCTCTCAATCTGAGTTTATTTTTTAGCTGAATTTTCTTTTTTTTTTTGTAAAAGAAAATATAATATATGAAATGTAATATTTAGGCTCTATGGGATCAGAGATTTAAAACAAGTTATCAGGTATTTATATTTTTATACTCATAGTTCATTAAAATAATATGTATTAGTTGTTTTGCTGTATTTTCCTTATATATATATTCTTGTGTTAATGATATATTATGTATAATGTGAGCAATAAAATATTAAAATTTGACTTCAAATTAAAATATTAAATAATTGGTTGATTATTCATGAGAAAGGTGTTACCTGGTGATAAATTTGTGATTTTATGTTAAAGATTTGATTGCATTTTCACATCTTTGTATATTTATATCTTAGCTGATACAATACTTCTGAAATTTTTCTGTTTCTTAAAAAAATAAAATCTTAGCTTTGAATGTTCACAATTGAAATCTTCACTACCTTCATGTCCTATATGTGTGATATATTAACTAAAATCTGTACGAACTTACCTGAAATATTCACTTACCTGAAATTGTCTCAGTTATTTGCTTTATAATATTTAATTAATTAACAAATTTAGTCAAAATATTCACTATATACCCTGAAATCAGAAATCTTAACTGAAGTTTTTGTGAATAGTTAGAAAATTTCACTAGCTTGGTTAAAGTTGACTCGATATTGGCTAGAATCTTCACAAAATTAGCTTGGAAGTTTTCACAAATATTAGCTTAACAGCTGGAATATTCACAAATTTAGCTGAAAATTTCACAATATTAGCAAATAATTTTAAAACAATTGATTATTTTAACTAAACAAGATAAGAAAAAAAATTAAACATTTTATGAACTATAAAAGTAAAAATATTTTTATCCTTTTACTACAATATTGCATTTTTAACCTCTGACCCCATAGTCCTTTTTAAAATAAATATATCAACATAATTATTATTATTATTACTATTATTTTCTAATAATTTTGTTATATAAACTATGTTATTGCATATTTTTAATAATAATCCTAATAAATAATTTTCTCTTACCTTTTTTTTGTACTTCAGAAAAAAGAAATATATATATTATAATTGTACTACTTAAACAAATAAATAAAGAGTTTTAAATAAAAATATACTCAATATTAAATTGTATATTTACAAAAAAAAATGAAAATTTTTAACAAAACAAATTTAATAATTGGAAGAAAAAAATAATATTCTGACAAAGAATTATGCGAAAGTATTAATTTATAATAATTTATAAAAGAGAAACATTCGATGAATAAACTGTAAATTATATTATATTTACTTTTTTTATTTATTATTATTTTATTTTAAGTTTGTTTGTTTTTAACAGATTTTTCGTGGATCTTATTCATACTGAATATAATTTAAATTAAACAATATAATTATTTTGATCAGTTTATTGTTAAAGTACCATTGACAGAATAAGTTGAGACCTATAGTTTTAACTTGTCTTATTATTTTCATCATCATTTTTGTTTTTTTGATGATGTTCATCATCAATTAAGTGGTATTTTTAAATTAAATAAATCATCTACTGAGATTTTGTAGAACTTATTATATTGTGATTAAAAAATTTGAAATTGATCACAATAATAAAAGTGAAGAATTGACCATTTATGAAATAAAACTATTATTATTATAAACCTAACTTATAATGTCTGTTATTACTAGGTGTTTTTTATTCTAAAGAAATGCCCTTTCCCACATATTCATTTCCTAGCCTAAAATGAGACTAGGAGGACTTGTTGTAAAATATGTACACGGCCACCATCTTGAATCTAAATGGCCGATTGGAAAAACTAAAATTGGTTGATGTAGCGTATCTGGGGCATCATGTATAGAAATGGAAAAAAAACTGGCACATATAATTTAAGTATTTTCTCTAGATTGATCAATAATGGACCAATTATGGATACTTCTTAATTTCATAAGTTTGCTCTTAATGCATTTTCTATCATCAGTCCTCTTTTTTGAGACAAATATGTATACAGGTCGATTTTGCAAATCTTGGGCGTATCTTTCGTGCGATGTAGCGTATCAGGTTTTTCAAGAGAGTATGAAATGAAAAAGTATCCATAAATAATGCAATTTTTATCAATATACAGGAAACACTTTAATTATATATGCATTATATTTGTCAGTTTTTCCATTTCTATCTGTGATCCCCTAGATAGGCTACATCAACCCTAATAATTTGTACATCATTAAAAAGCTAAATATTAAATTTGAAGTATTTTCATCATGACAAATTTTGCATATATTTATTTAGGCGCCATCTTGATTCAAGATGGCAGCTAGAAAAAGTTTTCACCTAGAGGCCTTTAAAATTGTAGTGGTTCCAGAGATATCATGATGAATCTGTGGTATTTGAATTTGATATATATGGATATTCAACAATTTCAGGTTGAGTGATATTTTTGAAAGAGCCTGTGGGAGGCCACAGTAGTTTTGGCCTAGCTAGCTGCAGTCATTTTTACCTTACTATCTACCCTCAGGTTTTTGATATTTCACTTTATTTCAATGTTAAATAATTTATCTCTTGTTTATTTTTATGAAGATTATAATTTAATACACCTAAAAACTAATATTTTAAATTTATTAATTATCATTTCACTTTTAATTTACTGCTAAATTGTTAATTTTGTTACTAAAATGTAAATTTTGAACTAAAGTATTTAAAATGGTCTGTATTTACCTTTTTTTTGACAATAAACTGATCAATTTTTATATTTTGAGTTTTATTCATTATGATATTTCACGAATTTCTGCTTAAAATTTGGATTTAGAAGGAGGAAAGGAAAAAGGTAAAGGTGTTGAGAAATGTTTGGTTATTAGTGGCACGGAATTGTTTAAAATATATAGAGTCCGATACGCTCCAATTTATATGGCTCACTAATGATAACCATACTCACTTAAGTAGTACAATGTACAGAGGTATAATGTGCGTAGTCGTTGGAACTCTACTATGGGGCTGGTAAAATGTGCCTAAAATATGGCCTAATTTTTAGGTTCAAACAAGAGGTTCGTCCTACTTATCAGTATTAACCTTACTTTACTACTATGTTGAATAATATCTTTAATTTTTTTTTAATTTTAGGGTTAAACACATTTTATTTGAAATAAGCAGAATTAAAACAAGTTTTTTTCCATAGGAAATTTACTAAAAACTTTGATTTTAGCATTTTTAAAACACCGGGGCATTATTACCAAGAACTATTTTTATTTATGTTTTCCTCAAAGGTTTGCCCGCTTTCTACAAATTATTGTAATAATCACATGCATTAATATATTTATCTTAAATATTGGAATATTTTGAATGAGGATGTTCTTTAAATTTGTAATTGAATGTTAGCTTGGTACCGAATCTAGTTGCTAAATTATTGGCTAATCTGCAGTTATCCATTACAGTCGAGAATCGCTTGGCGGCACTATTTCGCTTGATTTTTACAATTTTGAGATTATATCCCTTTGTCAAAAGAATTCATTTTTAAGATTTATACATGTAAAAGATTATATCTATATAATTAATTCATTTTAGAGATAATATCCCTTTGTCTAAACAGTACATTCGATTGAGGGCCCCCCAATCTTCTAACCTCTTTTCTTAGGTGGCTGGATAACTGCAGTTTTACCAAATTATTTACTGCTACCGTTTTCAATTTTTTTTCTTGAGCTACTGTTTATCTGTCAGATCTATCCCCCCCCCCCCCCTCCCTCTCTTGAAAAATCATAAATAATAAATATTTTATAGAAATTTTAATATTGTATACACAATGCACACTAGCATAAAATTATCCCCAATTTCGAGAGCGAATTTTTAACTTTCCTGTAATTGCAGCCCTAAATTTGGCCTGCGTATGAGTGAAGAACAAAATTTCTATTCTTACTACTCAAGTAAGAGAACAAAATTATTTCTATAATATTTGGAAATTTTTATAAATATTCATTCATTTTCTTAGCATTTAATTTTAGAAGAAATACAACTTTTACCTGTTTAAAAATATTTATTAAATTATAAAGTCAAAGTGTGTTAGATTGATATGTTTTTATTTTGTCTAAATTAAATAGTGAATTCAAAAAAATTGAATATTCGTTTGTTCCAAAATTACCGTTTGTGCGGAAATTCAACTTTTGCTTTGAGTTTGTCAGTCTAAGCTAATGTAAGTTACTTGTTTTTCTCTCTATTGAGGCTAGTAGTTTAATAGCTCAACTTTATTTTTATAACTATTCAAATAAATAAAATATGCCGGAAATAAAAGTTAATAATTCTAACGTAGATAAACAAACGGTTTATAAATGTTTCCTTTTGAATGTTCGAAGCCATCGTGATTATGTTTGTCTTGAAGTTGAAAACTGTCCGAGTGTGTTAGATTTTTCTAATAACGATGATTTTTCCATAGATGCCTCTCACATTGTAATGCCTGTATTAGATAAAATCAGATTTAATATAAAATGTGCTAACTCTTCGATACCATTTTGGTTTGAAGATAAATTAGAAGTTTTTGCCGAAGGTCATCAAATATTTCCGAAAATATACTGTCCGAAATGTGAAAGCTTACGTAGAGAGGAATCGAAGGAATCAAAACATATTTTAAGAACAGATATAAAATCTACTTTAGCAAATATATCTAATAAAATTAATTTTGACAATTCAGATGTAGAAATAAATTTGGATGAAAAAAATAAAATATTTGGAACTCCGTGTAGTTCTGAAAATGATTTAAATCAAAGTGATTTAGATAAAGATAATGTTGAAGTGACGAACTGCTGTCCAATAAAAAGTCTTAAAGACATTTCTACTAATAATTTTTTAATTAAAGAATTATTTGTGAAAAATAAATTCAAAAGTAAAAGTGAGATGTTGACAGTCGATCATGATACCGGCATAGATGAAATGACTAGTTTTTCACTCCCCAATGTATTAACGTTTAAAGAAAATAGTGAAAAATCAGTTCAAACTCGTGTCTGCCTTGGAAATAGAGACTTTTCAGGTGAAATGAATTTGAGCTCTACAGATTTATCAGTGACAAAATCGTGGGAAGATTTTCCAAATTCATTAAATTCTAAACTAAGATTTAGAACGGTCGATGTTGACGAAGACGCTAATTTTATCCGATCAACGACAGAACGATTTAAAAATTTCGATATGAACAAAAAAATACGATATTGGTCGTTAATAAATTCAGCAAGGCAGCTGATGAAAATGAATCAAGATGTTGTCGAACTAAATTCAATTTTAAAGTCATTAGCTGTTGAAAAATCATTAGAAAAAAATAATTTAATGGGTTCACTCTCTCCCGTTAATTTAATTTTAAAATTGAAAAAGTTAAACAGATCGTCAAGTCTTTACAATATGATGAATGATATCCCCGACAAAAAACAATGGTACGATACAAAAAATAACGAAAAAAATAAATTCAGTTATTTCAGTAAACTAACTAATACATTCTCTCAAGACGGAATAAGAAATAGAGAAATACACGATATGATCAATGAAAAATTAAAAAAGAACGATTCACCGAGCAACGAATCGCTTTTAAGTATGGATACTTTATTCAGTTTACAGAAAAGAATGTTGAAAATGATGGAATCTTTTCTCGGTAGAAACTCATTTGAGCAAAACAATCTTATAAACGCCCCTTGCGGCAAACAATGTGAAACAACTGCTTTTGAAATAAATAAAAACTAAATTTGAGAATTTATTTGTATCAGTAATGTACAATTTAATTTATAAAAGTCCTAATTAATTTTTTTTTCTTACTAAAAAAGTTAAAATTTATTTAGTTAAATTCATACTTTGGATTTATATAATTAAATTGTTTTCTTATTATGTCCATAATTTCTACTCAGAAGGGGAAAAATTAATATCTCCAAGAACTTGTGGTTTTTTTGTAACTCTATTTGCTCATTTGATGGCACTGAAGTTCCTTATCTCAGGACCTTATGTTATGACACACCACCTTATGACTGGAATGTGTGACCAACAGCTAGTTAAGTAACAGGTTACGCAACCTTATTTAGCAGATAATTCCAACATAAATAATTTCCACTTGATTCTATTATGCCATAGGTGTATAATATGCATCCATATTGTAGCAGATAATACGAAGTTAGAGCTAAATACAATTAGGATTTTTATGGCTCTTTTGCATATTTTACTCTTTATGACATTGTAAGAGAAATTTTAATACATCTTCAAGGAATGATATTAAATCAACTAAACTATCTCTTTTATAGACATTTAATATCTAATGGGAATTGATGCACTGACAACCTCTTGTACCCATTCATAGCTACTTTAATTAATTTAATCACTGGTAATATAGTTATAAATCAAAATATATAATATCAAATTTGAGGATGAGTCTAAAAGTATTTTCTTCTTTAAGCACTGCTTAGAGAATTAATATTTTTTTAGAAATGTTGTTTATTCAAAAAAAAAAAAAAAATGTTTTAATGGACCTCGCTGTCCTAAATTGTTATAATTCACCGTCTGCAAGCCACATATTTATCAAATTATACTTTTAATGGTAGATGGTAAGATTTCAGCTTTCCCTAGGTCATGCGCAGGATTGTTAAATTGGTCCCACAATAGGCTTCAATATAGCCTAAATTATTTGTTTTTATCCTATGGATGTCTTCTGGTGATAATACTAGAAACTTAAGCACTTATGAACCACTAGATGAAGATACATTGTTCACTCTGTTCCGTGGTGTACATACATTCGAAACATGTCATGTGTCCAAGGAAGTGAGTAAGCCTCAAGGCACAAAATGTTGTTTTACGTGTATGTGTTGTTTTATGTGTACCCTTGGCAAACGTTTCTACATCTTAAGATACAGTCTGGGCATGTCCTGTCAACTAGAGTAATGTTGTGGTAATTATAAAATATATTTTAATTTTCGAATATAATAAGAAATTGTTTTACTTAATTAATTAACAGAACATCACTCTTGTTGGCATGTCAGTCCCTAGAGTCATATACACACAACACACAGAATATTCTATCCAACTGAAATTAATATAGGACAAATAGCTAATTATGATCTACCATCCAAATTTCTTCAAAATGGGATGCAGGGCTCGATTTGAGGCTGAACGCGGCGGAACGGTGTTCCGGGACCTCTCTCTGATAAATAAAAAATAAAATTATTGGCACTAAGATTTTTTTTATTCCTTAGTCAAAATTTTGTTTGTTAGTAAGTGACTACAAATTTGATTAAGGACATCATGTATTAAACTGGCAATTTTTTTTTCAAATACAAAAAATATCTCTTTTGTTGAGATTATACTACTAAATTTTGATAACCTGAAACAACAAAGGTTTTTTTTTAATGGCAGGGATGGTATTAAATCAGTACTGTGCAGAGACGCTGTGCTGACAGTGGACAGGGAATGTTTTGTTGATTTTATTATTCGTATAATCCTAAGTACCTATTTATTGATTAAGAGTATTATAACAACACGTGACATGCTAATCAATAAATTGTTTATAAAAAATACTACTTAAAATGGTATAAGTTTGCACACGAAACCCACCTGATTGTAGTGTACTTTATGTCTAAAACTGCTTAAAATGCTATTTTTAACGTTTATTTTTCAAAATTTTCCCCGGACCCCCCTGCTAATGGGAGGGGGGGAGTGGTAGAGAGAGAGGGTAGGTTGTAGTTCCGGCACCTCAATTTCTAGAAATCAAGCACTGATGGGATGTATAATTTTAAATATATGCATAAAAGAGAAAGCAATGGGTGCTGAAAATTGAAAATAATATGGCACCATCCACAGTTTTATTAAGACCTACCATACAATTCTATTGATCTGAGAAGTTTTTAAGATATGCTGTGGTTTGAAAAAAATGTTACTCTTCAAAATTATTTCAATGATTATCTTAACTTAAATAAGTTCGTAAACAAAAATTGTAAAAATGGTTCCCCATTAAAATGGACCTCTTATGAGGTGTTTGTTATAGTTATAAGGTGAGTACAATAAATACACATTATTCAACTAGGTAGTATAAAGGTAGTGCTTTATTAACTATACCCAGTTAGTCATTTTGCCAGAAATGACTATAAAAATCTATTAGTTCTAACCTAAGAGATCTGAGTTAAGAAGTAATAATAAGAATGTATACAACATTATATAATAATGTATATACAACTATATAATATGTTAGTAAAGAGACAGAGAAAACTATATTTTATTATTCAGAACTTTTTTTCAAATTAAGGTAAGTCTTTACTTCATTAACATGAAAAAAAAATAATCATAGAAAGTTCTTGAGGGAAAAAATCTTACACAACCTATCTAAACCTCTAATAGTGCATTTAAGTCCCATTATGCTTCAAAATTTCCACAAATACTTTGACTAAGTGGATTTGAACAAAGTATCCTTGGATCTTGTAAACCCGGCTTAAAGAATAAAATTTAAATTGGCTGGATTGTCTACGAGTTCTTTGCTTACTGCCAAGATGATCCGAATTCTCCGTAATAGAGCCTCTAACCATAATGCTTGTAATGTACCTATTTGTACCACTGACTAAACCTTTCATTTCAGCTAACAGTTTAGAAGGATTTGCATCTCTCATTTCAGGGCCTTTTCAGTAATTACTTAAGAAGTTCAGAGAAAGGTACTTTAAAAAAGTTTAATTAGTGCAGTTTTAATTGCTTATACTGCCGGTTGATGAGGAATGAATTTCATCTCTGGCTTTCATAGGGGTTGAGTAATCAATGAAATATGGTGATTCTTCTGGTTGAACACAAAGCGTAAGGCTTATTGACTGAGTTGGGTATCAAACTCGGATTTCTGTTTGAGAAATGCAGTCGATATCAATGAGCTATTTGAGATCCTAAGATAAGTTAAGCATAAGTTAAAAATTTGCTTGAGTTAAAAAAAAAACTCCAGTTGTCTCCTACAAGTCTAGAAAGATCCCTAAACGCAACTGCATTCATAAGAAAACTAAAAGTCTACTATATTATTATTTTGTTTTATTATGTTATTCATTGTTTGACCGAGTGCCAACACTGACAAATTAAAAAAAAAAAGAGGAGAAATCTATAATTAGACCAGTCTATAACAGCCGGTCTTGTCTTTTTACCAAAAGTGGAGATGAGCAGTGTTGCCAAAATACCGATGAACATTGCCAAATTCTATTTGCAGAACCTCCTTCAAACGGCCCTGTCCCTCTGAGTAGTGTACTTTCTGTGAATAATAACCCATGATTCATTTTATATATCTTTAAATAGATTTATAGAGAAATGCCGGGTTGTTATTTTTATTTTACCTGTTTTGTTGCATTGTTTTGTTATATTTCATTTGGATAAATCAAAAAATTTTGTTAATTGTAAAACCCATTGAAGCTCTTGCTAAAAATGTAAAGTACACTCAGAAATGAACACATTATATTCCGTTGGTGACAAAGTATCTTGAAATTTAGGGCTGTTTTTGAGATATAGTCAAAATTCTCCATTAAACTAGTCAACTCTCTTTTTTCTTTTTTTTAATTTCTTAATAGCTTTAAGTGTGATCTAGTAATTAACTCTTAAGTCATATGAACTCATGTGCTGACATAAAACTTAACGCCAAACATATGTTTATGGTATTTTTCTATATGCAACCAAACTAAAGTCTCCACATGTACCTGAGAGCATGAACGGTAGTGTTTTCATAAATAATCTTGTATATTTTATCAGTAAAAGCTCGTATTATCAGTATTTTTAGCATTCATATTATCATTAGTTAGGATATCTAAAAAAGAAAATAATTAAACCGGAGAAAATAGGCTTTGTTCAGTGTATTGTTTGTGGTTACTGCCTTTTAAAAATAAAATATTTTTCCCTCTAAACAACTCGAACTAGCAAAAACTATTTAATACTTAAAAGTTAATGACATTTTATATTATTATAAAACTGATCTCAACTTGTGGAAGTAAAAATCACACTTTTTGAAGTTAATGCATACTATTGGAAAAACTAATTGTACATAATTAGTTTAAACAGATATCAATTGTCTTAATCAAATTTTCTCTTAGTAGTGTTTTTTATTAAACATTCATCTCTAGAAAATTATCTGTATGTAATATTGAACAAAAATTTGATAATTTTAGATTGTTCAACAATTTTGAAGTTCTGGTAGGTATTACAGTGTTTTAATTCGTTGCTTTTCTTTCTCTCATTCCTTATGTCCTGATAAATGACAATGATAGGTTATTATAGAACAAAGATATTAGCCATTTAACCCATATCATATTGATCTAAATAATTGAAGAGAATTCTGTAAGAATTTAACTCGGGTTATTGTTTGTATTTGGAATATTTTTCTAGAGTACAAGTTATATGAAGTGGTTCCAGCTAAGGACCTTAAGAATAGCATGCATGGATAACGCTGTTCTTATACTATTTTCCCCAATGTACAAGAGAATGTTTTCTTTTGTTAAATATTTCATAAAATATAAGTCACCTTCCTCAGAATTGAAACTCTAAAACCAAAATATATATTTGGTTGCCAAAGAAGTAATATTTATATTTTTCCTCAACTAAATGAATTGAAAATAAAGGTAATTTTTTTAAAATATTATAATAATAATATGGCTAAAATAATAATGTTTATTAATAATATTAAAACATACCCTGATAAAACAATTAAAATAGAATAATAAAAATTAACGTGAACTTTCCACCACCTCTTTTCTCAGTCAACAATTACATGCTATAAAATTTCATCCCATTTTTTTCTTTTTAACTTCTTGTAAAAGAAGTGCTTTCTTTCGATATATTTTCAATAAAATATGTCACTTTTTTCAGAATTAAACCCAAGATATTACCAATTTAAAATATGTATTGGATTTAGTATTTAAAAAGACAAACAAAGTATTAAAATACTTTCCCACAACTAAACTTACTTTAATTGGAAAAAAAGTATATAATTATTAGTAATAATATTATAATAATTATATGGCTAGAATAATAAATGTTTATTGATAAGATTAAAATATACCCTGTTAAAAAAATTAAATTCCCAAAACAAAAAAAATAAAATAATTAAAGGAGAAAATAAAACACCAGATAAATGACACAAAAAACGCCAATAGTTTAAACTGTTTAAAATTTAATTAAAAAAAAATTAACTAGAATTAAATTAACTATATAATTTACAATTAAAAAATCTATCTTAGATTTTTTCTTTCAATAAATAATTTTTTTTTATGTAGTTAAAAATAATATTCCATCTTCCATAATTTTCCAATCTTTTTCAATTTTTTTTAAACATTTGACTAGACTCTTCAAAATCATGAGTCAAAGATCCAACAAAATATTATTTATAAAATTAACAATTTTTTAAAAAAAATAAATAATAATAGTTAATAATACAAAAGTTAGGAGGAAGTACAAGAAAAAAAGTTTGGTTTTTTACAAAAGAAAATTCTTATAAAATAATATATTTTTGTTGAAGTTTTTCTCAACATCAATATTATTTATAAGCATAGATCATTCATAAATAAAAATTGGAGAGTACAATTTTTTTAAATAAATAATTTATATATTTACGTATAATATATGGGCCAAAAGTAAGTACATACCTATTTTGGTGAAATCAGACACTTTTAAAAAAATAAAATTAAGTTAGAAACCATGTTTAAAATGTGCTATAAGTGTAACTAAACTTTATGTTAGTTTGTATAGAGTGTTCCAAAACATATATATATATATATATATATATATATATATATATATATATATATATATATATATATATATATATATATATATATATATATTTAAAATTCTTAAAAAATGAATTTAGAAGAACAGATCTTTGTTGAGATATCCCCTAACAGAGGAGTAAAATGTAATGACGTAGAAGAAGCAAAGAAAATTTAACATCAAAAGAATGCGATTTGAAAACTTGTAAAAAAATTTGAAAGAACTGAATTCGCACACGAGAGAAAGGCCAAGAACTGACCCTAACCAAATAACAAATTGAACCAATAACTTTGGTTAGGGACGCCAACTTAAGAATAAGAACACTAATAACACGTTCTTAACATGATTTAATTATTGCTTAATATAAAAAAAGAAGGTAGATTTAATAAAAGATAATTAAATAAGAGAGAAAGAAAATCTGTTCTAAATCTAGGAATGAAAAATGACTAACACTCCTCCAAAATTAAGTTTCTTGAATAAAAAATAATAATAATTAAAAAAAAAAATAACAATGATGAAAAAATTAATATAAAAAGAGATTTTTTTTTTTCATCCAATTAAATTTAGCCAATGAGACTTAACAGTCTCACAAATAAAATTGGTTATTAAGCTAAAGGTGCCTCGTTACAGAGATGGCTGATAACAAATGCTAGTGTGAAATTATGTGATAAACAAATATTGGTCTTAACCTCCTGAAGTAGACCTTTAATTTTATTCTTACAATAACAATAGATAACACAATAACAAATAGAAATCCTTTAGCTTTAAAAACCACTTTTTTGAACACAATACTTGTTCAAAGAACAAGTATTAAACAAAATAATATAACTTAAAATTTACAAAATAATAGTTGGTTTGATTTACAAAAGACATACATAGAAAATTGTAATAGAGAAAATAAAAAATTTTTCAAACAGAAAAAACTCATTTTACGTTAATTTCTCTTTTTTTACCCTTAAAATTTACATTGGTAATGAGTCCGTTAAAAAATATAAAAATTATTAATAACAAAACTAGGTATATTTATGTTTATTTACAAAAATTATTTATGGTTTTTCTTTTTGTGTTATTTTTTTTAGAATTAAATAATCAATTTTATTTTTATTTTTGTCTTTTGATATTATAGAAAATTAAAAAAAAAAATAATAATAATAATCAAAATTATATTTCAGTATCCAGATTTTAATTAAATGTACTTAATTTATTTTGTAATTAAAAAGATAATAATTATAAAGAGGTATACAGACAAACTTCGACTTCGAAAATTCTGAATTGAGAAATAATTTCTCTTAATATTAATTTTTTTATTAATATTGATTTATTTGATAATATACAGTTAAATATGTGCTCAAATTCGGTAAATTACAATAAGTAAGAGTAAAAACAGTTGTGGTAACAATCTAAAGTCGAAATTTGTCAGTTTTTTGTTAAATATTTAAGATTTTAATTTTTTTATAATAATAATAATTTAAAAGTAATTTGATGTATATTTATTAACTTTTTATCAATTTTAATAAGTTTTGGTATGAAACTTACTTATTAGAAATAAAACTAAGAAAAAAAGGATAATTTTTTTTTATAATTGAAATGTAAAATTAAATTTTGAATACATAAAAATTTGATTTCCTAGGAATCCATTGTTCCCAATTTAATTTATTATTGCATTTTGTTTTACACGTGCAAATTGTTTTGCAATTCTACTCAACGTGATTATCAGAGTAAATTAATTATCTTTCACATCTCTGGGATTTGAACTATCGCCAGAAATGTTGGAAAGTTTTGACCTTGGTTTCAGATGAGTGGGGAGTACGCCCAAACCAATTATCTTTTTTTCTAATTTCATCTGTTTTTCATAAGGTATTAAAATTTATCAAAATGTTAAACACTCCATGAATTTAAAAAAAATTCTTCATTCGTTTAAATATTTCCTAAAATGGCACAATACTATAACAGGCGAACTTTTGATAATTTTTGCATACTTTTATTTTTAACTTATTTCTTCTCGACTGATTTTTCTACTGATCAAGTATATATAGATCTTTAACCAAGAAATAAGTTTAGTACAAAAAAAACCTTAATTAAACAAGCGAATAATTATACATCAATGACATTTAAACTAGAGTTAAAAATTTATTTTATTTTAAAGAAATAAATAGAATATTTTAATTTAAAGCAATTTATTATTTTTCCTCCAATTCGAGTAAAATAATTTGATATTATAAATTATTTGAGATGAAAAAAACCAAAATAAAAATAAAATTAAGTGACCCTTATCTCTTTCAATAACAACCATTTATTTATTATATATATATTTTTTTTTTTTCAAACAATTTTCTTTTTTTGTTTGTGTTTTTATTAATCATTTCCTTTAATTAAAAAATAAAAATTAACTCCTTCACAAAATTTCATAAAAACCTACCCATCATCCATAAGATGATGCACTTTAAAATTTTCCCATTTCTTTCCGTAGGTTCTATTATCACAGCTTGAAATTCGGAGACAATAAGATATGAAGTACCAACACTAAGTCTGTTTTTCTTTTCTTACGTAATTTTAGAGAAAAAAAAGTCGACTTAAATCTTACAGAAGTCCCGAACGAAAAGATGTTATAAATATATTTGTTTGGTGTTTTTTTTACCCTATTTTATAATATTAAAGTCACTGAAGACTCTGTAAGTTCTTTTGTTTTAAGTTTGTTTGACTTGTTTTGTTGTCTTAAACAGCAACTCCAAGTTGAAAATCTCGAATATTTACAGATGTATCCACCATCTGGAAGGAAGTAAAAATAAAAAACAAGAAATTAGAAAATGGAGTTACAAATATTACAACTAACAACTATGTAGATGAATTAAATACGTTTATCACATCGGTTTTAAAACCGACATATGCACGTGCCGATAAAACAATGAACATCTAATCGACTCAATTGTTCTCTCGATAAAAGCTTCAGTCAAAACTGCTGCAAATGTCACTACGCTTATGTGATATTTCATTGTTCTATTATACCTTAAAGAAGAAATGACATTACTCTGAAATGACGGTAAATCCAAAACTTCAGTACTGAACCTTTTTTTACTAATAATTTATAAAAGATTGTTATAAAGAGTTTCTTTATCTTCTAATCTACAAGGAGTATAAATGAAGTGAAGTGAACATGAGTTTAAATAAAATTATTTAAAACAATGGGGTAGGCAAGGGTTTTCACCATTAAGTGTTACAAGAGGCAAGTAAGGTTATAATAATGAAGCATTCAACATCATTTGCATTTCAGTACAGTTTTTTGGTAAATATATAGTTTTTTGGCTCGTAACAAGGCAGAAACAGTAGTTGTTTAGTAATTAAAAGCAAAAGGAGTAAGTGCTGCTAGAATCTAGTGCACAAAACAACATACTTTTTCTGTTTGAACTACATATAAATTTACTGATGATAACGGGTATAAATTTACCTTTACCTCTTCATCTTCTGAATCTGAGTAATAATGAGCAGCTAAGTGGTCTTCATCTTCATCCTCGCTATCTCCGAGACAGGAAGAACCCAATTCTAGAAGACAGTTAGTCATGTTGGAGTTAGCACAACTGTCTCTCGCTAATAAGAATGGACTCTGACCTCCGTAGGTAAGAGGACATGCATCAGCGCCGAGTTCTCTAACAAGCGTCTTCACTAGACCAACTTCACCCATCGTACTTGCCATATGAACAGGTGTCAGACCTCCTTTCAATTCCTATAACATAACAAAGAAAACGAACCAATTAAACAAAAATTAAATTATATCTAAACTAACATTTTACTTTGGACAAATCCAGGATTTAAAGTCGACTCCCACATTCGATTGAAGTTCTTGGTCTTCCGGTGGTGACCGCGTCTCGAAGGGTGTACATCCCGTCGTTTTGCTCCTACTGCTAGAAGCATCTTCAGGTGTGTTCATGGTGTCCTTGGTTTAAGACAGGTGTGAATTCACACTTAAACCAAGGACACCATGAACACCCCTGAAGATGCTTCTGGCATTAGGAGCGAAACGTCGGGATGTACACCCTTCAGGACACGGTCAGCACCGGAAGACCAAGAACTTCGTTATAATTGTAACTGCGGAAGCCTACGAACATTAATAAGCAATTCCACATTCTAATTTATACAAATATTAAATAACAACATAATTAACAGGGTAAGGATTTAAAGGGAACTAAGTCCATAAAACCTTTGTGGATTTTTTGTTTTTTTAGTACATTGGAACTCTCGAGGGCAAATCAAGTGAAGTGTCACTTAGAAACGCTGCAATAAGGTACCAAACTAAAGGCTTATTTCACTTCTGTACTGAAAAACATATAATTTCCACTACACCAAATAGTTATGTAGCTAAATCTTCGATCAAGACAAAAGATAGAGTTTGTCCACTTTAATTCTGACCCTCCCGATAGTAGTAATGAGTAGTAGGCACTTGATTAGGAACAGACAAAGTCGTCTCAAAGATAACAAAAATTAAATTTAAAAAAACAAAAGAACTATTTAACTTTACGTAAGAGATGAATCTACGGAAAGAAATTTAAGTTTTGGTTATCAAAGGACACTTCTTTAGAATATTACCCTCCTTATATATAAAAAAAAAAAAAAAAAAAAAAAAAAAAAAAAAAAAAACAGAGGGGAGTAACAATCTAAAGAATGTGTAAGGAATGTTCTTCTTTAGGCTGTTACTCCCCTTATAAATAACAGAAGGTAGTAACAATCTAAAGAATGTGTAAGGAATGCGTACTTCTCTAGACTTTTACTCCCCATATAAAAAAAAGAAGTGTGATATGTGATATTCCTTTGTCCCAAAATACATTGCACTACACTACACATCCCTTTGTCATAATAGTTAATTAGTCAAAATCATTTATATTCTAGAAAAAAACCAAAAACATAGGGGAGTAACAATCTAAAGAAGTGCCAATCACATTACAAATTGCAGCATAAATTACTTTATGCCGACAATAATAACTAAAAAAAATTACCACATTAAAAAGGAAGAAAAATTCTAAACTGAAACCTATTTTTTTGTATTTTTATTGTTAAATAAAAAGTAAAGGACAAACGTATTATTTTAAAACGGTAAAAAAAAAGGTTTACCGATTTCAAATTATAAATTTTCTTTAAGTAAAAAAGCTGGTTATTTAACAAAATGCTTTGTAAGATCCTTGAACAAGTATAAAAAATGGCCTTCGACCTTTTACAAGTAAAGAAGATAATGATCTGTTGTCAAAGAATAACGGTAATCCTTCCAACCCTAGAAGTGATAAAGGGCAGGACGGGGAAAACCCCAAAGACCTTTCAAATACCTAAAAATGAAAAGTAATACCACAAAAGGTTTTCCAAAATAAAATCCTCTTTTGCTTACTTGAAGGAAACAAATTCGTGTTTTTCCCCGCGTTTCAAATTAGTTTGGATCACTGACCGCAAATAGACTTCTGAAATTGTATAAGACGGGTTTTTACCTAGTAGGCTTAACATTTCTAATAGAAAATACCTTAAAAGTAATTTATAGAAAAAAGGGGCCAAGGACACTTTAAATAACCGTATTGGTAAGTTTTAAGAGTTTATAAATATAAAAATTAAACGAAATATTAAAATAATTTAGTGGATTCAACGATGTAATATTTTTCGCTTAGTGAAAATCATAAATGATCATGAAAATATACTTATGCCGTATTTATTAGCCATCATAAATGTTTCTTAATTCTAGTATTTTTTTTGAAACGCACTTCTTTAGGTAGTTACTCCCCTTATAAAGAAAACAGAGGGGAGTAACAATCTAAAGAAGGTGTACGGTATATTCTTCTTTAGACTGTTGCTCCCTTTATAAAAACAGAAGTGCGATATTCCTTTGTTCATTGGACTAAACATCACTTTGTTAATAGTTATTTAGTAAGTCATTTATATTCTAAAAACACATAGGGGAGTAACAATCTAAAGTAGTACCTTTTGAAAAGCTAGAATTCACAAAAACATACATAAATAATAATCTATATTAATTTAATAAAAATTTGATATTAGGAGTCAGACAAAGTTTTGAATTTACTAAGTGAAATGCACACTAAAGAACTATTATAGTGTAATGATTTATTCAAGCTTACCCCTGCGTTAATGTTGGCGCCGTACCAGGTCAGATGTTTAAGAAGTGCGATATTTCCACCCATTAGAGCCAAATGAACACAGGCAAGACCTAAAACAATTACAAAAAAAGAATAATACATTAAATAATAGTAATAAAAAATATAAATTTAAATAAATAATTTTTAAAAAATAATAAAATGCAAGTCTCAAAAAACCTTAACTAAAATAATAATGTCTACCAAATTGTATTTACAGGTAAATAAAACGTGAGTGCATTGAAAGGTCAGTTACTTCGACATACCATCCAAATTTCATGAAAATCAGATGAGTACTTTTGAAGTAGGTGTAAATAAATGAATGTTTGTGCGCATGTGGAAGAGAAATAAATGGACGCAGAAGGTTGAAACTTATATGGGATCAACGATGGGATAATTATGACCTACTGTTCAAATTTCATTAAAATCGGACGTCTAGTTTATAAGATATGTTGGTTCGCAAAAATTGAGCGCCAGACAGAATGACCGACAGACCGTCAGATCTGAAACGGATTTGTGTCTTTGAATGTAAGAAATCGGACATAAAATAAAATATTATCATTCTTCTGAGCCAACACATAACTATTGTTACCTTCGATAAGTTCGGAAGCAATATCTGAACTTGTTTTAATTGAACTAGGTACTAGGTACATAACCATTTGAAATATTTGTTCAAAAAGAATGCCTTTAGCATATTGAACACAATTCTTCAACATTTTACGATGTATATTATACATCGTAATCAATTAGCGAATACCCTTATAAAACAAACCTGTTGCTTTGAATAATTTAATAAAAAAAAAAAAGGGCTTCAATTGTACAACAAACAACGAAGGTTTATTTTTTACTTTCAAGAAGGCTAAACTGTCCGTTTCTAAACGGGTAAAACGACAGTTACTCCGTGTTCGTTTTGCGAGAGAGCTATTTCAACTCTCCCGGGGGATTCCCTGATATACAGCGCCGACGGAACACGATTAGAGGTCGTTTTCTAAAAACTTAAACTAAACGTCAGTCGAGCACAACGGGGTCAATGTTAGGATTAAAAAGAAACAGTATTAGAAAACTACAATTCCCATTATTTTTCTCGCCCAAAAAAAAACCATAAATACCCGTATTTTTTTTTTAAAAAAAAAAAAAGAAAAGAAAATTATAAAACCAGAATAAACTAGTAATAGTTTTTTAAAAAAAGTTTTTTTTTCTTATCAAACTGTTTCGCCAATTTTTAAAAACTAACTGTCACGGGAATTTTTTTAAAAAAATTATGTGTGTCATCCAACAATTAAATATCGTTATATAAGCAATAACCATTTTAATTTGTTTTATCTAAAAGATATAATATATATTAATTTTTTTCACATAATGTTAATTAAAAAATTGTTTTAAAGTAAATTTACCAAAGTGTAATTGGAAAAATAGCAGGTAAGGAAACATTAAATAAAACGTCAATTTTTTTTCTGGTTTTTCTGTTAAAATATAAACGTGGATAATTGGATGGTGTTTATCAAAAACGACTCAACCCACACTCATTCCGAATTGAGAAAATGGAAGGTTTGTGTTCACAACTGAACTTTTCCATTTAATAAATACTACAATACTTTTTAGAAAGATTTTTTTTGTTCTTATTAGGTATTATTAAATATCATCACTTAAAGATTAAACCTTCATCACAGGATAATGTTATAATTAATTTATTTAAAAAAATACTTATTACAAAGCGATTTACACTCCATTTTGGTTCACATAAATGACTCAACCCACAAATATTGTGGGTTGAGTCATTTTAGAAACTGTTAGTCCTGGTTAGATCCTATTTTAAAAAGAGAGTTAAAGTCACTTGATTCGTAATTGCAAACTAGCTGAGCTACTTTGTATCATTTCGTTTACGCGTTATAATTACTTAATTCCATATTGTAAAATATTACTCTTGGGTTCTCCAAAACCAAACTGTCAAAAAAGAATTAAACTTGCTTTGATTCCTTACTGAATTATGGAAATTATGACGACCCCTTTTCCACCTCACGGTAAAAGTAATATTGATGAAAGTTAATCTTTAAAATAATGTAATTAAAAGAAATAATAATAAAAACTATTTATTACTGATTATTAAAAATAGACTGCCAATTGGTGTGGCACATAGATTCCTCGCATTCTATCACGTACTTTATTGACTATGCTTTTACAAGCCATTATTGTTTAATTTGTTTAATTGTTTTCCCCACAATTATTTGTTTGTTATTTAATGTGTCAAAATTGTTTTGATTTTTTACTTGAATTAAAGTATCAATTAAGCAAAAGTTAAAGAGCGCAGACGGTTCAAATTAATCTAGGGCTATCTGCAGGCTACTTTCGATAAACTATAAAAGTTTCATACAAATCAGATAAATAAATTTGAAGCTATAAGTGTAAATAAATGTATGTTTGTGCGCATGTGGAAGAGAAACAAAACAGCGCAAAAGGTTGAAACTTATATGGGACCAATAATGGGCTACCCATGACCAACCACCCAAATTTCATTAAAATTGGATGTGTAGTTTTTGCAAAAATTGAATGACAGGCAGACAGACACGGAACTAAAATGCTCCTGATGTCTGAAACGGATTTCTGTCTTTTTGAAATCGGAGACCTAAAATTGTTTCGTTCTTCAGAACGATCACATAGCTTCCGTTACCTTCGGTAAGGTCGGAAGCAAAACGTAAAATTAGAACGAGTAAAAAATATTGTAAAGATTGTTACTTAATTAAAATAATAACAATAAAATAAAATAATAGTTATTTATAACTCTAGGCAGCAAAATGGAATTTTACTGACGAGTGATTAAGTGACTGTTTCAACTACTTTTCTGCCTGTTTTTAATATTTTAACGACAAAGCAGCGAAATAGTACTTTTCAGCTTAAAAACAGTTAAGTAATGCTTAATTTTGCTGCCGTGAGTAGATAAACATATTATTCGTCGTCTTGTTCTTCATTTTCTTACTTGAAGTCAATTTCTGACCCATATCCTTCTACGACGTCAATTAAATCTCCGGTTGGAGTGCGTAAAATTTGCTTATATAAGTCCATGACATATTTCGCTATTAGTTTTATAATATCTTTCACATCTTATTTTTTTTCATTTGACATCGTCCTTCCAATGGGCCAACGGTTCATTTCGATTTAAGAGATTGGTACCACATCAGAAGTTTTGTTTTTTACTTCCTTTGAAATGTCTACTTGTTGGACAGGACCTTTTACGTCGTTTTTAAAGTACAAAGTCAGTGGAGTAGATCTTTGCAGTTCAATTTCTTGCGTCTGGAGCCACGATACTTTATTTTTGGTGACATCTTTTTTACGATTTGTAATGGCACCCGTTAATTTATCTGCAGAAAAAATATCTTCTTTTCTTAGCGTAACAACTTTTTTCTGCATTCCAACATTACTTTAATGTTGTCGCTTGGCTAATAAATTATTAGTTGCTTTTAATACTACGATTTTGACCACCACAACCACTGCCTGACCATAGTATCAGTGCTTTCGCACACGAACGCGTTCATTAATGTATTTTATTAGACAAGAACCCACCTCCAGCGTGCCTCTGCCTCAATCTGCTGTCAATATGTAAAATGTTGCTTATAAAATGCTTTTTATTTATAATGTTGTGGTAGGTATTATTAATCACTTACCTAATATAATAGCACAAAAAATAAAAGGTACAAGAACAAGAGCACAATCTGGAAAAACCAAACAAATTCGGTATCATAGCCTAGCTATTTAACATTTCATGGGTTAAGTTTGTGTTGCGAATTGAAGTTTTGGGACACGGCCGGCTTGATCGTGGGTTGATTCCTGAGCTTGAGTCTTTATTGAAAAATAGTTTAACAAAATGTGTTGTTTGGAACTTTATTGTAAATTGTAAATGGGAGATATGCCATTTTAGTATAGTTACTTGGCTTCGAATAATTCACTTGACTCTTTTTAGCAAAATTGATAGTAAGCAAATCGTAAAACAAATACAATTTAAAGTTACTTAAATCCTTTTTGCGAAACAGAGAATTACAATACTTCAACTTTCAATAACTTATTTTCTATTTTTTGTTATTATTATTATATTTTAAAGGTTGAAGTCCTATTGAAAAACGGCCAGTAAACCATAAATAATAAGGAAAAAGTGTTAACCCAAAAAATTCAATTTTGTGGGTTAAGTCGTTTTTGATAAACACCATCCAATTAATGGTTAGGCATACGGAATAAAGTTTTTTAATAAAATAATTTGTAAGCGTTTAGTAGTCAAAATGGCGTTTATAAGGTATAATTATTTGTTTTAAAAGTTGAAGTTTTATTTTCTACCAAAACTTGAAAGTTTAAAGTTATCAAACACGAATAATTTTCTCAATAAAAATGTTTAAAGCTATTACTATCCTGAATAAGAGAGTTGGATTTGCTGATCCATGATGAATAAGAATAATAAGAAAGTTGGATTTGCTGATCTATGATGAATAAGAATAATAAGAAAGTTGGATTTGCTGATCTATGATGAATAAGAATAATAAGAAAGTTGGAATTGCTGATCTATGATGAATAAGAAAGTTGGATTTGCTGATCTATGATGAATAAGAAAGTTGGATTTGCTGATCTATAATGAATAGGAATAATAAGAAAGGTAAATCTACAGATCTACGAAGAATAATAAGTGAAGAAGGTTCAATAAAAAATCGTTACTAAGTTTTTTTTCTGAAGTCTATTCTTGGGTTTTAGGGTATAAATGAAAACTATGATTTCATTTATACCCTTAAGACCAAAAATAGAATTCAGAATAACTAATATAAATAAAAGAGTACACACTAATACATATTTGTTGTTAATAAGACATAGATTCTTTCAAAGACCAAGTTCAGGATTTCACATTAGAGTCAGCTGATCTTCAATGTGACGTGATCTTATAGCTTGCTGACGTCACCTGTTGACGACACTGTTTATTTCTTGATGCCAGTTCTACCAACCCTGTTATTAAGTCGTAATAATAACAAAGTTTGATCTGAACTAAACTCTTAAACGCCTTGAACGAAATTCCACTAAGAAAACCGGTGCTTGTATTAACGTCATAAACATTTACTAAGGAGGATTTCACTGTCATTAATAATCTACTAAAATACAAGTTTGAATACGAAAATATAAAGATATATTTATTATTATAATCAATATAAAATATTAAGTTTGACGCATATTGGTTTATTATGGGTAAAACCTACACGTACAAAATATTCTCTTTTTTTTTAGTTGTTTATATTGTTCCCTTATTTGCACCTTTAGAGTATCTGTCCTACTCAATGTTGTTATTTTTTGCATGGTAGTATAACAAGCTACACAATCTTTTACTTTCACATATAGACAGACAGACTCCTTATATAAATACGATGGAAGGTTAGTAAAGGACTCACATAGAAATGTTTAGGAAGAAAGAAGAATGTTTGGAAGTTCTACCAAAAGTTCCAGTCTTTAAAGTTTCTTCAATACTAGTATTATCTTGAAAGAGTTTAGGCAAAATTCCAACAAACAAGAAAGACAAAACCTTGTTTAGATTTGGAAACGTGGAGGAATTATCAGACGGGGAATCTCAAAGAATAATCTCAAGGAGAGATTTCAAATAAGAATGGAAAGTTCCCAGGAGTTTTGTTAGGGTAGATTCTCACTCCCCCTTGTGGAATCGGCGGAGTTGTGCCGACGGTTACATGACGGAGCTCGGTAACAAGCTGACGTGAGGAACCAGGGTGGGATTTCCCCGCCATCAGGCGACTCGACCGTCGACCTTCTCCAACCACTTGGTTCTTATTCTTACAACCGCTCAAGTTCCTACTCGATGTCTCCTAACTAAACTAAAGCTTGAAGCCACGCGTAATATACTTCGTTCAAATAAATAACGCTAACTAAAGGCCGTCTAAACAATGAGGAACTTAATCGTAAAAAAAGCAATTAAATATACCTGGACAAGACATACAGGTTCCAAAAAAAAAATCTACCTCCTACTAAAAAAGTCTTAATTAGATTAAAGATATCTACTCAAATAATAATAGAAATAGTTTAATTAATTATAGATTTACAACTCCGATTAATAGTAAAATAGTTAAATTAATTATAGACTTACAAATCCTTCTATAATAGTCCGACTAATAGTATAATATTGTTAAATTAATTAAAGACCTACAAATCCTTCTTTAAAAACCTGAATGATACTATTTATAGTTAAATTAATTATATTAATTACAAATCCTTCTAATAATAGTATAATATACAGAGTTAAATTAATTATAGACCTACAAATCCTTCTTTATTAACCCTACTAATACTACATATAGTTAAATTAATTATAGACTAACAAATCCTTGTATCCGACTAATAATAGTATAATAATTAAATTAATTATAGACCTATAATACAAATCCTTGTTTAATAACCCGACTAATACTATATAGTTAAATTAATTAAAGACTTACAAATCCTTCAACAAAAATCCGATTAATAGTAGATATAACTAACTAACTCCGAGGCTCAACAGTCTATGAAGGGCCTAGGCCTGCCGAAGGGCTTATACAACTATTTATATATTATGGATGACACGATGTTAGTGTGTCGCTGCATAAACCATATAATTGGCATTCGCAACTAGAATCGCCACATCAAAGCTACCCATTTATATACAGATGCTGGAAGAACATCAAGCGAGGGGCCCGGTCCGGGAACTGAACCCAGATTCTGCGGTCACCCGCATAATTATAGACTTACAAATCTTTCTATAATAATATATAGAGTTAAATTAATTATAGACTTACAAATCCTTCAGTAAAAAGTATTTGAGAAAACAACTTGAAGAGTCAATAACTGATGAGTTTATTGACAACAAACACTATAGCTAATGTTGATATTGATTACTGACCGTCATCATGAGCTCAGTGATTATAACCAACTAAAGTAGTCTAACTCAGTCTGTATTAATAGGACGGTTCTTTTGATGAACGGATGACAAAATGAACAAGGTCTTAATTGATGGTACATGTATCTAATTATTAAATAAATGGCAAAAGGTAAAAACGTAGCAAGGAGGCAAGAATAGAATTGAAGAAATTGTCTGAAGATAAAGGGCAAATGGTAAAAAGAATCGGTTTATTATAGAGCCGGTTCATTGTTCGATAAAAAGAACAACTTCGGCCATCTCCAATTGTTAGATAAACGTCACTCACTACAAAAATCCAATTGTACAATATGTCACAACTTTTTTTTGCGAAATGATGAACATTTTATAAATACAAAAATGATGCATATATCTAGAGTTGTGTTATTGGTACAATAAGAAGGCATTATGGAGAGACGTGGGTACAGAGTACAGAGTGCCTGATTAAGCCTGGGTATATTTATGAGCAATACTCAGCCCCTGGGAAGTATAGAGATGATTAGTGTGACGTCACGAAAGCTTTCGAAAATTTAACTCAGTGTTTGTTATGTTCCTTTTTCTTATCACCTCTTATCAAACCCATGTAAAATGAATGGGAGAATTTTCTCAACTTTTTAAATAATTAATTATTAAATTATTATTAATTTATAAGAGTTTTCACCCTTTGAACATTATTGTACCAAGTCTTTTTTAACGAGTGTAACAAAGAAAACATTAAAAACTTTCGTTTCAGTTATTTAAAATGAGTATTTGTGTGAAGGGTCATATCATGGAAAAAGCTATTTGAGTTATTAATCTTTATACTTGATTTTTTGTATTTCCTGGTGCCATAAAAATTCACAGGGTGTGTTCGTGTTCATATTGTGTGTCCGAAAATAAATTTTCCTCAAGTTTTGAAACTCAATGAAGTATACTCAGGATAAGGACTTGTAGAAAGATAGTGATACTTAATCTGCCAGGTAATAAAAGATTATTTGCTAATAATATTTTGTTCCTGGTTACTTACAATGTGCATTATATTTCTCTGATGTTGGAACATAATATCTACTGTAAAATAGATCAGTGATCAGCCTAGGAAAAAGACGTTGATGACGAGACAAAGACCAGACTGTTTTATTTATTTATTTATTTGTTTATTTATAATAACGAGTATGATAATTTAAGATATGAGTGCGTCGCATGTATACTTGTTTAAAATTTTGATTAAAAACTAATTTAATACATTAATTTAATATTACTTAATTAATCTGACATACTTTTACAAAGAATAGCTTTGTCCTCCGAAAAAAATTAAGTATAGATGAAATTTTCATAACGCTCGAGGAGGTGGAAGACATAATATACAAACTAAAATAGAAAAACCATTTAAAAAATAAACAATAAATAAGAACGGACCCGAACGGTATCAATACATAAAACACACTCACAATAATACTTATTTTAAACCACTAGAAAGGCAATTTTTAATGTTTTCTTATCTTACATTGTTAAAATAGACTTAGTATAATAACGTTCAAAGGTTGAAAAGTCTTATAAATTAATAATAATTTAATAATTAATTATTTAAAAAGTTAAGAAAATTCTCCCATTCATTTTACATGGGATTGATAACAAATGATAAGGAAAAGGAACACAACAAACCGAATCGAATAAATTATCGAAAGCTTACGCCATCTTGTGACGTCATTACTAATCATCTCTATAGTAACGTTGGAAAACCCGAGATTATAAAGCAAGCTGACTCGAACTCAGTCTAGTCTAAACAGGATGTCAAACATTAATACTCCAAGTACATGAGTACTTAATAAATACTACGACTTCAAATAAAAATCAAGTCTACAATAACCTAACTTTATTTTAATACTTAGAAACCAAAAGTTAGCCAAGACAGTAATTTAAAGTTAGTTTTCTTCAGAACTGAATCATTTTTAATTTACCAGAAGTTAAACCGGCAAGGCATTTTCGTTATTAATTATAATTTCCACTTTACATATATATTGCGTCTTTTACATTCAATTATTAAAAACCGGAAGAGAACGATCCAGTACAGTTTACATTAATACATCGATGTGATGACAGTACGTCAACAATCGATGTGATTATACATATAAAACATGTCAAATCTCTCGTGGAATTGAACTCATATACTTTAGTAATAAGATTTACTTAGACTTAACTTCCTGTAGGTCACATTAGCATATGTTAAATACTAAAATAAGAACAAAGTAACCACTTTACATTAATTTATCGAAGAGATTATGATTACAAATCCTTATATATATATATATATATATATATATATATATATATATATATATATATATATATATATATATATATATATATATATATATATATATATATATATATATTCCGATAGTATGTCAACTTAAATATTTTTTTTTAGTGTTATTCATTGGTTATCACATTGGGACATAGAATATCATATTTTAAAAGAACATATCAAGAGGTTATCACTAAAAACTATAGACAAAGATTATTTTGTTATCGATTATTAAAATACAATGTTATCACGAATCTATCTATGCTTATCTATTTTTAATTTTACAAAAAAACAAAAATCTATAGATAATTGATAAATGATATTCGTATCATGTTTTTCCCCTCTATTGTAGAATCAAAACACGGAGTGGAAAGAAACATGGGTTGAATCTCTGTTCGCTTCTGTGAGAAATATTAGGGAAATAAAAATCATAATAGTAACAAGGGAAAACCCTAAATGCGTTGGTCTAGCTGTTGTTTTCCTTGAAATAATTAAAAAAAAAAACCCTTTCCTTATATTCCAATTAATCTTTATGATTTAGATAAAAGGAATTTTGGAAAAAATAATCACATCACTATAGCTTATTAAGAAAAATATAAAAATTTAAAAAAAAAAAACTAACTTATAAAAAACCTATAAATAACTGTGCAGTCTCAAACTACAACAATAACGATCTCTAGCGTAAATTCTTAGAACTAAAATTAAAAACTCGAAGTATTATAACTTGATGATAATATATTATTGGGGTCATATTTATATACGTAATCATTTGTAGAATATATAATAATCAGTGAAACAACAGCCCGTGGAAGGCTTAGCAAAAGGACAGTAAATACATTTTTTGAAAATACAAATACATATATTTCTTACTTGAATTTAAACCATTAAGAAAAATATGAAAAGGTCAAATAAATAAATAATTACGACTATATTCATAAATTTTCATTTTTATTATGGTGGTAAAAAAAAGCAGATTGCATTACTGCGATATGGTTGTGGTTTACGGGATTCCCATGTGAATTAAACAATTCAATAGAATATAATGTCAGGAAAAAACAGCTGAAAAAAGGTTGTTTTTTTTAAAAAAAATTGAAGCTAAAATAAAGTCTTACATTACCATCAATGGAATCCATTGAATATTAATAATTAGCAAATGAGGTAATAATTATAATAAAAATGGTGAGTAATAATGAATATTTGTAGTTTTAAATTAAATGTGAAGGATATTTTTTATTCTATTATAAATTACGAAAGAGGTTCTTTAAACAAACACATCCGGGAAGTTAAATTAGTATAAAGAATGATTAATATAATGCTGAGAGCATTAGACAGAAAACATAGAAATTAATTATTTTCCTGGCTGCTGTCGAAAAATTGAGTTCATAGGAGTCTATACATTTTAAGTTACCGTAAGTCCATAAATGTGGTTTTCAAAAAAATGTGTCCGTGTAGACGCGTGGAGTACCTACTACTTGATCAATTTTGATTAAGTCTGGCTTACATATTCAAAACAACCAGAGGCGAAATCAAGAACTTAATTCCAGACATAAATTTGAAGGGAGTTATCTACAAATCGATCTTATTTTGTAACATCTAGTTTATGTGTATACTACATTAATAAATAAATGAATAAATATATTGTCTTCCGCGTTTGGCTTAATTGAATGTAAGTTATTTGCTTACGATTTATTTATTTATACTGTCTTGTATAAATTATGAAAACAACAAATAAAGGTCTCTGACAAAAAAAAACTAGTATACAAGTGAAAATAAATGTACGTTAACACACACACACAATATATACATAATATATAAGTATATAATATAGTGTTCTGAGAGAGTGAGAGAGAGAGAGGAAGAGTAAATTTATGAAAAAAAAAATAAGTAAAACAAGGCAATGTAATATGGAGGTTAAGTGAGTATTTTTGAGTTATGTAAAGAAGCCAGTTGTGTAGCAGCTTGTATAATGGTTAAAGTATATAACAAAATAACGTTATGTACGACACTGGGGTATTCCCCGTTCAAAACCTATATACTAGAGTAATTTATTTATTAGTTCACCATGAACCCACATATTTATTGCGTGTTAAGCAACACTACTATTTAACAATGGAATATCTTCAACAATAACAATTAACAAATAACAATATCAACTATTTCAATTTTTTTTTATTTTGAAGTATGTGCATAGTAAGGCCGTTTATTATTTTTTTTTTTAAGGTCATTCATTCTCTTCAATCTTGTACCGTAGTTTTTTATATTAGCCTATTCTTTATACTCGTATTATTTTTTTTAGTAATACGAGTTTTATTTTAATTTTAATATTTTGTTTTTGTTTTACTTTATATTAGTTATTATTTTATTCACATTAGTTTTTGTCTTACTTTATAATAGTTTTCATTTGACTCACACTAGTTTTTGTTTTACTTTATATTAGTTTTCATTTGACTCAAACTAGTTTTTGTTTTACTTTATATTAGTTTTCATTTGATTCACATTAGTTTTTGTTTTACTTTATATTAGTTATCATTTGACTCACTAGTTTATGTTTTACTTTATATTATTTATTATTTTATTCACACTAGTTTTTGTTTTACTTTATATTAGTTTTCATTTGACTCACACTAGTTTTTGTTTTACTTTTTATTAGTTTTCATTTGATTTACACTAGTTAGGGTTTTGTAGATTCTTCTCAAAACCCTTATGCCGAGGGTGATGTGTCCGTCTGTCCGTCGCTCTTTGGTTCATAGGGCCCGAACCGTTTAAGCTATAGAGCTGAAATTTGAAATGCTGGTGTAACTTTTTGACCCAACCACAGGAAAAATATACAGAAGTTCAAAATTAAATGTGCGCATGCGCAATTTGCAAAAATGTTGTAAACTCAAAAATTTATATTTTTTTTAATTTTCGAGTGGGGTATCAAATGAAAGCTGCTGAAGAGTAGGACGCAAATATATATATGCTTTTGTAAATTTTGCATTCCTTATTGGGTAAAAAAATCAAAATATACCCAAAAAAAATTTCCCCCCCCCCAACCACTATACTTCGGCTGGTCCTAAAATTTTGAAATAATTCATGCTAATGCCTTATTGTGGGGCGATGAAAATTCCGGGAGTTCATCACAAATTTTAAAAAATTGCCAATTTTTGGCGCGAAAATTTGAAGTGCGCCAAAAATTTTATTTTTTTTAAATTTTAAGTTGGGTATCATATGAAAGCTGCTGAAGAGTAGGACGCAAATATATATATACATTTTTAAATTTTGCATCTCTTATTGGGTAAAAAAATCAAAATATACCCAAAAAAAATTTTCCCCCCCCCAACCACTATACTTCGGCTGGTCCTAAAATTTCGAAATAATTCATGCTAATGCCTTATTGTGGGGCGATGAAAATTCCGGGAGTTCATCCCAAATTTTAAAAAATTGCCAATTTTTGGCGCGAAAATTTGAAGTGCGCCAAAAATTTTATTTTTTCAAAATTTTGAGTTGGGTATCATATGAAAGCTGGTGGAGAGTAGGATTCAAATATATATTTGCTTTTTTAAATTTTTCATTCTTTATTAATTTTATAAGTCAAAATATACCCCAAAAATTTCCCCCCTCCCCAACCACTATATAACGGGTGGTCCTAAAATTTCGAAATAATTCATGGTTATACCTTATGGGGAAGCGATGGAAATGGTCTGAAAAAATGAATTTTTCTAGTCGTTATTACCTATGAAAAACATTGTGACCCCCCGGGGGATCGAACCCGGACCCTTGAGATCGAAGAATAAAATCATAATTACATAACGGGCATGCTTAATCTTCTACAAAACCCTAAAAAGTACTTGGACGCAAGTACTTCCCTGTGATTTTTTTTGTTTTACTTTATATTATTTATTATTTTATTCACACTAGTTTTTGTGTTACTTTATATTAGTTTTCATTTGACTCACACTAGTTTTTGTTTTACTTTTTATTAGTTTTCATTTGATTCACACTAGTTTTTGTTTTACTTTATATTAGTTATTATTTTATTCACACTAGTTTTTGACTTACTTTATATTAGTTTTCATTAGATTCACACTAGTTTTTGTTTTATTTTATATTAGTTATTATTTTATTCACGCTAGTTTTTGTCTTACTTTTTATTAATACAAAGAAAGACTATTGTTTTCATTTGATTCACACTAGTTTTTGTCTTACTTTATACTAGTTATCATATCACTTATACTATTTTTGTTTTAGTATAAACTATTTATCATTTAATCTATAATAGTTTTTCTTTTACTTAATACAAGTTATAATTTGATGAACACTCAATTTTGCTTTCCTCAATATTCTCATTTACCTTTCTTTTCTACCAACAAATTTTTGTTTCGCCATTTAATCTATCTTTGATTTATCTTTATACTTAGTCTCTTTTAAATATAAAAAATAAAATTCGCGATTAATATTTTAGGAGCAATTTACTGTGATAGGCACCTTTTCTGTTTAGCCCAAAACTAATAACTGAACTACTATCCAAGTTCTGGGCAGAAGCACTCATTATAATTAATATTTTGGTAACATTTTAGCAACATTCAAAATAATTGCAAGTGAACAATGGATTGAAGTGTTGCATTCAATTACAAACTATTTTAGCATTATTCAAAATATCAGTATAAATTACTGGTGCTGCAATACATGAAAAACCTTTTACTATAAAAATAAATTATTTTCAATAAAATGAATACCTGTCACATGATTATAATTAACATTCAAATTAATAATCTAATGAAATCGAAGGACATAATAAGCACAGGGTGGGTGTTAACTCAGTTGGGGAAGTGTGGCGTTGTAGATTTAATTTGGCCTGGCATTTACTAAACGGGTTTGCCCCCTTACGTCTTGCAAAGATAACACATTTAAACAGGCATTTATATTAAAGTGTATATATAAAATGAACCTTTTAGAACTAATAAAATAATATATAAACTTTACATAATATAATCGATGTATTATTATACTGATTAATAATGGAAATGTACAACACGCCATATTATACACAATTATACTCTTTCAAAACTGTAATTGGCTAAAAAAAAAAGTACCTTTACTTTAAGTTTAAAATACATTTTCATAATATGTATCGTATTTTTAAAAAAAAAAAAAAAGATTTATTAATTAAATAAATTAGCGTTAGTAATCCTACTTGTAAATGTAACAATAACCTTATAGAATTGTTTTGTAAATAATATTTTTATAAAATATTTAAAAATATTTTTTTTTTTAAAGTAGAGGATAAAATAGAAAAACTATAGTTAACAAATAATATATGAAGAAAAATGATCTATACATATTTTTCTTTAAAAGTTTTAAATAGTTTGAACAATGTAAAAAAAAAAAAAAAAAAAAATTCTAGTTTCAATAATAACTTATAGTCGGAATTAATATAAACAACAAATTTATTTTGGCTCTTTAAAGATACAGAAAAAATATGTGGGATTTTTATAAATAAAACAGAATTCTACAAGTAAGACCTAAAATGGAACGGTACTGGCACTGAAATAATTTGGTTTCTCGAAGTCGAGGGAAGTTAAAAATACCAATTTAGTTGCATTCTCGTCTCTCTCTCAGTGTGACTACCTCCCACTCTGAGTATAGTCGAGGCATCAACAGGGTTATTCTTGGAATTGGATTCTATAAACAGTATCAAGAGAGATTGAGGGGGAATACCCCGTCACCTTCCACTCGAATTAACAATCTTTTACTTTCTCTATCGGAAAAGATATTTTCTATTTTTTAAAATAATTGATTAATAGTTTGTGCTATCCAAATAATACTCACGTTATTTAAAAAAAAATAAAATAAAATAAAAAAATAACTAAGTGTAGTAATTATAAGAACAAGTATAAAGTACCTTCATAGTTGTACATGTTAATTTCAGGTAGTACGGTAGGTCGCTGGGGAGGCTTGTACTTTAGTCTGATACTTTGGATTCTGTCTTCGGAAGGTGAAAGAGTGAGTTCTTTAACAAGGTCTAGATCTCCGGCTGCGGTGGCAAGATGAAGAGGTGTGTTACCGTGATGATCTACTGAATCGGTCGATGCGCCGGCAGCTACTAAAAGCTTGACCATTTTCTCTTGAGATGTTAGTACTGCTAAATGAAGAGCCGTCTGAAAACAAATACATAAGTATTATATATATATGAGAGTGTCTATCGAAGTCATCTTAAAGAAATAACATAAAATACATAAATTAATAAAGTTGATTACTTTTTTAACAAAGCCTGTCTCAGCCTTCATTTTGTTATAAACTATAAAACACGAGACCTCATAGAGGTTTGTCGACAATGTTTAAAATTTAACACTTCTTTTATACGTGAAATTATGGTAACTGCAAAAGCATAGCTTGAGGGCAGCCTTCAGTAATATTAACACCTATGATATTTTAATATCCAAAAGTGGTAATATACTATTCAATTAACTCTAACTGGATCACAATCTTTTTAGAGGAATTTTGTATGCTGATACATTATGTATCAGCAATGAAAAGATGATTTCTTCATAATTAGTACTCTAAAAAATAAAAAAGCTTGGAAGCAAAAATGTAAAAGATAACACACCTGTCTCATATCGTTCCTGATGTCGAGGTATTTAGGATCGGGGATCATTTGTACTAACGTAACGAGATCCTTAAATCTATTCGTGATAACTGCTATATGTAATGATCTGAAACATTGATAAAAAAACAAAAACAAGTTAGTATAGATCAAGTAAAAAAACAATATCATTCAATCAGCTTAGAATCTATCAATCAGTCAATAATCAGCTTACTGAGGATGATGAATGAAAGTTTAATAGCATTATGACATATAATGCCTTCAATAGTGCTAAATTCTAATTTTTTGTTTTTTTTTGGATCAAAGCAATAATAGATTTCTGATAACATTCCAGGTTCCCTGATAGAGTTCTGAAATAGTAAAATTTCATCTCTAAAAATCAAAAACACCACCAAACTAATGCTACTATACTTTTGTTAATGTATAAAAAAAGGAAAATAAATATAATTCCTACCTAACAAAATTTAATTCCATTGAAGTATATTGATAAACAATTTCATTTTTAATCAAATAACTTTCACTACATTTATCAAAGATAAGTTTAAAATAAACTTTATTAGAAAGTATATAATAAATACTTGACATTTTTTAAATGTCTATTATTGGCTAACAGATAAAGAAAAAAGAATACGAATACGTAAAAAATATATTGAAAATTATTAAATTAACTTGTTGGAAAGCTACATTAAGACTGACAATATTCAGAAGGAAAGCTATTAAGAATTAGTCATAAAATAAATTTCCCAATGGGAAATTATTTTGACTGTTTCCCCTTAAGATCACTTAATGAAAGAATTTGCCTTCTCCCCTGATGGGAATACATCATTGGGGATTTTTTCCATGCCGGGAAACAAATAAGTTACAAAGCTGAAGAATTTTCCTGCTTTGGGGGATTTTGATTTTATTGATGCCTTTCACCAGAAACTCGTGGTTAATTATAGAATAAAAATGCCAAGATTATAAATTACCAGTTTATTGACAAAACCACAATAAAAATAGTTAATTTAAAACTAAATTTAAACACACCTAATGACAAAATTATTAAGACATTCTAAGTATTATTTTTTCCCGATATTATTAGTATAGAAACATTATAAATCCTATCAGTGGAAATAATAGAGTAAAAAAACACCTGAATTTTGTTAGGGGAATTTAAGCAGCTCCAATTAAAAAAAATATTTTTAAACAAATATTGAAAAGTAATTATTAATAATTGCGTCTCAGAAGATAAAATGTTAAAAAAGTATTTTAGTAAAAAAATTATTTGAATCAATTTGTCCACCTGTTGGATAATTAGTGATTATATAATTGTGTGTAATGAGAGCCCAGAGCAATTAGTCAATTCTAATTTACTACATCTGGGTCAAGTTTAAAGCTTATGAAACATGCAAGAAAAGAAAAAGCCGGAAATGTGGCATAAATAATATATGGATGTGTATTCTAGTATAACAACTGTGATGTTTTTTTATAAAATAAAGTTCTATATCATTAGGCAATTTCTTTATTCCCAAGTGTTAGCAGCATCTACAGGGGAGAATTTCTTATTCTAAAGAAGTACCCAGTTAACATGTCCTTGCTACTTTCTGAGAATAACATGCACTATCAAGAAGAAGTTCTGAGCACTGGTCATATTCCTAAGTGTTAGCAGCATCTACAGGGGAGAATTTCTTATTCTAAAGAAGTACCCAGTTAACACGTCCTTGCTACTTTCTGAGAATAACATACACTACCAAGAAGAAGTTCTGAGCACTGGTCAAATCATCAAAACCACATACTCGAGATCAAGAAACTACAGGAAGACCTTGCACTGTATCATTGTAATAAGCGAGGAAGCCTTAGCAACTAAAGATAACATTACATATTATCACTCAGAGGAAATAAGACTCCTCTACTAATCAAACTGCGATAAGGAGAAATAATTATAAAGAAAACTCTTCATTTCCTGCCACCTGATCAGAAATGAGTTTGCCTTAAACCAAATAATTAAAAATTAATATTAGAATTTCCCATTTTTTAGTAAGCCCCTTTTTAATACATACAATCAACTTGTTATTTTTGCAATTAAGTTACATAAAGAATAAACTACATAATAGGTTTTGTTTTCCTTCTATTATCACCTAATTTTTATAGAAAATTCTAATGCTAACAAATATAAAATGCCTATAATAGGAATATAAGACACAATTTATTGAATTATTATAATGCAAATTTAAGTGCAACCTAATTATTTTGCTTTTAAATGAACGAATAACAATTAGAAAAAGTATTAATATTTTATCAGTGATTATCCGATCTTAATACTTAAAATGAGTGATAAAGTCTTAAGACCCTGAATTTACATAGCGGGGGGGGGGGGGGGGGGGAGAGCACTTCCCCAATCATTTATATACTTAGCTAAGTAATAATACAAAAGCAACTAAGTTTTTTTTTGTTATAAATTAAATGAGGCAAGTTAGAGGAGTTGAACATTCTGCAATATCACTATCACTAAATGTGATAAGAAATGTAACAGTGAATGCAGTTATAAGAGTGGGTGTTATCTATGTGAGTGAATAAATGCATAGACAATCTATTTATTCTACTCTCTTCTCCACTTATCCCATTTATAAAGTATGAATTCACATGATATAAATATTTGCTCTAAGTCAGTCAAAGGCCAATAACTAAACCTATTTGTAAGAACAGCTGTCAATTCACTTTATCTGTCGATTATGACAACTTACATATTATGCTCTTATTGCCACTGTCTATTGACAACTTTGTACCTAAACCTAATTGTAAAATCAGCTGTTTATTTATTTTGTCCAATCTAGGTCAAATTACATATGATCCTTTCTACCACTGTCTAACACCCAAGTACTAAACGTAATGGTAAGAACAGTTGCCCTTTTACATTGTCCGATCCGTTTTAACTTACACATGATCTTATTGCCACCGTCAACCGAGAGCCAATAATTTTGTTTACTTTTTACCAATTCTGAAACCAACTTATTTGTTCCAAACTTAGTAACTTTTGTACCAGTTTACTAACCTAGCCAAGTACTTAACGTAACTTTCACTAAAAAGGCTTCCAATTCATTCTGTACTATTTTACTATGCCCAAACATGTAAACCAACTCAGCTGATTACCTAAACAATTAAAACAATTTCCTCAAACAAACCTATATTAATTAAATTTGAAACAATCATTATTTTACTAACTAAGCTAGTTAACTTTAGTTTTTAATGTAAATTTACATGTGTATAGATTATTTTTTAAAAGCATAAAATACAAATATTATTGAGTCGTAGAAAGGCACATGCTTATCATTAACAAGGTCAAAATTATATGTTGTATTTTTTGTTATCACTTTTTAATACATGGGATATTGTTATGTAATCACAGCGTATAAGGGGAGAAAAATGTAGAATTTTCTACAATCAATTATAATTATTATATACCTATGTATAAAATAATTTTTTAATTTTATACAACATTTATTGGTTTTATAATTGCTAGCTTAACTTCACACACTCGCATTAACATGTAAGTTAGTTTAAAGAATAATTTAATATTTGTGACGACTCTTGCAGTTATAGTGGGTTGAAAATAAATTTTTACAACATGAGTTAAATAAGTAAAAAATTCATTGGGGCAACAAACTAAGCATTAAAAAAATGTATCAGCTCATGAAAAGAATCATTGATAATAAATTAAACAACTTTAATAAATGTGCAATTTAATTGACAGTAGTAAATTGGATATGTAAGTAATAATAATAAGTAGTAGGCGTATTGACATGCAAGGAGTGTTGATATGTAATACTCCTTTTTAATACGAAATAAGGAGTTGGTAGTTATGTGTAAGGAGTATTGATATGCAAAGAATAATGATATGTAAGATGTACTGATAATCAAGGAGTAGATTAATATGTACTTAAGGAGTAAGGAGTATTGATATGTAATGGTAGGAGTATTGATATGTAAGGATTATTACATTATAAGTAGTAGGAGTATTGATGTGAAAGGAGTGTGATAAGCAAGGAGTATTGATATACAAGGAGTATTGATATGCTAGGAGTATTGATATGTACGAAGCACTGATAAGTAAGGAGCAGGAGTATTGATAAGTAAGGAGCAGGAGTATTGACAAGTAAGGAGTATTGATAAGTAATAATGACAGTATAAGTAGTAGGAGTATTGATATGAAAGGAGTGTGATAAGTAAGGAGTACTGATATGCTAGGAGTATTGATATGTACAAAGCACTGATAAGTAAGGAGTATTGATATGCAAGGATACTGAAAACTAAGGAGTAATGATTGTGTAAGGAGTATTTATATATTGTATGTATTCAAGTAATCATATTTATTAGATAATAAATGGAAAACCTAAATAGAGAATTTCACAAAGCAAGAGTGAAGTTATGTATCAAATTAAAAACTGCTGAAAGCCTCATACCACAAGCTCTATATAGCCCCAACTTCTTATAAAAAGTATTTTATACATAACAGAGTCAGCTGTTTTAATTTAATGTAAGAAATACTTCAATCAACAGCTGAACAGGAATTGTTTACGTCAGTAAGAACATGCATTAGGTAGATCATAATGACAGAAAATAATAGAAATAGTTCAACAAACTAATTGACCTTTCTTATTTACCTCAGTAGGCTATGCATACAGGTTATAAATCACAGAAAAAGTATTTAGCTGGATTTACTCTTTACAGTGTAGTTGAAATTACTCATGTTTACTGATTGATTTACAATCATTTACTAATGTTTACCATTGATAAACAAACATGCATACAGTCAAAAGCTACTCTAGCTGGTGAACTTGTCTCTAATTTTACCTATTATTTTTATATTTTTTTAAAGTATTTTAGAAATCATATCTTTAATAAAATGTACACAATAATACTGATCTTCTGGACAACTAAAGAAGAACTTAATCATTACAATAAACTCAGCCTCATTAAACCGTTAACCTATATTTAGATTTAGCACAAAAATGTGTTGAAATCTTTGTAGAAAGCTGATAAGAATTTCTAGATGATCTAATTTCTTCAAAAATAGTTTTCATTGTTATTACAATGCATTGTTAATGTAGAGATGTATAAAATAAAATGAAATCACTAATATTTTAAGTAAACATATGTTTATACAAAGAGAGGAAGGTTATAATTAGCAGGTTACTAAAAATAAAAATCTTAAATATTTATGAATAATTTAACTACGTATTGAATTTTCAACAGCCTTATACTTTATAAAACAATGCCAACAACTTTAAAATCATTCCACAATTAAATGTGTTGTAAAAAGAAAACTGGGGGGATAAATTGGAAGTAATTGGGACACTGGAATTGGACATATAATTATTCCTAGTACAAAACAGAATTAGTTTCTTTTAAAATCTAGAATCTTATAAGTTTAAGTATTAAGCATCACACTGTTATCAGTATTCATCAAAGTATATTCTAAAAAACACCTGTTGGATACTTAATAATTGCACATGTGATAACATTTTTATCAAAGCACATAAATAAAACGATAAGGTTTACTTACGAATCGCCTTCTTCATCTTGCTGAAAGTAATGTTCCCATGGTACAGCGTTTTCTACTTTGAGAACAGGGATGTTGTGGCCATATCCGGACGACTTGGAGCCTTGGCTTTGTGAACTGAGGTTATTGAAACGTTCGTCTATATCCAAACTGCTTAGTTGATCCGTGATATCGACTCCAGAGTCTAGTCTCTTGTAGGAATCCGTTTTGCCTCTAGACGAACCCTCGTCCGATCTCTCCGGAGGCGGTGATATTTCTCCAGACAGACAGCTGTCCGATACCAGGTTACTCCCAGACAGGAAGCCAGAATCTGTACGGCCGGAATCGTAAAAAGAATCTTTAGTTTGCTGTTCCGTAAACGGTTTTTCTTTATCGTCTTTAGAGGATTTGGTCTTTTGCGATTTGCCTTTATTAGTCCAAGACATAATTGCCTATGTTTTATTAATTTGGGTTATTTTATTTCGTTATCTATTTATCTCCTACACGACTTAATCAACTAATTATCAATCAGATCAATAATCAGAAAACAGCACTATAGATAAACAACAAAAACAAAAGTTAAAAGATTTATCCTTGAAACGCACAAGATGTTCAAACGACACGGAAATCATTCACGTATGTTATAAAAATTAAACAAAAACTTTAATAAGAAATCCACATTCAAGTTTAAACAATATTCAAAGTAAAGATTAAACAAAAATGAATACGTTGTTTATAATAAAAATATTACGCAAAGTTTTGTTTTTGTTCCAAAAGTAAATAGGTTAAAATATTGTTATACTAAACGATCACAAACACATATGAACTCCTCGAGTGTTGGGTAGTGACTGAATAAAGTTTGGTATGGAGCTACACTGGTAGGTTATTAGAAAGGCAGATCCGGGCATGCGCACAAAAACCCGGGAATACCGCGGAACCTCGCCCCCCACCATAATAGCTTGGCCCCCGCCAAACAACAAAATATATATTTTTCCCAATACTGTTTATTATTTTACTAAATTGCTTTTAATGAGAAACGATTTTCGACTTTTTAAAAAAGAGGATTTCCCATGTCGAATTAAACAAAAGTCTATTACTTCGTACAATTATGCTGGAACTTCATAACTCTGATAAGAGGTTTTTTTGTATTACATTTACATTATTCTTTGATAAGACACAAGTTTTATCCATTTTTGTCATTATTTCATTCATAAAGTAAACATTTAATAGTTCGGATCCGGAAATATCAGTGTGTAATATATTTCTGGTTACCTAGTATTCATTTTCTAGAATAAGCTTATTGTTTTACATTTTTCCCCCTATTTACGAGTCAGATTGAAAGAATTTTAAGCATTTCATTTAACCATTCATAGGAATATTCTGTCTTCCGCATTCTCGACTTAATGCGAATTACTTTGTTGTCGCCGTTTGATTGTTTTTATATTATGTATTAGACAATATTACTCCGAACGTTTTTTTAGTAGTGTGATAATATTTCTTACCATTACGTTATACATGTTTTTAAACTTCATTTTTACTTTTGACTATAACCTCGTTATCCTCAGTTCTTATTTATATGTAGTTCACATTCAATAAAATTCATATATTTAATATTAGATTTATAGTTATTTATTAGATTTATAGTTATTTATTAGATTTAATGTTAGAAAAAAAAAAATAATAAAAAAATATACTTCCAACCCGTCCTGTGGCAGACAAATCCGTTTCAGGCCCCACGGAACATTTTCTCTGTTGATCATTTGTTACGTTAAACATATTTGTGGACCACCGTATCTTAAATATTACTAATTAATATTAAATATACTATTCGTCCGATTTTATTGAAATTTTGATGGTGGTAGGTCACAATCAGCTTTTGTTTGTATCACATTGATTTGAACCGTCTGCGACCATATTGCACCCTTCAGCGTGTGTACAAACTTATATTAACACCCATATATCTTTAAGTACTCTTCCGATTTTGAAGAAATTTGTTGGTGTGTCAACAGTAGCCCATAGATGGTGGGCGCAAATTTAATATTACGTAAAAATAAGTATGACCCCACCAGAAATTGAAACCGATCCAAATCTAATGATATAATTTGTCCAATAATAAAACGCGAGGAAAGCAATGTGGCACATAAATTGGCAGACTATTTTCTAAATTAACTATATTACTTTATAATTTTCAGATTATTTTATAGGAACATATTATGTGTATGTGTATGATTAAATTAGTGATCAATAGATTGAAAATATTTTCTCTCCCTAGAATCCTAAAACATTTAGACAGTTTAGAGTAGAGGGGTAAGTATTTAAGCAGAATCGAAGTTATTAGTACAAACTAAAATCTTTTTTAAACACACAGGTGGGCGTCTTTGGATTCCAGTCAGGAAACATTTTACTACGTTTTTATTAGCTTGCTTTCTTGTTTGTTTGTTTGTTTGTTTGTCCAGTACAAATCTTGCAATCGATTTTTAACTAACATCCCGAGTAGCTAGGCATTTGAAACTTTCAGAATTGGTCAGAACACGATGACAATGCATTATTTTAATACATTTAGCCATCTTTCAGCAAGTTTTGCTGTATGGAAAGTTAGTTTTTGGAAAGTTTTTTATTTGTTTTGACACGTCCCATATTTACAATCTTCATTTTGACAAGTTTCATATCGATTTTAGCGAATTTTCAAAGAAAATTACGCTATTGCAATGGCTTCAAAATTTTTGTAATGCAAATTTTTGAAAATTTTTTCCATGGAAATCCGTTTTAGACCATTCTGAATCGATTCCTAAAATTTAACACTTTTTTTATGTATGTATGTATATAATATGTATATATGTATGTATATATGTGTCACTCCAGACGATATCTCTACTTAGGATGCACTTAAAAATTTCAAACAAATTTTAAAATGTCAATAATATCAAAAGGAAGGATGAGTTCGTTGGCCAGAATTTATGGAGTTCATTTAGGAGTCAAATTTTGACAATTTAGGGTCAAAAATACCATAAAAACGTGTTATTTCCATTTTACCCCCCTTTTATATGAAAATATGATAAAAGTGTACATAACAACAATTACTGTACTCTTAAAGAGCTTTCCAACGACATGCATCTTGAAGGGTAAATAATATTTTGACTTTTGTACCCCGTACCCCTGTGTACAATTTTTTTTTTTTCATTCATGCAAATTCAAAACAAAATTTTCCTATATTATCATAAGCCAATAATACGCAGATTTCTTTGAAAATTTGCTCATTAAGTCATGGTGCATGACTGGACTTTTTTATTTAGTCAATAGAAAATTTAAAAACGTAGTATATAAAAAGTTCTTTTTATCTTGTAATTTTCTAAACTATAAATAGCTGAACTATTTATTAAAGTATAATATTGTCTTGTTGCTTTGCTTTCTAAGCAGACTAGAAGTTATGGTAACTTCATATTGTACGAGCCAGGCCAAGATTTAGAGACACCTCTAACCATTTCTAACTACAACTACCTCTAACCACCTGTAACCACCTCTAACCATTTCTAACTACCACTACCTCTAACCACCCATTAGGAAATTTCTCTGGCACGTACAATATAAATTAGCCAAAGTTATGAGTGAGAAAAGTCCAAAGATCCATGTGTAAATCATATAAAGTAAAAACCAGATAGAACAAATAAAAAACCCAGATTATTCGGACAAAGTGGGTCCAAGGTCGGCCCGTGATTTTAAACATCCAGATTATTGGATTTCCAGCTCCAAAGCTATAAGATTAAAATGGCGTTCAAAATCTGCGATGAACAGTACAGCAAATCTATTAAAACTATCAGCAATCATCTAACAATCTAACCCATTTACTTTCTCTCGTATCTGCTATAAATTGTGTATAAGCAGTACCAAGAATAACAACACATGCTACCAGCATAACAACTTATGTCGGGTTGGCACATAGTTAACTACTTTTACAATGAAGCAACACGTTATGATTTTGTAAACCGATGTTTTCAACAAGTTGATAAATACCTCATTGTTGATAGTATTGTCATCAACAATGTTGAAAAACCTTTTTGTACATTAGCGTATGAGCGCATTATGTTTGATATCAACAAAAATTGGCTATGCAGATAATATATGAGCACATTATGAGCAATAACATATGAGCACGTTATGTTTGATATCAACAATAATTGGCTATGCAGATAATATATATTTGTTGTACTTTTAGTACTGACGTTTTGTTTACATCTTTCCGGTTTGTAGCCGCCTGAAACTAAGTCCAAAGTCCAAACACCGACATCTAATAACATCAAACATAGTTCGAATACCAGAGAAGTGACATTTTCTGGATGTTTACACAGGTGAACATAGAGTAGATGAATGATTAATAGATTAATAAACATGAATGGTTCATCATTTATTGTTTATATCTTGAATTTTTTGTCTTTATTATTCCGAGAACGGCGGTAAATCCATAATTTTGATTTTTACCTCTGACTGAATCTCTCCATTCTTAATTATTAGTATAAGAATGTAATAAAGTTATATAATTCAAATGGGATTTTTTTAATTTCCGAGATTTTTCATTTTTATAGTTAATTATGATGGATGAAAATTTTCCTCTAATTACAATCCTAAGATATTGATTAAGAATTGTTTACGAAGTACGAAGGGTAAAACCAAAGCCTATTTTCTAATCATGCGGGAAAGCCAGGCACGTCTAGTTGAAGTAAAACTGTACAGCCTCGTTACTGTAACCAGTTCGGATTAAGCCCGAGCGGATTAACAGATAAACACAGATATAATCAGGGATCTGGGTAATACCTTAAGTAAGGTTAATGGCTCTGAAAATAGTTTTTTTTTTTCTCGGTCAGTTGATGAGAGTTAAAGTTCTAGTTGATGAGTAACGTTGTATTGCGTATCAGCAATTATATAATATTATTAAAGCTATACAACACTATCAGAGTTTCACTAATGAGACATTTATGTTAGATCAAAGATCAACCATATTTTCTAGAAATATCTAGAAACAATTTATAATCTTTAGTTTAATTTCATCACTCAATGACTAATAGATTGTACGAACAGAGCATTTGTAAAAATAACTACCTTTGGTAAAATCGTAACCAAACATATTACAATAATCAACTATAACCTGGACCAACTATTGAAATTACATAACCTACACTATTTATTATTAAAATAATAAAACTTATAACAACAAAATACAAAACATAATCTGAACTTGTTTACACGATGACTAAAATGTAACCTGAACTTCTTTATACAGTAGCAATATAATCTTAAATGATTAAAACCTTGTCCAGACAGCCAAACCGAACAGAGGAAACGAGCCGAGCATTGGTCTCTGCGCATGCCCACCCTAAAGTGCGCATGCGTCTCAGACTGGGCATGCGCAGAGACCAATGCTCGGCTCGTCTCCTCTGTTCGGTTCGGCAGTCTGGACGAGGCTTAATAATCTGAACTTGTTCACATTTATAAATTATAACTAAATATAACCTGAACAAAAGATGCGTTTAGAGGATTCAATTTCATTATTCAATAGCATTGAATCATGAACGAATCAATGAAATTGAAACATGTGAACACCAATTCAATGAAATGATTTTATTCAATCTGATTGTGTGACTCAATTGAACCATCAAATTGAACAGTGTAAACAGCTCGTTCAATGTTGTTTTCATTTTGATAAATTGGAAGGTTTCAGCTGCATAGGATTTATATTTTTAAAAACTCATTTTTTAAGCACATTTATGTTTTATAACACTGATCGATTCAATTTGATTGCTTCATCTAAAGGCTGATTTACGCGTATTATGTTATTAAGAAATTAACTAAATATTAAGTAAATTAATGCATGTAAACAGTGAATTTAGTAATAAGTTTCAAGTTAAAATTTAGTGTGCAAGTAAATAAGTAGAATAGAATTTTGTCTATTTTACGGTTTTGTAGGTGGGCGTGGCTAATCACTGGACATGCGCAATTTAGTTAAATGCACTAGTTGAAGGAGTTTAGCTTATAGATTAGTAGATCTTTGTTTATATATTATTTAGAAACGTTTCATTGGGTTAGAAATGGTATAATGGACATTTCGAAGCGAATTAAAAAGCTTAACTAAATATTAAGAGGAAAACAAAAATTACTTAAAACTTAAAGTTTTATGTCACTTAAAATTTAGTTAACTAGGTACTTAATTACTTAATACGTGTAAATCAGCCTTCAACTAAACAGTATAGGTGCAATTAGATGAAAAATGCGTCGTTCAATCATATTGAACCGTCTAAACGCACCTTAACTATTACAATAACAGAACATAACCTTTTTACAATACCTTAATATAACCTAGACTAGTTTATATATACATATATGAATGCTAAACTAAATGAAGTATGTATAAATATAATGACAATAGAAAAGACACTGGAATCAGTCCAGAATTAAATTTAATAATAAGATAGGCAAGATTAAAAACAGATTATACAAATTTATAACTGTACTTCTACTATTCAGCCTCTGGTTTATATCATTTATAAATAGTCTAGTTTATTTTTGGAACGAGTAGAAGCTTGGTTTATATCCAGGCATCTATTGAAGAACTCAAAGTTCCCTGGTGTGGATCTAGTAAAAATATTTTTTCTAATCTAAAAATACGTATAATGCACGGAGAATCATATCCAAGTATATTTTTAGACAAGCAGATCTCACTTGAGTGAGTACTCAGGATAAAAACCCGGAGTAAAACGTGTTAATGGCGCGTTCAAGAAAACACCCTGTGTCCAAATAAGGACTGCTCAAGTTTAATTTAGACGTCGCTTTGAATCAAATCCGTCTTTCTCAAGAAATAATTTTTTCTGCGTCTTCCTTTTAGATCTATTATCTTTTAAATTATATTGAAAATATAAATTTAAAAAAAAATCCTCTTACTAATTTATTTTAAGTATAAATAAAAGCTTCTTTTTTTAAAAAAAAAAAATAAAAATATATATTATAATTTTTTTTTAGTGAAGCGAGTAAATGTATTTATTATGCTCAAACGTTCTAGTGTTTACGCGTATTGTTAACGTTATTGCTTAATCACTAATGGCATGACAAAGAACGGTTCTTGATAAGGGTTTTTAACGTATAATATGAAATTGGTTCATGAATGTTCAAATCTCTTTTATTTTCAGTCATATAAAAAACCTAGGTTACCTTTCTGTCAATTAAACATATTTCCAGTAATTGAAATGTCAAATACACTATTCCAGATGATCCTGGTTATTTAGTGATAAAAAAAACCTTAATATGTACTTTCTTTTTTTTAGGTTATCTTATAGTCAAATATATAAAAGATTAGGATTAGGTTATCATTTCACAAGCTTTTAATTAGCTTCACATGTTTAGAAGTAGGGACAAATCTTATTGTAACCTAAATTTACCCCCCTTCACCACTAGCTAGATAGAAAGCTGAAACTTGGACTTGGACATAATATGATGTTTTTCCGATGACAATACAGTAATCAGTGTCTTGCATACGAGTCTGCAAGAAAGAGAAACATTTTCCTGTAACGCTTTTTAGTGTCGTTTTTTGGTAACTTTTGTGTAACGCTTTTTAGTGTCGTTTTTTGGCAACGCTTTTCGAGTTTATGTGCCAAAGTAAAGACATGACAATGTCAAAAAATTTGAGCGTGCAAATTCTTGTGTTTGTAAATTAGGAATTAAATCAAATATATGCTGTGCACGAAGAAAGAAAATACTTTTCTTCTTTTCCAGTTTATTAAGAAGTAATCTTTTACCTTTTTCACCCATATTTTTTTATAATAAATTCAAAAAAATAATAAAGTAAAAAATAAATTTTATGTATGTAAGTTTATTAGGAATAAACTTTTAAGGGTTGTGGAGTTTGTCCGGTGCAAATAGAAGCAGTAGAATAGAAGTTGTAGTTGGGGGAGGGGGTGGCACCACTGGGGCACGTGAGTGACTGCTAGAGCGGTAGCGAGAAGCGAAGAGAGTATAGACGTGGCAGGTAGCCGATCGGGAGGAGGAGACCCTATACCGAGAGCGGGACTTGATTGAACACCTCCTATTATTCTCCTAACTCCCTGTTACACGTGTAACGCTTTTTGGTGTCGATTTTTAGTAACGTTTTTTGAGTTTATGTCAAGAACTGTAAACTATAACGACTTGTGACTTATAAAGGGTTATTTCTATTCAAATAATTTAATTTTAAACGGCAAAGAATGCGCTAGAGATTTCAATAGAGCAAGCTCGGTTGGAAGCCTGTTTCAATTACCTCGGGGCAAGCGCCTCCGAGACAACCCTTGCTGCTTAAGTCTAGGTTATCTTGTATTAGAATAAACAATTCTAGGAAGATTATTTAGTAGGTCATCTAACAGTGAAATAAATATGTTCATGTTATCTTTTAGTCAAATAATAAAGTCTTGAGTCTAGGTTATCTATATTGTCAAATAAGCATTACTCATATTTTTATTGCCAAATAAATAAATAATTCTATAGATTATCCTAAATAAATTATCTTTATCTAGGTTATCGTCTAGTCAAAATAGTAAGTTCAGGTTATTGTAGATAAATAATCTATTTTCATGTTATTCTGTTATCAAATCATATAAATAATGTTACCTAAGTGACAACCTAAACAATAAACGAATGAATAATATATTAGGGGTCTAGGAGTATATGGCTATCCAATAAAAGTTTAAGGTTAAGTTAGGTAACCCAATTTTGCAGATATTTATTCAAATAGTGCAGGCTATATACTTATATTGTAGTCAAATAAAATATTAAGTTTAGGTTATTAAATAAACACATCCAGTTGTGTGAGGTTATGTTAGGCAATCCGTGTTTTGTTGTTGAATATTAAACAAATTTGTACAGATTATATTATTGTAAAAAAAAGTTCATGTAATCTTTTATCAATTAAACAAGTCTAGGTTATCTAGTTGTCAAATATACTATTCTAGATATCTATTAGTTAAAGAAATAAGTTGAGGTTATCTTGTAGATAAATAAACGGTATTTTTTTGTAAATCTGCTATCAATAAATAGGAATACGTGATCTTATTATCGAATCAACAGGTCTAGGCAATATCTTATTGACAACTGTTGGAGTTTAATGTGTGACATTGTCTTAATGTCACTCATGTGACTTGACATCTAATTTTATAATTAATTTTTTTGTTTGTTACTTTAAATTGTATTAAAAATATACTCGAGTCCGAATAAGATTCTAAATAAAAATTGTCTTATTAGATCAGGTTATGGGCCCAGCACGATTAATGCATTCAAAGTAGTTGTCTGACTATCTAATAAAAACTTAGGGTTATGTTAGGTAATCCAGTTGTGTTGTTGGTTGTTGGTTATTACCTAAATAATTAGGTACAGGTTATATTGTAGCCAAATAAACAAGTTATAATAAATATAAATATAAACAAGTAAAGGTTATACTAGGTTGTTTAATGAGCAAGTTGTATAAACATTAACATCAGGTAACTTGTTAATCATAATATTCCGGAGAAGGTAGTCTATGCGATTGGGTAAAACCCTTGGTTTTTATCACGGGTATTAAGGGCTCATTGGATTAATCACTATCTGGTAGCAAAATCAATTTAATTATGATTCACATTGCAAGTAAACAGATCCAGGATGTGTTAAATTGTGGTTTTAATATTTCTGGATAACATTTTATGTTAAATTATTCTGGAAAGAGCCCTATTAAATATCAGGTAAATCCCTTGATTTCGCACTCATGATCATTCTGAAAAGCTTTTAATCATTATTATGTGATAATAATCATCAAAGTTGATGTAATACTGCTGTCGTTAATGATTCACTTTATGAGTAGCTTCCCTTGAGAATAATCCTTGTGATGGCTTTAAAGGACTGGGGTTTCCCCAGCTTAGATGCAGTGTTCTTCAAAGAACTAGCTTCATCAGACTTCACAGTAAAAGTAATGATGCCTTCATTACAAGAGGAAGAAGGATTTCCTGAATGAAAGGAAGGAAGTATTTACTGTAAAAAGGAAGGAAGCGAGCAAGTATTTACTGTAACAAGGAAGGAAGCGAGTAAGTATTTACTGTAAAAAGGAAGGAAACAAGTATTTACAGTAGACTGAAGGAACAAGTAATCACTGTAAACGGAAGGAAGGAATTGTTTACTGTATACAATAGGGAGAAGCATAGACAGAGAACAAGAAAAGCACGTACTATTAAATAAATGAAGAAAAATACACTGCAAAAGAAAGGAAGAAGTATAAACGGTGAAAAAGAGAAGCCTATGCTATGAAAGAAATAAAAAACAATCATTCACGGTAAAAAGAAAAAGGAAAAGCAATACAGTGGAAAGGATAATGTAACACAGTTAAAAGGAAGAAGCATATGCTATTAAAGAAATAACGAAACATTTTGGTGTGATTACTTTTAAGTAAAATATAAAGTTAGTGAAAAAGAAAGGAAGTAAAATGTTAGTGCTAAAAGAAGAAAAACTATTTACAGTAAAATCTAATGAAGGTAGCTTTTACTGTGAACGAAAAGAGGAAGTATAGACTATGAAAACGAGGAGCATATGTTATGGAAGAAATGAAGACACATACACAGTAAAAGAAAGGAAGAAAAACGTTACAATAAAAAGAAAAAAAAACTATTTACAGTAAAATCTAATGACGGAAGCTTTCACTGTGAACGAAAGGAGGGCGCATAGACTGTGAAAAAGATAAGCATATCTTATGAAAGAAATGAAGAAATATACGCAGTAAAAGAAAGGAAGAAGCAATACAGAAAAAGATAAGCATATGCTATGAAAGAACTGAAGAAGCATATAGACTATGAAAAAAAAGAAGGATATAATGCTATGAAATAAATAAAGAAACATTCAATGTAAAATAAACGAAGAAGCATAGACTACGAAAAAGAGAAGGATATAATGCTATGAAATAAATAAAGAAACATAAAATCGAAATGAAATTAAGAAGCATAGACTATGACTATGAAAAAGAGAAGGATATAATGCTATGAAGTAAATAAAGAAACATAGAATGGAAATATAATTAAGAAGCACAGATATGAAAATGAGAAGGATAGATATAATCCTATGAAATAGATAAAGAAACATGCAATGGAAATGAAATTAAGAAGCATAGACTATGAATAGAATAGGAGAATGATATAATGCTATGAAATAAATAAAGAAATATTCAATGTAAAATAAACGATTAAGCATAGTCTATGAATAAGAGAAGGGTATAATACTATGAAATAAATAGAGAAACATACAACGCAAAAGAAAGGACGAAGTAAGACAGTTTAAAAGAAAAGCATAAATTGCTGCGAAAGAAATTAAGGAATATACACTGTAAAAGGAAACCTTTAGTTTTAAAGTGTGTATCTCTTAAACTAAGTAAAAAATACGTCAAAATTAAAATTTGGTCTCAAATTTAAGTTTAAATGGTAAGAAGTTTAAGTTGGTCTTGTAGTATGAATTAGTTTTTTGAAAACCTATTTTTAATTAACTTTTGTAAGTGGTTAACAAAAGGCTTCTGGAGGTTATGGGTTCGATTCCGGAATCCGGTAAAGCCCCCTCCCATGTTTACTCAGTATCTCGATACATGGGTAGCTACTAAAGTGAAGTGGCTTCCATCTAGTTTTGGAAGCCAATAATACGGTTTGACTGTATGACTATTACAATATATTGTTGCAAGCCTTTTGGCCCTCCACGGACTGTCGTGCCACAGCCACATTATTATTATAGTTTTTCTAGATGAGTAGTGGAGTCACTATTCAAGGGTTGGGACATCGAAGTCGATGTATCGAAAACATCGATTTATCAGAATATATATTAAGAAACATGATTTAACTATACATCTGCAATGCAACTGCAACCTCTATGATGCCCTAAAGAAATATAATTAAAGTACGACATCGACGACCTTTTCCTATAATTGACAAAAAGGTTTTGCGAAAGAAGCGAGTTTTTTACTTTTCGCTCGTCAGGTTGGGAGATCGATGTCAACGAATCAAAAACAAAGCGGTTTGGTCTAACATCGATACTAGTTCGGTCCCAATATCAAACATCGATGTTTTGACTAACATCGATATTAGTTCGGTCCGATATCAAACATCAAAAATATCGATGCTTTGACCAACATCGATATTAGTTCGGACCGATGTCAAACATCGATGTTTGACGATGGCTATTGATGTCCCAATCGTATACACAATTCAATTCTAGAATTTGTCAGATTCCTACCTCGGTCTCCTACACTGATCCTCGATTGATTTCGACTCGTCTCACCGTCTCACCGGCACTGATGACTGATGATGACCAATATTGGTTAAATGCCGGCTTTCTAAAGTAATAGAATAAGAGAGACGCATTTCTTTATTACTAACTTTTAATACAACAGCAAATATTTTACTTTATATTTAATTTTTCTTAAACTAATCATACCACTTAATTATGGTAAAAACCTATAATCAAATAGGAAGTTGAATTCTTTTCCACAACAGCTCAAAGATTAAATGAACTTGATGAGCATGAGCTAATATTATTCAATTATTATTATTTGTTTCACATATATTATCAACTTAATTTGTACTTTCTCATATACGTAGTATATATAAAGAGAAAGTATTGTGATGGCGCGTATATTTGTTTTTTAGATTCTGATGGGTTTATAAGTTTTCAGGTCTCTTAAGTTAAAAAAATGTCTGTCGGTCGTTCGTCCTTTGTAGTCTGTCACTTGTGGAGACGCAAGGAGTCTAAACTGCTGCCGCCGATTTTGATGATTTTTGCATAAAAGGTTCAGAAAAATCATTCCACGAGGCGGAATCGAGAAATTAATTTTACCTCTAAATTTGTGGGCGCAACCCGCCAAAAACTTTGAAAACACGTGAAACAAATATTTCTTGAAAACGGTTCCAATTTTAATCATTTTTTAAAAAAATGTAGTCCATTTAAATACGAATCTAACGATATATGTCGTTTTCCTGGGGAAAATCTATTTTTTCCAGATATTGATGAAAATATATATATATTTTTTTTTAAATTAAAAACAAAAGTAAACAACTACCTGTTGAACGCTTTTTTAATGTTTTTAAAAAAGCGTAGGGGCTCTGCCCCTTAGAATAATACTATATATAGAAGGAGCATAGAATCGGAATCCTAAGCAATTTTACTGATAAGAGACTGAAGCCAACTTTTGCCGTGCCGAGAGGTGGTGTCCTTAAGACTAGGCTGCCAACATAACAACACTCATTTTTAGGGTTTTGTAGATACTTCTCAAAACCCTTATACTGAGGGTTGATGTGTCCGTCCGTGCAACACTGGTGCAACTTTTTGACCCAACCACAGGAAAAATATACAGAAGCACATAATTAGATTTGCGCATGCGCAATTCGAAAAAATGTGGTAAACTCAAAAATTTATATTTTTTTAAATTTTTGAGTAGGGTATCAAATGAAAGCTGCTGAAGAGTAGGACACAAATATATATAAGATTTTTTAAATGTTGCATTCCTTATTGGTTAAATAAATCAAAATATACCCAAAAAAAATGTCCCCCCCCCCCGCCACTATAGATCGGCTGGCGCTAAAATTTTGAAATAATTCATGCTAATATCTTATTGTGGGGCGATGAAAATTCCGGGAGTTCATCCCAAATTTTCAAAAATTGTTTGTAATATATTTTGAGTTATTTCAGTTTTTCAAGGCAAAGGTCGATTGTTTTTAACACAGTCTATTTTCGCCTATAGCTCCTAACCTGTTGAGAATTGGACTATAACTTTTTTGCTCCAAATGACCTGTAGATATACCCCTTTTTCTATGGCCATCTGAAATTGATACACCCTGTATAGAATAGATATATTAATACGAGAATTAATATAATACTCGTAGAATTTAATTACAGTTTCAACATCTATATGAGAAAGTTTGTCTGAGTGGTCTCGGACAGATTTTTTTTTCTTTTTTAGGAGGGCAAAATGATAGATATAGCAAAATTACTTTTAGATATTTTATTTTTGTGATTATATACTACGCAGTCTTTCATCTATAATATGTATTTAAATAAATGTTAAACAAAAAAGAATAATTGGAGTTCTTCTTTAAGAATTATTATCAATTTGGGGTTACTACTAATTATTATGGTTTTTTTGTATCAAAAAAAACAACTTTCTCTTGCGATTAATAAAAAACAACAATTAGTTATCAATGGAAATAAAATATAATTGATGTTCTAATCGATCAATTTAAATGCCATGACGACTTCACTATTAAACACATGTATATGTGTCGGTAATATGGGTAGGTTAATTGTATAGGTATGTGTGTATACAAATATATATATAGGTAGATCAATTGGATGTGTATATATATATATATATATATATGTGTGTGTGTGTGTGTGTGTGTGTGTGTGTGTGTGTGTTACGTCATTTGTATTTTCCTGCACATTTCCCACATTGTATTTTGTGTCAAAGTTTAAATAAGATAAATTGAGAAATAATTGTTAGATTTTTATTAATGCTTTATTTAAAAGCAAAAAGATAGATAATGCAGTAATGCAGTAGTTGCAATATTGCAATATAATTGCTATATTCTATTATCAATTAATGTTTAAAAAAATTATCTTCAAGAAGGGAAGGTCCCCTCGAATTGGACACAGTTAAAATCATCTATGGCTAATAACACTGATCAAATAATCTATGGCTAAAAACACTGATCAAATCATCTATGGCTGATAACACTGATCAAATCATCTATGACTAAAAGCACTGATCAAATCATCTATGGCTATTAACACTGATCAAATCATCTATGGCTAACGACAATTCAAAGTCAATTGGAATTGAATGGAGACTTAATTTGTAAGTTAAAAAAATACACAAAGGGTTGCCAACTTGAATGATCTAAATTTACCTATGTCTGCCCACAACTTTACTGAAAATATACCTTACATAAATAATAAACCTTAAGTTTATTGCCACCTTCTATATATGTATGCATAGTAATTTGTCAATTGATGACCTTATTTAGGGTCGAAACATTTCCCACAAACATATAATATCCTTTCATTTATGTACAAAACAAACCAATTGTGATAGATAATAAAGGGAGGGGTAAATAGGTCATATAATAATACGTCTTAAAAGCTAGACATCGTTAAAGTATAAAGTAAGAAGTTATGTGCCACACAAATTGGCAGATTATTTATTTAATAATTCATAATCAAACTATTACTGTTGTTATTATTTATTTATTTTTTTCAGCCATTACCTACACGTAATAGTTAATGTTCACTTTCAAGATAAGGTAACTATAATTATATAATAATTAGTTTATATTAAACTTGTTATCAATTTAGTTTCTATAATTTATATATAAATATATTTTTAATTTAATCATTATCAAAGTTAGATACAGGAGTTCAATGACGCACGTATAGATTGCATTTATTCATCTTATTGATGATACGACCTTTGAAATATAAATCATCGTCTAATATATGACGAATTTTTGAGATTTTTAAAATTCGTATTGCAAATACGTATTTTTTTGGACGAGGAGGAGTTACGTTGATTAACATCAAGTGATGATCTTATTTCCGAATAATGATCTGTAGTAAATGATTATTAGCTAATCTTATTACATCATTATCACTGTTAATCTTCATCTTTGAATTTTGAATTTATTATTAGGGACTACTGAGCTACGGTCTTTAAATCACTGTCATTGTTAATCTCCACTTTATAATACACAATTACTCTATCCTGTAAGGCTGTAAATCACTATAGCTGTTAGCTGTTAATATCTACCTTTTGATTCACTATATCACTACGGAGCTCTGCCATGTAAGTTAAACATCCCCTACAATTCGCTATAATATTTTGGAGGCGATATGTTAAAAATTTACTATCACTTTTTATCACATATCCTGTTAGTCACTAAAACAAAAATCCTTGCCCCGCAATTTACCATTAAGGTAGACTTCCGACAGGCGATACTACTGTTTTAAATTGTTTTTAGTTAAACGACAGGAGATACTATCGCTACTGGTCCAGTAGCGGTGAACGTTGCGTTGAATACAAATTGATTTGTGCTCTCATTGACAAGAAATCATTCGACGAAACTAAACGTGCATTAAACTAACCGAGAAACTAATCGTGTTTGCAAGACGTACAAAACTAAATGAGGAACTAAACGTGTTCAAAAACCTTGCAAAACTAACTGAGAAATTAAACGTGTTCACTAGCCGTACAAAACTATAAAAACGTGCATAACTAAATGCGAACCTAATCGCTTACAAAACTAAATTGTGAAAGGAAAGGATCAAGGATGGTTTAATCAGGGACTACATATGCAAAGATTTTGTGAAGAAATCGAATCAGGACAGTAACTAACGTAAGTAAAGTAAGTAATTTTCTTTCGGTACCAAATCAAATTATAATTCTAAATCTGATCAAGGTATGTTCTTAAGTAGAAATGCGAACTTATTGATGCAATTAGTTATAATTTATGATCTTATGAATTATTTTTTGACGAGAAGATCTTTGTAGGGAAATAATGAGTATGTTGAATCATTGGCAAAACCTAATGACTCAATGCGCGACATAGTGACATCCACACCTGCCTCTATCGCCTTTTGTGGTCACACGATTATGTCGCTGAGTTCGGTCTACCTTTACTGTTGATCACTATTATGTACATTAAGCCTAGCTGTGATAAGTTATATGTTATCCCAGTGAACCTCCAACCTCCTTCCTACATATATGATTGCCAAACTTACTCTGTCTCTCATCTTATTTTACTCTAATTGTTAATATCTTGATATATTTTCAGTTACCATCACTGTTGATTTTTATCTCATAAATTTCTATCTCTGATTAATACGGTATATCTAATATAATCTCTACACTTATAACTCACTATTACTATTCTGTAATTTACCATAACTGACATAATCCCTATATTGTAAATTAACTGACTCAGATCCGTAAGTCTCTATTACAGTATTGATATTTATCCATTTACCGTAATTGTTGATCATTATCTCATAAATTGCTATCTCTGATTAGTAATATGGTATATCTAATATAATTCCTACACTTATAACCCACAATCACAATTCTGTAGTTTACAATTACTGTTAATATCCACCCTGTAATTTACCATTACTGCAACAATCCCTTCCTTATAAATTAACTGACTCTGCTCCGTAAGTCTCTATTACCGTATTGATATTTATTTATTTGATGATCTTTATCTAATAAATACAATATCTCTGATTATCAATACGGTATATCTAATATAATCCCTACACTAATAAATCACTATCATAATTCTGTAGTTAACAATTTCTGTTAATATCCACCCTGTGATTTACCATTACTGCAACAATCCCTTCCTTATAAATTAAATGACTGATTCGTAATTCTCTATTTGCATTGATATGTTCCTGTGCTTTATCGTCACTGTTGATCTGTGTAACTCATAAATTCCATTTCTTATAAGTAATATGCTATACATAAAAGCCTTCACATCTCACATTTATAACTTACTATCACTGTTCTGCAATTTACAAATACTGTTAATTTCACCCAGTAATTTACCGTAACTGTGAGTCCTTACTTTGTAAATAAACTGACTAATCAGTAAAATACAATCACTTTCTGCAAGTTCTCTATTATTATGTAATCACTATCGCTGTTGGTCCCTTTAGAAAGTCACTATAGTTATTATATCGCTGTTGATATACCATTATGATTAAACTCTACTCTGTAATTTACTATCGATGTTGGTCTCTAGTATCCCACATTTCACAATCTCAGTTGACACTATTACGATTAATCTCCACCCTCTAATACACTGTCACGATTGATTCCATCCCATTTGTCAAAATCTCGATATCCTTATACGATTGCGATTAATCTCCACCCTGTAATGCCCTATCACTATTTATCTCTACCCCATATTTCACAAACTCTGTTACTACGCAAATGTGCACATATGAACTGTTCCAACGTCAGACATTACGTCAAAAAGATGTTGGCTCGGCATTATGCCATGTCCTGCATCGTTTCGTCGCTTCCGACTCATCAGGGGCCCGACGATGCCCACCCAACTCTGGACCTATATCATTCACACAAATTGTGTAGCTTATTGCTTATTGCAGTGGGCAAACACGGTATCACATTGCTGATATATTTTGCCAGCCAAGCATTTATGGCGGTATGAGAGCACGGTCGTCTCTGATAAGCCCTATATTATCTGATCTTCTTGATCTGGTGTAGGTCCAGTGTTGGGGGGGCATCGTCGGGCCCCAGATGAGTCAGACGCGACGAAACGATGAAGCAGGACATGGCATAATGCCGAGCCAACATCTTATTGACGTAATATATGATGTTTAAACAGTTCCTATGTGCCACACTTGCGTGGCGCATCCCTTGGTGTCTCTCATTCACACAAATTGTGTAGCTTATTGCAGTGTGCAAACACGGTATCACATGGCTGAAACCTAAATGATATTTAAATTTTTATCTAGCCCAATCTCCATTTAGTACACTACTGTTAATTTAATTAAGTAGTTTTGTTTAAATCACTTCCTCCAAACGCTACAAAAAAATCATATCCGGAAACATATCTATTTCCCCCACAGTTTATGAGTAATGTAAATATATATCATAGATAGATACCATAGATACGATTTTTGTCATAAGTCTATTTTGATATAATTATTATGACCTACCACCCAAATTTCATTATTACATTTCCTCTCGTCCACGCGTTTTTTAGCGTGTAGTAAAAGAAACAATTGTTTAGTAATTTACAACAGTGATTCATAATGAAAACATTTGCGATAAATAACTATATATATTTATATATATATTTTTTTTTTTTGTTTTCGTAAGTACTTACTCATAAGAAGTATCAATTTATACGCTAAGTGTAGGCTCTAATCTTGATCAATTAATTTTCAAATGTAAAATAACGTAACATGTGAAATGGTTCACTTTTTTCTCACAATCAATTAATATCACAAACAGCTGATAAAATTCCGAACAAGCCCATACATTATTAAGCTTATACATATGCAAATTTATATACATTTTAACTAAATTAAGTTGCTTATGATTTAATAGGTGCACCGGTACTAATTTAGTTTTTCAACTAACCCGGTAGGAAGGTAACGAACTAAGACAAAAGATTTGATGAAGTGGTTAGATATTTCAGTGATCCGAATTTTTATCTATTTTGAATTTAATCTATATTTTTAAAAATTAAGTTCATAAAAAACAAAAAACAAAATATTTATTATAAGATTACTATGTACTATGTTAATTATTTACTATGCAGTTTGTAATTCATTTAATTCAGTAAGTTGGGTAAATATTAAATTCTTACACATCTTAAAGCCCCAAACAAAGCTCTTAACAAATTTGAAACAAAGCTTAAAGCCCCAAAGGGCCTTTATCCTCTTAGTTAGTAAGTTATGAATAAAGACAATATTCCAAAAGAAGTTAATAAATACACTTTTATAGATATTAGAAACATTTTTCAACAATTTAGAGGAATAAATACACTTTATCTACTTGAGGCAGCAAAGTGAGGCATTATTGAACTGATTTCGGGCATGGAATAGTTATTTATGTAACTAGGCAGCAAAATGGAATTTTACTGACGAGTGATTAGATTAGCCTCCGAGCCGAAGGCGAGGACAGGCTAATCAAATCTCGGCTTCGCTTCGGCAGGTAATTTACCTATTTGAGGCAATGAATAAACGAGGCAGAAATGTTTCCTTTGCTGCCTTGTTGCATACAATATTTTATCTACGGGCGGCAGAAAAATAAAACTGCTAAAATACCATCTTTATTAATATAACATAGAACCCGAAGTGTTGCGGTTTCGTTCGGGGCAAGCTTATAAAAAGCAGAAGTTTTTCCTGAATTCGCCCCACTTCTAACTTCCCTCAATTAAGAGAAGAAAGCTCTGAAATTTCGTGGTCTTTAAAAAAAAAAAAAAAATGTAAAAAGACTTAAAAGATGCTTAGAAGCTGATAATTTGAAAATCAATGAGTTATTCTGAAAGTTTATTTTGTGAAAGGTGTTTTTTATCTATGATTAAATATTGTGATAAGACAATGTCTCTATAACTGCTATCATGTAGTGTAGCATGTGATGGTTAATATTGAATATAATAATATGAGGTAATTTAAGAACAAAGAAAACCAGACTTCTTAATTGTCTGTGATTATGCTAAGCCCACATTACATCCCCGTCCCCTTATTTTTTTTAATCTGTGCCCCCTACACTGGCACTGCAGCTTCATATAATAATAATAATAATATATTTATTCCACAATATAAGGGTAACATAATTAGCATAAAGCTATATGAAAATAGTATTATGTTGTTGATTCATTGTTGTTATAGATTCCGTTTGCTATTCACTTATAGTTATTATTCCAGAGCTTCTATTTTTTTTTTTTTTTAAATAACAATTAATTATAGTTAATATGTTATTATCTTATTAATATAACATAGTTATTAACTATGTTATATTAGCAGTTGCATTTTTCTGACGCCCGTTGATAAAATATTGTATGCAACAAGGCAGAAAAGGAAATATTTCTGCCTCGTGCCTCAATTGAGTAAATTACCTGCCTCGGCAGTTAAATTTAATAGCCTGTCCTAGCCTTCTACTCGGAGGCTAATCTAATCACTCGGAGGCTAATCTAATCACTCGTCAGAAAAAAATCCATTTTTGCTGCCTAGTACATAAACATTAATTTACGTTTACCATTAAGGTAGACTACCACATTTTTTTATTATTCAATTAATGCAATTCACGTTTTTGTTCGATTTGAAGGAAAAACGAACACCTATACTTTACCATGCAGTCAATGCAATTCACGTTTTTGATCGATTTGAAGGAAAAACGAACACCTATACTTTACCATGCAGTCAATGCAATTCACGTTTTTGATCGATTTGAAGGAAAAACGAACACCTATACTTTACCATGCAGTCAATGCAATTCACGTTTTTGATCGATTTGAAGGAAAAACGAGCACCTATACTTTACCATGCAGTCAATGCAATTCACGTTTTCGTTCGATTTGAAGGAAAAACGAGCACCTATACTTTACCATGCAGTCAATGCAATTCACGTTTTTGTTCGATTTGAAGGAAAAACGAGCACCTATGCTTTAACATGCAGTCAATGCAATTCACGGTTTGTTCGATTTGAAGGGAAAACGAGCACCTATACTTTACCATGCAGTCAACGCAATTCACGTTTTTGTTCGATTTATATAGTAAAAGAACACTTTTAATTTATGATTCATTTAATGCAATTAACGTTATTGTTTGATTTATATGACGAAAGGACACTTTTACTTTGGAATGCAAAAAATTCGATTTGAAGGAAAAACGAGCACCTATACTTTACCATGCAGTCAATGCAATTCACGTTTTTGTTCGATTTGAATTGAAAACGAGCACCTATACTTTACCATGCAGTCAATGCAATTCACGTTTTTGTTCGATTTGAAGGAAAAACGAGCACCTATACTTTACCATGCAGTCAATGCAATTCACGTTTTTGTTCGATTTATATAGTAAAAGAACACTTTTAATTTATGATTCATTTAATGCAGTTAACGTTATTGTTTGATTTATATGACGAAAGGACACTTTTACTTTGGAATGCAAAAAATTCGATTTGAAGAAAAAACGAGCACTTATACATACTCTACGACAGTCAATGTAATTCACGTTTTTGTTCGATTTAGAGGACAAAAGAACACTTTTAATTTATGATTAAGTCAATGTAACAAACGGTTTTTTTTAGATAAAAACATTCTAATTTCACGATTCAGTCAATGTAATTAACATACCTGAGAGGTTACAGTGACTTTTAGTTGAGATTACGTTAATGGGTGTGTTTACATCATTAACATTCAGATGACAAATGTTTACAAGTCACAAATATTTTAAGTATTGTACAACAATTTAAATTCTACAGTGGTTTTGGCAGCTGTAGAGTCTAATAAATAGAAAAAGATGGCATCAGAGATTTCGTCAATCCCATCCAAAAATTTAATTGTTAATACAGTGTAGCCCCATTTTATTCAATAAAATTTTTTATAAAACAATTAAAAAAATATATATAAGATTAATAATAATAACAATTATAGCTTACTTATTGAAGACAATCTGTTGAATTTTCTTGCAGAGCTGTAGTAATCTGAGTTATTGCTAGATTGGCAAGACTGTTCACCAAATTTCTTAATCCACTTGGTCCGAAATTCCTCCGTAATTCTCATTGTATATCCAATTTATTTCTTTACAACAAAAGTAAACGGTTTTAATTTTATTGTAGATTAATCAATCATTTCGTAAAAACGTACGATTTCTTTTTACAAAAAAATAATTATTTGACATTCCTATTTAAGATTTTAGATATTTTTTTTAGATACATATGCGGGTGATCCAAAAGTTCGGCAACGGCTTAATATCTCCGGTTATAATTGAGATATTAAGTTCCCGTTTACGGGTATCTTAATCATTTGTAAAAAACTACTTTTTTGGTGGGTAATCATTTTTTCCGCCATATTGGTTGCCGCCATATTGGATTAAACTTTGAAATTTTAAATTGGAACACCCATAAAGTGATACATTTTTGGAAAGGTCTTGAAAAAAGAAAACATTTACCGGAAACCCGAGCTTTCTATCGACTTCCGTTTTAAAATGGCGGACACTCAAAGTTAAAAAATTCACTCTTTTTTTCTTATTCTCAATAGTTCAGTTAGAAATAAAAAAATCGGTCCGAGACAACTCAGACAAACTTTCTCATATAATCTCTATCCTAGATCCCAGAAAACCTGGTTCGTTATCAGATCATAGTTTCCAAAATATTGATGAAAATAAATCTCATTTGGTTGAAAATCGAAAACAAAAAGTAAACAACCACCTGTTGAACACATTTTAAATAATAATAAATTAACTAAGCATCACGTAGGTTTATCATTGAAGCGAGCTTAATGCAATAAATATTTAATTTTATATTCATGTTTCCTGGGATCTGGGGCCGAGATAATATGAGAAAGTTTGTCTAAGTTTTCTCGGACCGATTTTTTTATATCTAACTAAACAATTGAAAATAAAAAAAATCATTTTTTAAACTTTGAGTGTCCGCCATTTTGGAATGGGAGTAGATAGAAAGCTCGGGTTTGCGGCAAATGTTTTCTTTTTTTAAGGGCTTTCCAAAAATGTATCATTTTATGGGTGGTCCTATTTAAAATTACAAAGTTGAATCCAATATAGCGGCAACCAATATGGCGGAAAAAATGATTACCCACCAAAAAAGTAGTTTTTTACAAATAATTAAGATACCCGCAAACGGGAACTTAATATCTCAATTATAACCGGAGATATTAAGCCGTTGCCGAACTTTTGGATCACCCTATATATATTTTCAAACTAATAAAAAGATCAAATAAATATTGATATAGATATTAATATAAAGCCAAAATTACAATTATACTATAAATACTATGCATAAAATATGATACACATATACTTTAGCATTTATAATGTAGCATTATAATATTTACAGGGTGTCCCATTTCAAATGAATCAAACAGTTATAACTTTTAAACTAGGAATAATTCAGAAAAACGTTTCAGGTAAACGTTGTAGCATTTAGGCGTATTTATATGAAACAAAATGAAAAAATTATTCCGCCCTTGAAAGGGTCAATATGGCCCTATGAAAAGCGTGGTTTCCTCTTGACCCTCACTTTTTTTTATTTATTCTGAAAAGTTCAGTAAAGACCATGAAACAAAATTTTATTACATTTTTGTATATCATTCATAGTTTAATTTAAACAATTAATTAAATTATTGGTAATACTTTAATATGATACACCCTTAAAATTCTTGATATTCGTATTAGATGGCTGAAGTGAAGAGGTGTAATAAATAGACGTAATTACTTCAACAAATGAGACGTTTCGACACTATATCGTTTTCCTATATCGTTTTTGGTATACATAACAATTAGAAACTGCCTCCGTCAAAGAGCGTCAAAAAAGATGAAATGGTAAAATTAAAATAACTCAACTGAGTGCGACATAAAATTTCCAACACAACATGTCTATATCATTCATAGTTTAGGCAGAAATAGCCTTTAAAGTTGACTTCTTTAGTGTGCGGTATTAAATGAAGAAGTAGGTAATGTAACATAAGGTTAATTTATTTTAAACGTAATAACTTGCTAATGATGGTATTTTAGGTTCTTTTACGAATAATTTCGAGTGACTAAACTCCTCTGTCTTAAAAATGTTAAGAGACAATATATTAATTTTCTACTTTTTTCCACCAATATTTATAAATTGAACAATCATTTTTCAGACCTCCAGTTTAGGCAGTCTATACTATGCGGATATCGTTGGAATATTTAGATTTAAGACAGATGTCATGCTGGCAGAGAAATAGCAAGGTTATAGATTTTTAAAATAAAATATTGAAGGTAATAAGAAATAAATAGGTACAACAGAACACCCTTTCACCCAAAATCTCATCAGAAATTGAACACGTTAAATTTTCTAAAAATTGATGAAATTAGGAGGGCCCGACAATGATATCCGGCAAAATTCAGAGAATTAGAAATAAAAAGTAAAAAGGTTGTTACGATTTTCAATCGAAATCCGTATCTGAAAACTGATGTCAAAACGGGGAAAAAGTGCTTCTTATATTCAAAGCAATAAGGTAAGAACACGCACTGAATAAAAACATCTTTTTATTTAGGGACTAGAACTTAAATTAAAATAAGTATAGTAAATTTAATTATTACGTACCAATTATACTTTGTTTGTAATTTAGTTTTGTGTTTAATTTAATTATTGTGTGTCAGACACCAGATACACAATCACAACAAGAAATAATTGCTGTTAAAAATTCTAAAAATTGGCTAAGACAAATCAGTTTATGGCAATTTTCCGATTCTTCTTCATGATTATTTCCCATTCTTGTAGTACCAATCAATGATTATATAAATGTTAAGGCTTAGTATTGATATGAACGATTTGTTAACAATTTGCCCTTAATAACGTAAAAAATAAAAATTAAAAACTTGTTAAAATTAATTGATAAATTTAGGAGTTTTTTTTTATAATAAAATGTTTATTATTACAAAAATATATTATAATATATGTAGTATCCTAATAAATAATAAATAATTTACGTAGTATCAAATGTATTAAGTAAGATAAGTAATTATAAAATTAATATTATATATTAAATAAATAAAAAAAACTTATTTAATATAAAAAGTATAATAATTTTTTATAATAGAAAAATAAAAAATGAATATATAATGGTGTAACTAATTGAAAATTAACTTCAATAATATTTAACCATTATAATTTAAAATTAATATTACATGAATATTATATATAATCAAACTTTAATATATAAAATAAAGCATTTATAGAAAATTAAATATTTAAAATGACTGAACAATAAATATCGTAAACACTGTATGATATGTATAAAATAAAATTTAAGTATATATATATATATATATATATATATATATATATATATATATATATATATATAAAAAAATGAATGAAATAAGATTAAAGTAGGTATATAAAATAAATAAAAAATATTGGAATAAACATTAAATATATAAAATATGAACTGCTTATATTCTATAGCATTCAAATTTGAGTTTAATTATTTTTTTGCATTTATTAGATTAAATATATGTACTAGCTTGAAATATAATATAAAAAACAAAAAACAAATGAAATAAAATAATACATAATTAGTCTTTAAATTTATATGAATTTCTCTTTTTTACTTTTTAAAACATTATACTGATTACTTTTTAAAATGTTTTTCTGTTATGCTGCAAAAAATATTAAATATACACATAATAAATTATATACGTGCAGAATCGATTAAATAAATATAATTAAATATTAATATCTTAAAATAAAATTAAGTAAAATAAATAAATAGGAATGTCATATAATATAAACTAGTGACAAATACTATATATAAAATATTTTTAATATATAACAAAATTAAGTAAAAATAATAAATAAATAAAAATAATACCAAATATGTTGAAGATTTGAAACTGTAATTGCTATAACAAATTGAAGGGCATTTGAAGGGTAACCAGTATATTATATAACGATAAAATTGTTTACGCGGATGTTAACATATCCGCGTATTAATGTTGCTATCATATTAAGAAAAACCACAATCGTTTTGTTTACAAACAATGTATTGTTTCAGTCGAACAATCAAGTGCATAATTATTAACCATAGTGTTCAGTTATTAATTATATTGCCTCAAGGATAAAATATGAATAAAGTTAATTAAAAATGTATATTATTTTCCGCGAAATTATATGCATTATTTGAATTTTAGCGCGAAATTATATCACTGTTTTGTTTTTGTTTACATACGCGATTGTTTTTTTTTTTGTCGTAAGTTTGGCAATGTAGAACAAGTGTTATAAAGTTAGTTTGCAGGACTTAGTATCTGACGGAGAGATACTAAAGACTAGTTTGAAGAGGAGGGTGCTCCAGTGCTCAGAGCGGTACGGAGGGTAACCAAGAGAGGGAGGTTACGGGGAAACCCCCTCAATACATAGTTCCATTATCTTGTCCCACATATTCGGCCTGTTTCTATATTATCTTTTGTTTAAAACCGCTTCTTCTCACTTGAATCATGTCTCTTCTTTCATTTTCTTTGTTTTTTATTCCTTATCGTAGGCTTCTTTTGTATTACAATCTTACATTGTTCATATTTGTGTGTGATATTGTTAAAGGAAAAAATAATATTTGTCAGATTCAATTGTTATTTGATTTAAAAAAACAATTCCTTATTCCAAATGATAAATTTCAAAGGATAATGATGATTCTTTTGTGGGGATTCCAAAGACTTATCACTTTTTGGAAACAGAATAGTGAAAAGAAACACAATCATTCATATTAAATAGAGATAAAAACAATTGACCTTCATTTATAATATATAACCTTTTTTGTAATGTGATTTAAGGATCCAGATCAAAAAAGAAAATTAAGTTTGGTTTAATTACTTTATTTATCTCCTAATTGATAATGTATTTTTTCCGTGGTAGGCTGTGAAATAGTAACTTTAGAGCCTAAAAAACATAGCTAAAATCCATTTTTTCATTACGTGGACTTAAAAAATCTTTTCATTACTCCTAGCTGTAAAGAAAAATCTTTTACGTCCTAGGAACTAAAAGATTTTTATTTTCCGGCGGGTAGTTGTCAAAACTTACGTTAGTAGTGCTGCAGTCTTTGTAGAAATGCTTTTAGTACGATAAAAATCCGCTAGATGTCAATGCGTTTTATTTATCTTTTCTTATAGTGTAACCTCTTTTTAAGGTTTCTTTTTTTAAGTCTTATGTATGTACTAATATTTGTTATTATTATGTATTGATTAGTGATTAATATTTAATGTTTTTTCATTGTCTGCTACCTCGGAAAAAATAGCATATGCTACGCCACCTTGCCAAAGCGAGACAGTAAATGCAATTGCCGCGGTAAAGAAAAAACTCACTTCACAGCCTAGTAACATAATATAATATTACTTTTATATACACGAGGGATATAGCGAGAGAAAGAATACTGATTGCGGAAAATTTAATTTTGAGACTTCGATGGACACGTTTTAAAGCCCTCCCTCCAAACAAATAGTCCACAGGCCACCATAAGAAGTGAGTCGCTGATTGATAAAGTTTTCTTACCTTATGGAATCGCTTATTTATGCCTTGTCCACCGATGAATTGGGTATATGGCAACTGGGCGCTGGGCCATTTCTTTTTTGTTGACATACCAAACTTGCCCTTCTGCGGGAACATTGAAAAGAGATAGATAAAGTTTTGATTTTCACAGGATCGTTTAATTAAATTATTTAAAAAACAGTGGTAAAAGTGGCCACCGATAAGAGTGGGCCGTTTGGGGTGTCCACCGCCCCAAACATATCGCTTTGTGGGGACGTTGAAAAGAAAACGGCCAACTCTTATCGGTGGCCACCTTTACCACTGTTTTTTAAATAATTTAATTAAACGATCCTGTGAAAATCAAAACTTTATCTACCTCTTTTCAATGTTCCCGCAGAAGGGCAAGTTTGGTATGTCAACAAAAAAGAAATGGCCCAGCGCCCAGTTGCCATATACCCAATTCATCGGTGGACAAGGCATAAATAAGCGATTCCATAAGGTAAAAAAACTTTATCAATCAGCGACTCACTTCTTATGGTGGCCTGTGGACTAAAACGTTTTTTTTAAAAAAAAAAATGTCTTTTTATCGTCCGTACAAACGCGAGGAGTCTAACTACTTGACCGATTTTAATGACATATTGCATATTTCTAAAGGAAAAAAGGAGAAATTAATTAATTTTAGCTCTAAATTTTGGGAAGCAACCCCTCAAAATGAGGAAAAAAATATTTCTCGATTACAGTTCCGACGATCTTGATTAAATAATTCTACAATTGCTCTTAATCGTTTTCCCAGGAAACATTTTTAGTAATCGAAATATAGATAAGAAAAAAACAAACCAAACGACGAATGTTTGGTTTCGATTCCCCTCTGAGGAAGATTTATTTTTGGAGTAAATCTTGATAAAATGTTAAATGAATAAAATAAATGAGACCGTGAAAACCTGAAACGACTACCAATTGGAAAAAAACTGGATCAGGAATTTATGTAAGTATGTATATATGAAGTCATTTAAAGTACGAGTTGTAGAGGAAATATATTTTTTAATTAATTAGGTCCTTTAAGGAAGGATCTGTCCGAATTCGTAAACACTAACATCATTATTCAAGATTTAAGGAGATTTCAACAAATGAAATCGAAACCGAAAATAGCATAATAATGTAAATAAAGAATGTGTGCACGGTAAACCAGGTTTACGTAATATTCCGTTTTAATCAGGAAGAGATTCAAATGAAAATATATATATATATATATATATATATATATATATATATATATATATATATATATATATATATATATATTATATATATATATATATATATATATATATATATATATATATATATATATATATATATATATATATATATATATATATATATATATATATATATATATATATATATATTATATATATTATGTATTTATAAAATTGATTATATATATATATAATAAGAATAGTATAGGCATATTATTGAAAGCAAAACAAATTAATTAGTCCTGTCAATAAAGCTCTGATTTAGGCATATTGCAAAAGTAAATTGGAACGTTATCACATTTGGCATAGTAATATAAGTCACAAATATACTAGGTTATTTATATAATACTTGATAATAATATTGAAAATGAACAATCAACATACCTCATACCTAAGTCCTGAAAGTTCTATAAAATCTTATGCAATTTCCAACAAAAAGTATCCTTATTATTTTCTTGGTAACTCTAATGGTTTTCGACATGTTTCTAATGGTTGTTCGACAGTTAATATTATGTTTATAAAATTCTTACCTAATATTAATAACAAAGAATTTCACAGCTATTTAAACAATTAAGGAATTAATTACAAATAGGAACAATTACGGAACTAGTGAAAATATAAATTCTCTGAATATTTATTAATATAATATTGTGACAACTAAATAAACTCAACATGTATTATAATATATAATACTATTAATGCGTAAAAATATATTAATTGAGTCTTAATCTATTCCGTGAAAAGTAATTTACAGGGTATTTTTAATAAGAAAAATGGAGTAAAAAATCCAAAATGGAAGAACAGGTTATCTTCTTCATAATTATTGCTGTGTACACTGCTTCAGTCACGTTCCTACAATTATTATTCATTTAAAAAAATTGTTATTTAAAAGTGCATTTTTTAATATAAGGTCATATAAAATAAGAAAATAGTAAAAACGTCAAATATTGTATGACGAATATTTGACGATAAAAAAGAATTGAGAACGAGGTTTCAAATGTATGACACACTGAATGTTCGTAATGGCTGATTAAATTAGAAAATCCCAGTTAGTTGACTCAAATTAACAATGAGCTCAGATATTTTTACATAACTCAATGATCGGGAAGTACTTAATAATGTAAAACTTCATTTCTTAATTGCTAAACTTCATTGAGTTGTCATATGTTTTTTGATTTGTGACGTTAAAGAGAAAATTGATTTTTAAATGCTTTCTTTAGTTCAATTTATAACATGACTGAGATATTGGTATTTTATCTATTCCCGGTACTTCTTTACATTGTTACTCCCTTATGTTTTTTTTAGAATATAAAAGACTGACTAAATAACTATTAAGACAAAGGGATGTTTAGTCCAATGTACTTCGGAACAAAGGAATATCACACTTCTGTTTTTATAAGGGGAGTAACAGTCTAAGAAAGAACATTCCGTTCACTTTCTTTAGATTGCTATTCCTTTTTTTCTAAGAGGAGTAACAATCTAAAGAAGTGCACTATTCCCTTTATACAGACGACAGTCGAAGGGCTTATACAACTCTATATGATAAGTGAACGCACCGAAGCCGCAAGTGAACTGCTAAGTATACACTGATCGGGAGGGGGGGGGGGATTGTTTCCAGAACCGCAATTGCACTAGGTACTTTAAATCAGAAATTTAGCTCCCACTTATGGACATAAATAACTTTCGTAGAAGGTTTTTCAAAAACATCCATTTTGGTTCAAGATGGCAGTCATATACGTATTTGAAACCAAGTCCTCCAACAAATACCACTTCTTCTTTGGAACGCTAAAATATAATCATTGACTTTTAGTATGATACCTTCTAAAATTATAATAATACCTGCCAAGAAGGGATTTTTTTGAAATTTGGTTCCTTGGAGGGGGGCAAAGAAAAAAAAATAAGAGAAATTATGGACAGACTGATCTTTTGAATTTATCAAGTTATTATTTAGAAAAATGAAAAATGTATTAGGGATTTTATAATTTTTCATAGTGGTGAACCCTTATTTTATTACAGGGTCTCTCCCTGTGAGTATAATACAGGGAGGATTCTTTTTAATTTTTGAGGTAAAATTTAATGACAAAGTCTTTGTTTTTATATCTTATATCTTTTATTTTAAAAAATAAAACAGATATAAAGATGGTTCAAAATAGACAGTGTTACTGTTACTGAAGAATGTTACAAGCCAGAAAAAGCTCTGAGTAAGAGCGAAATCCAGCTTTAAAGGGGAAGAAAACAACCTTTCTATTTAACCCCTAAAAAGACCAAAATTGAATATACGTCAGTATAGTTTTCTATATAATAAAAAAAAAATCAGTCAGAGACAATTCAGATAATTTTTCTCTTATATGAGATCATAATTATGTACTTTTTCATTAAAATTTATCATAAAAAATACCTTCTTCTCGGTGGGGAATCGAACACCTCCGTCCGCGATTAAAACTATTTTCCCGGCATAATGGCTTATATCGTTAGATTCTTATTTAAATAAGAAGACTATATTTTAGACTTTTTTAATCAAAAAGTCGTCGGAACCATCCACTTTTTTGGACTCGGGAGATAAAAAAAAATTAGAGAATTTTTCCAAATTATAGTCTATCTATAGCGTTAATGGGTGTATTTAAATAAGGAGAGTGGATTAGGGAAACTGTAGAATCTGGATACTCTCACCTTGTAATATTTATAGGGTGTATAATATATAAACCTATCAAATTAAAAAAATTATACTAAAAATAACACCCTTCTTAGCAAAGCACAGGGATCCGCCTGATATTTATATATGGGAGGTAAATCTCGTAAATTGATTTAATTCTCATAATTCATTCAAGTTATATGATCTAAAGAATTTTGAAAAAAAATATATGTTACACGAAAAAGATCTCTAATTTCAGACATTTATAATGTAAAACTTAATTCCGCACAGTTATACACAGTTTGTACATGTACATTTATAATTTAATCTTAGTGAGAGATATTTTATGTAGGTATCCTTGTTTTTAAAACTTCAAAAATTGTATTCATGAACTCTCTTAAGCGAAATTCTTTCTTTTTTGAAACATTTTTCGATCTTTTGGGTTTTCCTGATTTATTCTGTTTCTTATACTTCAAACATTTCCGGAACTCTCCCTTTCTCTATCTTAATACATACTCTCACTATATATATATATATATATATATATATATATATATATATATATATATATATATATATATATATATATATATATATATATATATATATACATATATACATATATATATATATATATATATATATATATATATATATATATATATATATATATATATATATATATATATATATTATATATAGATAGATAGATAGATAAAACAGGGTTTCCCCAGATACTAAAAAACCGCAGGTACATATTTTGCTCATTTTAAACCTAATACTTGACACATATTTGCTTTAATTGCATTGATAATTTATATTGTGGTTTGCAATTTTTAAAAAAAAAAAAAAAAAACAATAATTTTATTCCAATTTAAATATACATTTGAGTTGATATTTCTGAAACAAAAACAAAAATAAATTAATATAAAAAGACAATATATAATTTTTATTTCATTCTCTAATAGGTGGACAATACTTTTTTTTCTTCAATTTCGTAACTATATACATATACAGCTAAGATTAATTTATTTATAGTTTAAGAAATACCACTTAACATATTACTGATTGATGCGTTCATTAATCTATAAAATATATCTACTGTCTGAAGTCTGAAAGAATCGAACTTGGTTTTTTTATGAGATTGCGTGTAGTATAATTCCTTTAAAAAAAACTGCTTAAGTCTCTTGTTCTTAATATCACTAAGTGAGACTTAATGTTCACATACTAATGATCACATTCTATTCACATACTAATGATCACATACAAATGATTACGTTCTATTCACATACAAATGATCACATACTAATGATCACATTCTATTCACATACTACATACTAATGATCACATACTACATACTAATGATCACATACAAATGATTAAGTTCTATTCACATACAAATGATCACATTCTATTCACATACTAATGATCACATTCTATTCACATACGCAAATGACCACGTTCAATTCACATACTTATAATGATCACATTCTATTCACATACTAATGATCATATAGTAGTGTAAAGTGGCCAATTTGTTCGTTCTAAAGAGGCCTGAAGAACTGCTGTTGATTTTTGTATTTACTTGTACACAAAATACTATTGCTTGGTGTTAGTCAGACACTTTTTTGCACTCTATATTCTGGACTGTTAGTTGTTGAACCTAAATTAACTTAATGCAAAGAAACATTTTGAAAATATTAACATTTTTCACTTTGAGAAAGGTATATGCGTTATCGTCTTGAATAGTATACTTATATACAATGAAACTGGCAGAAATAAAACAAACATGAATGCATCATATTAACTTTCCGTTCATATAAATCAGATTCTTTTGTCCGTTTATAAGATTAAATCATAGATTTACTATTTACTACCATATGATGAAACTGTAGATAACTCATTCAGTTTTAGCTTTAAGTAGTTAATTAACCATATGATTAAATAAATAATGAATGAATGAATCATACACACGCAATTCTACGAGATTTAATAAAATAAAAAGCCTTAAGCCTTAAACTCAATGTGTAGTTGTAATTGAATGAAGGCAGTTTTTAAAATGAAGTCAGCATTTGAAAATAAAACCGACGTAAAAAAAAAATACGTGAGTGCATTTTGAAACTGGGAATGTGCGGTTTTGTTATTTCCAATTGTATACGGTAGACCGGTTCTGGATTTGTTACTCCCGGACATGATTATAGTATTCCATCCGAAGAATAGTTGACCCCCAGACAATATATATATACTCACTAGACTTAATAAATAAAAGTTCTCAAGATTCCCTACATAGTTAGCACACCGGATGCCACAAAACCCCCCTGATCAGCATTTAACATTCGTTGAATAATTCCCTCCATTACATTACCGCAATAAATCTCAATTTAGCAATTTTTTCTTATGATAACCTAAACTAGTAATTTACCTCCAGACAAAGAGAATTCGATTAAATGCTGCATCAATTTAATAATCTATAAACTTTTTTTTAAATTGAGGAAAGTGCTTGTGGAATTTTAAATAATTTTTGTGATAAATCATGTGATAATAAAGGGGTATTCCATAACGAGGCTATTGGAAAAGGTTACAATGTGGTTTTTTAGTAATATTTCAAGTTCCGTGATTGATATTTTTTTACCGGATATACGTTAAAAGGTTATGAAATTGGGATTTATATGAGGGGGAATTATTTAGAATTTACGTCATAAATCTGAAACATAAATGGCTATTAAAATTCTATCTTTATATAATTGATTAAAAACAGAGATAAAAAAACACCCCTTTGTGGGAAATTGAACAGTGATCTTTGGGTTTACGCTGTGGTACTCTAACTTCTTTGTGATGGAATGTACTTTTTCTGCCTATCATCTGCATATACATAATTCTTCTTCATATATTATACTTATTTGAGTTTATGATCCATATTCAGCATTCTATTCCATAATTCAGCTATTCTATTTTGATTTTTTTTTTTTTTTTTTTTTGTACAGCAACATGGTATTGGGCTTATTAGTCAGACAATTTTTTTTGGCCCTAGCATCCCCCCCCCCCTCCTCCTAAAAATGCACATTTATTGTTTCAGCATTTTACATTCATCAAACTTTCTTAACCAATAACAGCTGATATAATGCAGGAACGAATTTGGGGTTCTGGCACAACATAGATTATAAAACAACAAGTCCAAATAGCTAATAAACCCAGAATATGAAAAATTGCACATTCATGGTTCTGGCATAAGGGGGACGATATTATTATCAATGTTACCAGCAATACTTGCTTTTTGCTGTGTCCGCAAGATAAGGGTACCTCCTCTATACCTAAATTTAATATAAGTTATAGAATTCACGAGTCAAAGCTTTCCGATAATTTTAAACATACTTTAGAAATTAATGCTTTTAATATGAAACTGTGAATATTTAGTGCTTATTTTCCTTTTATCAAACTTCCTAGTCAATTAATTTTTATAGTACTGTTTTGAATGTGTTCGTCAGCATTATTTATTGTCAGCGTACTTGAAGATCACCTCTTTCACTAATACCCTCGTTAATAGGCCTACTGAAGAACATAAAAAGGCTTTTAAATTTTAAACAAAATAAAAAGAAAAATTCAATTCCGTAACGCATTAAACTTCAAAAGTTGAATTTTACAAACGAACAAACTTGTTGAATCATTGAATTTAGAAGATGTACAACTTCTTTTTAAGATCCTTTTTGTTCATTTGCCAAATGTGTGCGTGTTTGGTTTTTAAAAACATAGGATGATCGAAATGGTAGGAGAATTTTTAAAATTAATTCTTATTTAAAGTTAATTTAACAAAAGCACATTTATTTATAAAATATCCATATTGATTAATTGACTATATTTTTCGTACACTTAAAAAGTGTATTAAAAAAGATAAATGAATCTAATTTTGAAATATAATTACAGGTTTAAGATGTCCCAAACTAATAAGGGATAATATATCTCTATTTAACAATTTATAAATGAGTAATTTATTTACCTCTAATGACCGGAAAGATTTTATATACATATAATATATTGATTATTATTATTATTATTATTAAACTTAAAAAGTTATTTTAAAATTAAAGTAAAGGTTTTATGAAAAATAAATTGATATGTCAATATGTGATGGTAAAATGCGTGATGTGTTAGACACATGAAAATAAAATATTACCTACTCCCATTAGGAATTTGAGACAGGTTCCGGATCACCATAATAGGCTATCATATATTTTTCTTTATTTCTCATGTTCCATTTTAAAGAAATGTCAAACGTGCTAAACAAGCTTGGGGAAAACCCCGATTTTACATTTTACTTAACCTTAAATTTGCTCACGTATAACGGATTATAGAAAATCGAAAATGAAAAAATCATTCAGGTACAACACTTGAATTCTAAACTACATATTTCATGCGGGTACATAATTTTTTTGTTCGGTGTTTTTCCATTTGTTAGTTTTTACGGGTTTTTTATATTTTCACTTAATTGTTACTGAACATTTTACCGAAATTTATGTTCTCTTTATGTCATAGTTATTTTATAGTTGTTTGGTTGTAACCTAATTTGTGATCCTACTTCAAAAAAATTGTTAGACAAAAGTTACACAAATTATTATTCCATTTTTAATACAGTTTTGAAGCCATTTTGTTTTCAAATGGCGCAAGCACCAAGTGATTAGTTGGCAAACCGTACTTAACTATCATACATTTTAAGTTCCTATAAGCCTAAGTTTCCAGGGACAAATCTATATATTTGACCCTCTTCAAAATCGGCAATCGCTCTGACATTTGGTAGAGACATATTATGTCTATTTGTATTAGCAGATAAATCAATAAATTTTCAGATTTATATGACAAAAATGTAGCAGTAAAATTCAGGAATTCAACATTGACAACCACTGACAGCTAAGTGAGGTTAGAAAAGATTACAACATAATATGGTGAAGACTAAAAATTAGAAAATAATATTATATTAAAAAAATCAAAACAAACTTTCACAAAACATGCACTAAAAGGTAGAAATATATATGTTTTAACGCCACAGTACTACAAACGATCACATTACATGCGAATCCCACAAAAGATAAAAGGGTGGGGTGCTACCAACAGTTTTTTTCATTTATTGATAGCTCCCGTGCTTTTTTAGTGACATAAGCGTATACTGTGATCATTCGTAGTAATGTGGCTGTTAAAAAAATATTATTTTCTCCTTTTTAGTGTATTTTTTATAAAAGCGGACTTATAAGATTGGTTTTTATTTCTTTATAAAAAATTCTTTAAAAAAAAATTAAATAATTGATCTATTCTTGTTATAGCTCCTATTCTCATTTTTCTTCCGAGCTAACCGAAGGTAACGAAAATTTTTTATTTGTCCGATTTCAAAAATTTCAAGACAGAAATCCGTTTTAGAAATCAGGGAACATTTTTGGTAGTCGGTCGGTCTATCATTTAATTTTCAATAAATTAATAGTAAAAAAAAAAAAGAAATGTAAAAACAAGCTTTTATCTTATTCTGTCCGCCATATTGGATTTAGAATGACGTCACTTAGCTAACCATGCATTGTTATCCAAACTAAACATGAAAGCAAATTTCAATTCAATCGGTTGAGGATAACTGCTTTAAAATTAAATTAAAAGATTTGACCCACGAACATACATAAAAACATTGCAAGATAAATAAAAATTTGTAACTGTAATGATCCGATTATAATGAAATTTATATGTTAGGTCATAATTAGCCCACTGTTCGTCCCATACAACATTGAACTTTCTCCACCCATTTGTTTCTCTTCCACATGCCCACAAACTTACATTTACCCCAATATCTTCAAAAGTACACATCTGATATTTATGAAATCTAGATGGTTTGTCGAAAGTAGTCGATAGCTTCAGATAAATTTCAACCGTATGCGCTCTTTAAATCTTGCTAAATTGATACGTTAATTCATGTAAAGAATCAAAACCATTTTGACAGACTTTAAAAACGGAGGAATATTAAATAAATTTGACAATAATAATTAGTAAAAGCATAGAATCTTTAAAGTATTTGAAATAAGACGCGAGGAAGCTATGTGCCACACTAATTGGCAGACTATTGTTGTTATTAAGAAGATTATTTTTTTTTATAGTTTTCGGGTGGATGCGCCTCCAAATTCCTCATTAAGAGTTAAAACAATTTTCTTGTGATTGCATGTTTACATTAATGTGTACACTCCAAACGCTAGATTATCCATTTGTTAACACTTTGATCACTATAACTCTAAAATTATTTGCCTTCGGTTTTTACTTTCTCATATAAAGAGAAAGTATTGTGATGGCGCGAAAATTCGATTTTAAGATTTTGATGGATTTACACGTTTATATTTAAACGCGTCATTGATATAACCAGGTTTGTTTTTTTTTATCAATTTATGATGAAGCTGGATATACCTCATTTTTAAACAAAAATTCCCAAAAAAACATCTTATCCATCTAATTGCATCTGGGTTATTTATTGATATTTCTAAGAAGTTCGTATGATGTAAAACCAACAGCCTGATTCCATCAGCTACTCAAAATTACTTCGTCTTATTTTACATCCTTCAAGGGGTAATTTAAAAAGTGACTGATTTTATTAAGAAATAAGCATAAAATAAAATACGTAATGAAACAAAACTAGCATATATTGCTAATTATTATTTCAAACTACGAGACTTGTAAAGTTCATCCCACAAGCAGGAACTTAAAACAAAACAAAAATGACTTTATTTCTCATCAAGTACATAAAAAATAAGAAGTTATGCTTTACTTAAGACGTATATCTTAAGAATCAACCACAAAAGAGGAATAAATTAACTTTATCTTTAATCATTTATCATTCAGTATAAATTATAGTTGAGAATATATAAATAAATATATATTCTTTATGTTTATATTTCAACGAATGATAAGATAGCGAGAGTAATGAATGACATCACTATGTCTAATGATTATTCATTCATGCACCAGAGTAAAGTATAGTAGTTTTATTTTTTTTATGAATGGAATGTTTAACTGTTTCAATTTTAATTTAATGAATGAAATGAAGTCGAAATATTCTCTTAATGAATGAATTACTTGAAATTAATTTACGTTTATCAACGGAAGAGGATTGGACCGGTAATCCAAAAGTCAATGGTCCATTTTATTGAAAAGCGGAGTGTATTTTTCTTGGTTCTTTATACATATAATTCTTATTTAATTAACAATTGCTTTGAATGTAAGATGCCTTCGTATATAGGACGCAACTCGATTTTCGAACCATAAATCTATAGTAAAAACATCAATGCGTCGAATATATAAGACGCATCCTGTTTTAAAGGAAAAATTGTCTCGTTTTTACCAACTTATTCAGTTGACGTCTGCAATTTAGGCAATATACCATGAATATTGATGGCATATTGAATCTTTATTTAGATGTAAGGAAGACGATTTAGATGTAGGCAGGTCTGCCTACATCTGTTATTCTAATTCTCATCATTCTATCCGTCTGTTAGTCAGTCAGTCTGTCAGACCCTCTTTTGAACGGTTAAATGGAAACTTAACCAGAAATAGTAATTTATGTAACTAGGCAGCAAAATGGAATTTTACTGACGAGTGATTAGATTAGCCTCCGAGCCGAAGGCAAGGACAGGCTATCAATAAACGAGGCAGAAATGCTGCCTTGTTGCATACAATATTTTATTCACGGGCGGCAGAAAAATGAAACTGCTAAAATACCATCTTTATTAATATAACATAGTTAATTACTATGTTATATTAATAAGATAACAACATGTGTTAACTAAAATTAATGTTCATAAAGCAATCAAATAAGAAGCAGAAAATAGAACAACAAAAAAAAGAACAACAAAATACAAAACACACGTTTAACACACAAAACTTCTGAATGAATGCACAATGCACGCAATATAAAACATTTAAATATTTATATTTTTACTAACAAATTACTAAAAGGAGCCCATGCGCTACCGATATAAACATATAACTCTAGCATAACAAACCAAAACAATAATTGTCGCTAAAAAATACGTATTAGAAAACAAATATGCATGAGAATAAATGTTATGTAAGATTTGTTTTCGCATATTTATAATATACCAATATTGTACACAAATCTAATACCAAGGTCTTTCCTTCTATATACACGTGGGTGTCTTATGACTAACTTCTCGTTTAGTTTTTTTTTTTATATTTATTATTATCCAATTTCAACGCAGTTATGTATTTTTCCAGCTCAACCGGGATCTTGTATTATCGTCGAATCAATCAAAGAATCAGACTGTAATTAATGTGTTACCATCTATTAAATAATAAATAAAATAATTATTATTTAAAAAAAAATCCATAATGTTTTTCGAGTCCATTGTGAAAGATGGAAATTATGCAATAATAATTTTAAGTCAATTATTTATTCTTTTAAAATAATTGATAACTTTCTAATCGGAGATTTATTTAAAACAACCATATTTTTTCTTTTATTTGAAATGTTGTTGACAGTTTAAAGAAAAAGATTGTGTCGTAATTTAAACTGATTGAACTAATTGAATATAAAATATAATTGACAGTCGTGTCTTTTTTTCTAATAATTTACAAGTTTTTATTTCTTTATTTGTTTGAGAGGTATACAGTATACAATTTTTTTAACACATTTTTAACCCTGTTTCCGACTTATATATGTAACTAAAACTTTCACAGATTATTTATTTCAATGACAATGCAAGTTATTAATATTTATTTTCAAATCGTGTTTATTTAATGTTTTATATAAAACGAGTAAGCTCGTAAAAAAATAAAATTAAGTAAATTAATTTAGATATCTATTTAAATAAGTTATTATATATATCTATTTGAAGATCAACAAATTAAAACCAACTTTTATTTTTATTGGAATAAATGTGGTTGGGTTGCCTTTAGCTTTAATAACAAATTATTTCGAGGTATGTCGTCGTCGCCGTCTGGACACAACTCGATTTCGATTATATAAATTATATAAATTGGGTACCAATGCACAAAAATTAAGCATAAAGGGACCAAGTTACACAATTGTGATGTCATTCATTACATAAGTAAAGTATGCAATCAAAAATATTGGCGACGTTTGATTTGAAAGGTCTACAAATCAAGTTCAGAAAAATAAAAATTGTATTTAGAATAAGCCAAAGATCGAAAGCGTTTCAAAAAAGTTAGGCGGCAGCTGGTGTTTAACAATGGCAGGAGAGATAAAACGGGAGGGTGAAAGAATAAAGTGGGCTCTGGCAACGTCGACTACAAAAACCTCCAATCGTTGGACTCAAGTGAAACCAACTATCAAGCATACAGGACAGTATAGGAGCTAACTCTATATAACTTCTCTCTCACTAAGACTGGGATCAGCTGGTCGAGCGCGCCAACTTGCACCCACATGAGATGCTGCCATGTACCATCATCTTACCCGTCTCAAATCTTCTTTAATTGAACTCTATTTACACTGTAAAGTAATACAGAGCAGAGTCAACTAAACAGCAAGAAACACGGGTAGGATCGTGGTGGGACCAGGTACACAAGCTGAAACCAATCTCAGGGATACAGCATAGTAAAGGAGGTAGTCGCTTCTACACTCTACACCCCACTCAGCTTCGACTAAAAATACCCCACACTACACCATTCTACTATCGATACCCACGCAGTACAAACTATATCGATACTTACATCTCTCGATATTATCGAGAAATAAAAGAAAAAAGTTTGCCTGTCGTCTGATAAGTGAACAATCCCCTGATAAACATTTTTTTTTAAATATGTTTTAAATATTTGTTCAATTAATTAAATTAAATTTACACTAACTATACGATTTTTTCGAGATTGTTGGATCGATATCTTAGGTAATATCGATATCTCGATTTAAACTAATATATTTATTTAAATTACATAAGTAACACAAACTAGCTGAATTGACTGCGATGGTAGTCAAAAACATTAATTTATCATTAATTAGAAAGGGAGGAGGGGGAAAACAGCTTTGTAGAAATACAGACATAATGGGTTCGATTCCCGGCGCCGGATGATTTTCTATCTGCCACTTCCTCATATATACTACTATACTTACTATAGGATATCATTATGTATTTATGAATGAAGTAAAAATGAGGCATTTAATTTAACTGGAAATTTAATCTTATTTCCACGAACTATACTACCTTCCTGTTCCATATAATCTTTGTCTTTTTAAACTCATTCATACGAACTCCTGAGTAATATATTTTTCAAAATTACAAATACAAAGTTTTACCAAGAAATAAAAGTTTAGTTTTTATGGTTTCTGATTCTGATTTAACTCACTACCGGGTCTGAGCAGATGTTATGACTAAGTTCACCTGAAGAATGTTGTAGAAAGGCTGTTACTACGGAACCTCGTGCTCTTGACGTAAGATTTAATTAATATACATTTATATAGTTACGTCAATCTGACCTTGAGGCAGTACAGCTAGACTTGCGTCCACTCCGCAACATACTACCACGTTATCAGGGACAAGGTTACTTCTTATTCAATCCTTAAATTTTTACTGTAAATATTATAATCAATAGAAACATTTTATACAACAAAATTAATTGGGATTGGATTCTATTATTAAGATAAATACGTAAAGTAAATTAAGAGAATAAGAAGATAGATACATATAAGCTATAGATAACTAGCATAGAATACCCGTGCTTCGATACGGAGTTTGTTATATTTAACAGGTTGTTTTACTAAGAGAGAATCCCAAAAAAAAACACTTTTGTAAAAAAATAAGCCAAGTCTCGTGTAAAACGATGTAAGATCATTGGTTTAGCCAAGTCTACCCCGTCCAAGAAAGTTCTATACTAGGTCTACTAATACATCCAGTATAGAAGTAAGGGATGTAGTTTGTCTGTCCCCCCTCTCTATTCTCTGTACCTAACAAACTCAAACATTTCTTTCCAATTTTAGTTAGTTAAGAGTATAACAAGATAGATCACGGCTTTTGGCAAGATCAGAAGCATAGTGATCCTCCTGAAGAAAGACTTCTTTTATGTCTGCGATTTCATCGGATCATAAAAAATTCTAATTCCTGGACAGAAATCCATTTCAGACATCAGAGAACATTTTTAGTCTAGTGTCTGTCCGTCGGCTTGTCCGTCAACTTTTTCTACTGTATATTAAAAACTACTCGTCCGATTTTGATAAAATATGCATTTTCTAACAATGACGTGAGGAAGCTATGTGCCACACTAATTACCAGATTATTGTGTAAGTTGCTCAAGATTTTTAAGCTAAGCAAGTGGAGATTCACTAAAAAATCATAATCTTGACGCAAGGCTATCTGTATAGGAGTGATGCGGTCAAGTTAGTTTACCGCATTGCCGTGGTCTGTTTGCAGTGCGCTAATGGACTGTGCATGCACATTACTTTAAAACTCGTAACATAACCTTCACTAAGATGTAATCTATCACTTTTACGATCAACTAAATAGTGAAGTAATATTTTGTTATTGCATAGCAACGGTTGATAGAATGTATTAGAGATCTATGACCTCGAAATATTTCATGATCGCATTGCAATAAAAAAAGTTTAAAAAAAATTTAAGGTTAATGCCTTTATTACGATAAAAAAAAGCTTGTTGCAAATAAAAGTTGATTGGAAGCGGGTGGTTTGTTGCGCAGTAAGAGGTAGAGGAAGCCGTAGGGAATAATCCAGAAGAAATAATAAGTTATTGGGGAAAGCCCGGAGGTCAACATCAAGCCGTTTTATTCTGCACAGCTTGTAACTCCAAAACATCTGCTCACAATATATAACAATTTATATAACACATGTTTTCTTTAAAAATATCACAATTATACGTTACATTTTTTAAAAAAGAAAAAACAAATATTAAAAGAAAATTACTGTAAATCCACGATATATCAATTAGAGGAGTGTCGTTTAAAATGAACGTGTGCGATATAGAAGTGAACGGAACTACTCAATGTTCAACTGAACTACCGTTCTTTTGCATACTTCACTATTCTAGTCTTACAATTAGAATTGATTTTTGACTGCGTGGGAAAATCGAAAAACTAAGGTCGGGAACCAATCAGAGCTCGAGATTTAATCTTTGACTTTCTACAAAGATTAAAATCTTGGTCTCATTAGTTTCAGCCTTCATTTTCCCACGCTGTCAAAAGTTAATTCTTTATTGCAAGTGTCAGACTACTTTGCTATCAGTTCCCTCTTCTTCAGTAATTTGAACTAGATCGTTCTTTTGTTTTATTGGTCGTTTTTATATATTATGGTCTTTCATTCATTATAGGTTTAATGGTAGTATAATATATTTAAATTAAGAATCACTATGTTCAAGAGAAAGTTATCCGAGTTTCTTGAACCGATTCTTTTATTTTAGTCCCTTGTTCATTCATTCGTTGAAGTTTAATAGGTCTTTTGATCTAGATCGTTCTTTCATCCGTCGTTGATCGTTGATCGACGGGTCTTTTGAACTAGATAGTTCCTTCATTTGTTGTTTGTTGTGCAATAGGTTTTTTGAACTAGATCGTTCTTTCGTTTGTTCTTGTTAAAAATAGGTAATTTTAACAAGATCGTTCTTTTATTCGTTGTAGTTCAATATGTATTTTGAAGTATAGATAGGTCTATAAATACCACCAAACAGACACTGAAGCAACAGGTACAGTTACAGTAAATATCAGAACAATTAATGAAGCGGCTGATAAGAATCCCTGCAGCTCCCTTATTAATGATCTTTGTCAAAGGAGGTGCTCTAAACGTCATCATCATTCATATAATCGAGTAGTGTCCCAACGACGGCGACGACTCATCTCAAAATGATTTGATATTGCTAAGCTAAGTCAACCACATTTTTTCCACTAAAAATTAATTATTTGTTTTGATTTGTTGGTCTTCAAATAGATACATCACTTATCTTCGAGTAAATAGATATCTAAATTAATTTAATTAATATTAAAATTTTTTAAATATAAAATTAAGCCTGTTGCCACGGGCTTAACGGCTCGTAATTTAATAATTATAAATATACAGTATAATTAAATAAGATTAAATTAAAAATCTCTTGCTAACTAGTAACACCAACATGAGCAGCCCTCATATAGAGCAAAAGGGTCAAACCATGCACATTGTAAACCCATATAAAGATACACCATATTTACTTCGCTACTGTTGATTTCATTTATGGAAATCCATTCTCGTTTGAATTAAAAATAAACATTTTCTGTGCCAATAAAATAACGCTCTACTTTCTTTAAAGACAAATTTATATTTACGAATAATGATATAGTAATGATCTATTATTTGTCAGAATCTTAGTCTGAATTGGAATCAGCAAACGCTTGAACTAACCCTTACGCTTTGTCAGAGGAATCATATTCATTTTGTACAACATATTACGTCAACATGTTGTGAATGAATAAAGCTTTTTAGTTATCGCCTTGACTATCTAACTTCTAACTCAAGAGGATAAAAAGCCAAGGAGTACAAAGGGCATTATAGCACAATTTTAAGAAACCCTAGTTCATAGTTGAATTTACTATGGAAAAATTTACGAAAAGTTGATTTTTATTCCACTAGCACTAGATGGACGCTAAAGGAACCTTAAAACCTTTAAACCCTTCAAAATCGAATTTTTGCCTCGTGATAATATCTTAACTTTATATATAGGATAGGTACCTACTATACTTACATGAGCCACATTACATATAATATGTTTTAATCACTTAATAATAGATCTATCTGGGATTTGAAACCAACATTCGTACATGTTTGAAATAAAAGCTTTTATAAAATGTTTAAACACAGCAGAAGAATGTTTCTGGCTAATGCAAGAACACGCCTTGTTTTGCTCCGAAGTGAAATAATTAGTGTTTAAAGGCGAAATAGCGGATGATTGGAATCATCAAAATTCCATTCCATCAGTTTTCAAGAATTAACGAGGGTGGTTAAGTTCTTTTTTTTCTAAAGACAGGATATGAGTGCGTAGTAAAGAATAAGAGAAATCGGTGTAATTTTTGTTTTCTTAGACGATGCCGAGAAACATCTGTCTGTTGTAATATCCGCTGTTCTAAGGATAAGTTATTTTTTTTGAAGCTGATAGTGAAAATTCCCCGAGGTCTAAGCGCGAGTAGCTTCTAATAGACTACGGAGAAAACAGAGTGCAGTAAGACGGCAAGGATCTGTAAAGTGGGGGATACAAGGCCTGGGTCAACAAGCCAAGAGTTAAACTATAAATCCCGCTCTTTAAGTGTACAATTAGGCAGGACCAATAAATATTATACTCTAAAATATTTAACCCGTGCTGTATCTAGGATTTTGCCCGGGGGAAGGGAGGGGCAAAAGTACATTTTAAAGCCCCTTCAACCCCCTCCCCCAGCCTGCATTAAAATGAAAATGTATTGAAATGATTTGAAATATAAACTGCAACCTTACTGGGCGTTTAAAGCACTACTTTCCATGCTCTTCTTTCACCAAATAAGTTTCTAACTAATAATAAATAAATTAAAAAAAAAAATAAATAAAATAAATAGGAGGACCCTCTAATGAAAGAAAGCTAAAATTGGTTTGAAAAGTAGAAATGTAACAACCTCGCTCAAGAATAACAGAACATAACTAAGCTTAATATTTTTCTTTTATTAGGAGATAACAATTTAAATAGACTGCCAATTGATGTGGCACATAGCTTCCTCACATCATATCCACGTACTTTATTGATTTTATGCTTTTACAAGCCATATATTTTCTAATTTGTTTGTTTCCCCCGTTTTTTTAATCTGTCAAAATTATTTTGATTTTTTACATGAATGAATCAATTTAGCATAAGTTAAAGAGCGCAGACGGTTCAAATTAATCTGGGGCTACCTGCAGGTTACTTTCGATAAACTATAAAAGTTTCATACAAATGAGATAAGTACTTTTAAAGCTATAGGTTTAAATAAATGTATGTTTGTGCACATGTGGAAAATACACAAATAGGCGCAGAAGGTTAAAACTTATATGGGACCAACAATGGACTAATAATGACCTACCATACAAATTTCATTAAAACCGGACGTGTAGTTTTTAAGATTGTTGGTTCGTAAAAATTTAGCGACAGAGAGACACGGAACCAAAAATGATACCTGATGCCTCAAACGGATTTTTGGTTCTTCAGAACGATCACATAGCTTCCGTTACCTTTGGTAAGCTACGGAAGCAAAATTAACCGTGGGGCGGGCGCGGCACTTCTGGAACTACTGATAACTAAAATATGGGCGATTATTGAATGGCCTCTAGTATCCGTAGAAAATTTTCAGGTGAATTGAGCAGGTGATTTAAGGGTTTAAGAGAAGAGTAGAAAATATGTCAGCCTAAGGCCCCCGCAAACCAAGATGTATATTCTTATTCTACACATCTTGCCCGCAGACGACCGACTTTTTGTATGAAGTACGACATTACTCGTTTTGACCGACTTTTAATCGGTCCCCACCGACTCAACGCGCACACGTAGTTCCGATTTTCCACCTACTATTGCGCAGCTCTAGAGAACCCCTTAGAGAATCTTATAGTATTTTCTCAACTTTTGCCGTGCGGATATGGAAATTGAAGTGTTAAATCATTTTCAAAGAGTTCCTTAGCGTTTTAACTCCTTGAAGAGAGACAGGAATAGATGTTATCCACGCAAGTGGTGGGTTCATCCAATCGTCAGTCAAAGATTGCTGAAGGGAAAATTTAATTCTACACATCTCGATCTCAGAGAGAATGCAGATGCAGAAGCTCTCAATTTTTATAGTACGTGGATTGACAAATTTGACGAACTAGTCTCCTTGCTTTATTGTACTATTTCCCATAGCGTTACTAAGACGAGAAATAAGATACTGTCAGTTACAATAAAGTAAGAAATATAAAAATTTGTATTATTTCAGGGGCAGGGGCCTTTTTTTAGAGAGGTGGGAGATGATATTGGCACCAGTCTAGAAAGACTTTAATTTCTACAATTGCGTTCAAATTGTCTTATGAGGAGGGAAAGGTTTCCAAAATGGTGTAATAACCATGACAAAAATAGTTGTAATTTTTATTTTTATAAATTGTAATCCTAATTTTATTTTCAATTGTTCAATTTTTTCCTGAAGTTTTTATTTTATTTCTTAAGCTCGCTTTGTCGCCCCCCGGGGAGCTTATACAACATTAATTATAATACAATTAAAAAAGCGATGAAACTATGTGCCACACTAATTGGCAGACTATTTTCAAATTATATTTGATCCACAGGGGAAGTTTAATTAATAATAAGGGGGATCAAAATAATAAATACAAAAACATATTTAAACTTAAGTAAATAACTGATCTTATCTTATAGTATAAATGAGGTGTTAATCTTTAGGTAATACCAAAGTAGGTTTTTCTTGGAAAATTCCATAATTTCGACGACATTATTAGGGAAAACCAGCTATGATGGGATGGGAAAGCTGTGTAAACAGTTCTAATTACTGATAACAGTGATAAATCTTCTCATTGTGGAACTAATTGGTCGCTCTACCTATAGACTAGCTAATTACTTTGCTTTGTAACATCCTCGAGCATTAAGAAACGGATCAATGAACTTTATCATCCTTAATGAAGTTTAATCAGAATTATTATATTCAACTCTTAAAACGTTAAACTAGAATTAGATAGTATAAAGGAAAGATAACTTAAAATCACTGTCCATATGTACCCCACAATATCTTATTAGAATCCAAGATAAGTGAAATCCGAAATGGTTAAGAATGAAACAGAAAGCCAATGCTGTTGATAAATATAATATGTGTACATTTTTTATATAGTATACCTAAACTTTCACGTATATCAAGCTTGGGGTATTTATCAAATTTTTGGTATATATCATAGAGTCTGTAAAGTGGTGTCAGCGCTGTTTGTGGTCGAATACCAAACTCTGCCGAGGAAGCATAGTGATTTTCCGACATCTAAACTATGCATGTACGGACTGATTTTTATTACCTTGCTTTCTTGTTTTTTTGTTTGTTTGTCCAGTACAAATCTTTTAATCGACTTTTTACTAACATCCCGAGTAGCTAGACATTTTCAGCAAATTTTGCTGTATGGAAGTTTTGTTATGACATGACCCATATTTACGATCTTCATTTTGACGGGTTTCAAATTTATGATTTTTTATTTAGTGAATAGAAAATTTAAAAACTTAGTAAAAAGTTCTTTTTATCTAGTAAATATTGAAGTTTAAATCTCTAGCTTAAAAATTGCGGGAGTCATGCGTGACACAGAGAGAAATCCAGCTAAAAACCACTCAAATCGTCTTGAAAACACCCAAAACAGATAATTCCGCTGAAATCTCGAACACAATCGGGTTGTTCCCCCTATTTGTACCGTCCTCTGCATCTTTCGGACATCGTTTATGACAGCTATTTCCAGATCATATAACTACCTCCTTGCTATTTCAAAGAGCTATTCCAAGATATTTCCAGATTGTTGTCACCTAATTATTCCAGAGAGCTATTATAAGCAAATTCCACATTGTTACCACCTCACTAGATTAAATAAAGACTAGCAATTACCGTATTAAACGGGATATTAGGATTTTTCAGTATCAACTAACAGTTAAATTTTTATTACAAATAACTAGCCAAATTCCTGTACTTCACTTTGGAATGAGTTTTTGACATTTTCATGTTTAAGCTATGGAACATAAGTCAAAAACGTTACGTTACTTTTAGCTTTTGCATTATTCTTTTCTCTAAATTATATAAATAGCGTACATGTATTGTTCGATTTTGAGGTTTTTATGACCGTTTTAAGACCCCTCTTGAGTCCAACAAATTGTGGAGCGTAACCTATTGGAGCGATTTTGATGAAATTTGGCGTACATGTTTGAAAAATTATAAACCGGGGGGAAGTTGAGAAATGAATTTGAGATTTAAATTTTAGGGCGCGTAATTATTTGATTTTTGGAGGGTGAATACACGACACATTCCTAACTTTGTAATTATATCAGCAAGAAACATTAAAACTCTTTTCTTTACCAAAGCAAGATAATCTACATGGTGTCAATAAATACGGTGTTACACACTTATAAGGCATACAGGGAAGTGAAAATTGGTCAACTTTTAATGATAAACACATTTGTGGAAATTCACCGTTTTCGAGTTAGAGCAAGATTTATGGTATTACTTAAACTAGACAAACAATACTATAAATAATTTTATATTTAGTGACACATACTACAAAAAATGCTCAAAATGATGACCATCGACCTCGCTACAAGCCAACCATATGTTCATATTTTGTTACACTCATTCGAATATGCCAGATGTATGAAATTCTTACGCCGTAGCCAAAATGACTCCATAATCTGTCTCATTAGCCATCACAATTACTGTTTCCCACACATCTTAAGGGATTATATTATTGGCAAACACTTTATGCGACGTTCTTGGCAGATTTGGAATTATAGGGCATCATCAGGCCCGCCCAAACGAATTCCGGGCCCCTAGGCAAATATTTTGTGAGGGCCCCTTTCGGTCTCAACAATACCCCCCCCCCCCCCCCCCTGTCAATCCCAAATATGAGTGTTTGCCTTAACCATATCACCTTCTTTTGAGTGTTTTTTTTTTTACTTTAAATCTATTTACATAAATATACAAGTAGACTGCTGTCGTTAAACATATACAGTCAGTGGAGTAGCTAGACCATTAGGGGCCCCCCGCAAGAAATTGCGTTCAGGATTGGGGGCCCCCCTCGACGTTGGTACAAGAATAGTAATTCTAGTTATTTCTGGATTTGGGGGCCCCCGCAATGCGGGGGCCGGCGGGCCCATAGTTACGCCACTGTATACAGTGTGTCCCAAGATAGAGTATCCGAAAGGAAAAATTTTGGGTTTTCGAAAAAAAGTAATTCTTTATAAAAACTCCTGCTTATTCTTAAACCTCTAATAATGACAAAAATTTCTTGATTTTTGGTACAGGATGTTTGTTTTTTTTAAAAAAAACTTTAAAATATGACCAAGAGCAAACAACCCTTTTTTTGATGGTATCGAAAAATATTATTCATAAAAGTGGTTCATAAAAAACGTATAAATATTAAATAATAATTTATTTTAAGAACTATTAAATCGCTCTTGTTTTGACTCTGAGCTACTTTTCTGAGGGTCATGCATATTCTTCATCAGAAGTCTCTTCGTGAAAACGTTTTCTTGTCGTCTTCCTCTTCTCAGAAAACTCTGTTTTGTTGGCATTTGGCTAGCCAACGCGTTGGCTACAAGTTTAGCTTCTTCAATTATGGAACTAAATTTGTTTCTTTAACTAATAATTTCTTCCATGAATCAATATAAGAAACTTCCTTGTCTACAGTATTCTCACAACTAGAATTAGTGCGTTGACAGCGCGGGAAATTGAGTGACACACAGATTGGCCAACCTCTCTGGGGGAAAAAATAAAGCCACTACGAAGCCTTCTTATACGGTTATCCAGACGGTCTCTCCCCTCCACTAGAGACATTTATCTTTGCCTAGTTGGCCCGACCTTTTGTCCGGGAAAATCTTGAGCTCTCATTGGCTCGTCACCCCATTTGCTAGTTTTTCCTGCGCTCTCAACGCACTAATTCTAGTTGTGAGAATACTGTAGAGTCACTTCTCTTACTTGCAATACTTTGTAACGGTGGCCTGAGTTTTTGGCCTGAGCCGGGCCCCCGAGGGGCCCGGGCCCCTGGGCATTTGCCCCCCTTGTCCCCCCCTCTTGGCGGGCCTGGGCATCATACAGCTGTTACGTGTCTCCACCGTTGCAATGAGCTTGACCGTAGAGAAACATCATATTCGCGTAATCTCGTGTTGTATGCTCGTTCATGGTAATATCAAAAGTTAAATTGAGACCACTCAAATAATTGTGTTTCGAAAACGGTAAGTTTCCGCATATGCGCGTTTATTATTTAAAGATGGCCAATTTTCAATCCTCTATACGTGTGTAAAACGTATTCATTAACACCCTGTAGATATATAAGTAGTGGTACATGCAAGAACCATTAAATAATTTAAAATTATAATTACTTTGAATAGAAAGATACAGCTTTACTCTTTATAACAATCTTTATACCAGCAAACACCGCGTCTGATGAAGACTCGAAGCCTACATTTTTACTTACACTACTGGAATTATCATCAAGGGAACAAAGCATCGTGATAATGTGTAGAAGCAACTATATTTATCTTGATTGCAAGTTAACTTCAGGATCTTAAATAAACCCTGAAGATGTTTTTAACAGTGGTAGCGAAATGTCAGCCCTAAAAATACTTTTTGAAGGAAAATAAAGGTATTGTTGTAACAAGAATAATTTAATTAAACTAAAACGTTTTCACTTGTTTAAAGTCTGCTGTTCTAAGCTGTACCTTATTTATAGTATATAAATTGATTTTAACCTTTACATTCAATTTACTTTAAATTCTTGTTCAACTATTTTTAATAAACAAGTTTAAGTTTTAAGATGGACCTCATACTTTAAGAAATCCGAAGATAATTTACCTTAAAAAAAAAACAAGAGGGAAAATTCCTAAACATAATCTTTGATTATAATCAATATAAGAGACAAAAGACGTAAGCGAAAAAACCAAAGGACTCAATGTGTGATTTGATATTACAATAAGATATAGGTTATATAATTTATTGTTTAATTTAGTAGGTAATACCTATTCTAAAGTTAAAAGGAAAAAGGTAATAAATATTATATTAGGTATGTATATAATACGTTATTATAATTTTTTCCCAACGTAAACTTAATAAGAAATCGATTTTGACTCTTTAAAAAAGGATGTGACGTACATTTAGGTACGTGGTAAGGTATAATTTATTTGCAGAATTTAATTATCATTAGATCGTGAAAGTGCGCAGGAAGTTCCCTTAGTTCTGGTTTAAAGACGTCAACAGACAAACTAATGATGTAGAAAATGTAGCCGTGTTGGGAAGAACGGAATGGTAAGGATATAAAAACCAGACAAACAACATCCAGCTTCCTTTATATGAATTGCAAACAGCTGATCTTAGTTTGACGTCAATAAAGTGGTCAGTGTCCCCAACAGGGTTGTACCCTTGAAATTAAAAGTTGACCTGGATCTACGTATAGGGAATTTTTATAAAATAAATCCTTTTTTTGACATCTAAAATTAAACGAATTAAGTAATGAAAAAATGAAATGGGAAATCCTAAAGATTTTTCTAACTTGTTTCTTCATCTTAAACAGTTTTGAAAATAGTAATCACGGTAAAAACAACTCAATTCCTCTGATAATTAAATATAATCTTCAGCATGTTTATGTTATGTAATATGTAAATTAACTATTAACATTACTGTAGATTACAAAAAAAACTTCACCATATTAATAGTATGTAAATGAACTATTAAGCAGGCCCAGATTTACCAATGGGGCAGACTGGGCATTTGCCCAGGGCGCCGGATAAACACCGGAAGAAATCGAAATCGCCGACCTTCTTTTTCGACGGCTCTATGGGGCATCGAATACACCTCCCCCAACGGTCGGCCCAAAAAATAAGGGCGCCTATATAATCTTCGCCTAGAGGTAAATTAAATCGGCCTGCAATTAACATTAATGTAGATTAGAAAACAAACTTCACCTTGTTTCTATTATGTATGTAAACAATTAACATCGATATGGACTACAAAACAAACTTCACCATGTTTCTATTATGTATATAATCTATTAACATCGATATGGACTACAAAACAAACTTCACCATGCTTCTAGTATATAAATGAACTATTAAAATTAATATATACAAAAAAAAAAAACTTCAACAAAATATTTCTAAATTTAATTATGTACATAAAATGTTAGCATTAATGTAAACTACAGAACAAATTTCAATATGATTCTATTACGTAAATGAACTATTCACATTAATGTAGACTACAAAACAAACTTCAATATGTATCTATAATGTAAATGAACTATTAGGATTAATGTAGGTTACAAAACAAACTTCAACATGTTTCTATTATGTAAATGAACTATTAGGATTAATGTAGGTTACAAAACAAACTTCAACATGTTTCTATTAATGTAAATGAACTATTTACATTAATGTAGGTTACAAAAAAAACGTCAATATGTATCTATAATGTAAATGAACTATTAGGATTAATGTAGGTTACAAAACAAACTGCATTATGTTTCTAGTATGTAAATGAACGTTAACTTTAATACAGATCTATGCAAACAAATAACTAAATCAAGGAAAGCAAATGATTTCGAATTTTATCAGTGTAAAGTACTCAATGTAATGAGTTAACCTCTTAAAGCATTACATTGTAACCTCATCCAGGAGATGGTTAATAAAAAAGGGAATTTTATGAAAATGAAATCATGTTGAATGATGAGAAAGCTTGTTCTGAGAAAACGAATTTTTATAAGGTTTTGAAATGATTATTTACTTTCATTTTCAGTCAAACTTTAAGTCCAGGGGTTTACCAGTAGGATAAATTGCGTTTTAATGCGACGTTTTCCTTGAACTATTGAAGGCTTTGTGGATGTAATTAATTGAACAACAAAATTATAAGTAAAAGAAGAAGGATCGGTTTAGACTTAGACCAAAAGAGTTAAGGTAATATTGTCAGTGTTTAAGGCACGTTATTACCAAGAAACATTTGTCCGCTAAAAACGTTCACAGTAATTTGTCTACAAACAAATCTTTACGAACATTTACGAATGTTTACGAACATTTACGTTTACAAATGTTCACGATCATTAACGAATGTTTACGATCATTTACGTTTACAAATGTTCAACATCATTAACGAATGTTTACGAACATTTACGAACATTTGTAAGTACACTAAATACCATTGAAATCGACTCTGTTTAGGCTCAACGTCTGTCTTTTAGAGTCAATAGACAAGCATATTTCTTTTTGTTTCTCATAATTCTCGGCGGGAGAATAAGAACAAATTTCCATTTCTCGATTTCAACTTATAAATATTTGATAAAAAAACAGTTTTGGAATTACGTGACTTCAAAACGTATGGACCTATGGAAATTCTAAATAGAATTTTTAATTTATTAATGTATATGCTACGTTTACATGAGAGAGTAAAACAAATGTGCAAATCCGTGGAATGCGCACATATTCATACACATACTTTGTCTATTATTTCCCGATAAAATAGTAAAGTTTGGAATTCGATTTTAGGACTTATGGGAAGGCTAAAGACAATTTACTTTTTTTTTACTGTGCTAGAAAGTGTTGAAGCTTAAAAATTAATTATTTTGTAATTATAAGAAAAAAAAATCTTTAAAAGGTTTTGAAAAACATGTAAATAGTTTTATTTCTAATAAGTTTAAAAAAAAAAAAAAAAAAAAAAACGGTTTTGCAACACTCCGACACAAAAAAACTGGAAAAATCTAACCTCAAACTAACCAACACATTGGGGGATTTTTGGAACGTGTCACTTTTTACTGTTGAGATGTCACTCGACCTCAAGTGTAAAAATTCCCTATCTTATCTCTAAACAGATGAGGAAATAACACAACATCATGAAGTTTCTCGTTAAATATTACTTGTGGCGCCAAACTTATGATACTTTGTTTATCATATGATCAATAGGGAAAAATATTGGAGGTGAAATACCCTTAAATTATGCATTAGTCAATTATTTAGACGCCTACAATATTATAATGTAATAATTTAAAAAATTAAAATGAGTTTTTGATTTACCACGAAAATATAATGAAATTGATAAAGAGAGAGATAAAATAATCTTATTCATTTTACTTTTTTATGTACCTCTAATAAAGGAAAAGTATTGTGATGGTGCAAAAATTCTATTTTGATGAATGGTGTGTTTTTAAAAATCAGTCTGTTTTTCGTCTCTAAAAAGTACAGACGCCTGTAGCCTAAAAAACTGAGGAATTTCGATGAAATTTGGCGCACATGTTCAGAAAAATAGTACCCCAAGTTAAATCAAGAAAGTAATTTTAGCTTTAAAATTGGAGGCGCTCACCCTAAACCTTTTAAAAATCATGAACATTTTTTTCTTTTAAACACTTCCAACGATTTTGATTTTAACAAAATAATCTAAAATGTAGTACATTTAAATACGAATCTAACCATATAAATCGTTTTCCCGTGGAAATCTAATTGCCGAGATATTATTGAAAATACATTTGATTTAGCAAAAAATCTAAAACAAAATTAAGGTCGCATTTATATAGCTCGATACGACTCAACTTTATTTTAGTATTATTATTATTATGATTAATCAAAGTAATTTTCATTCTATAGCTATATTTTTCAATTAATAATAGAAATTATTTTACTCGAAAAAGCTTAGTCCACATCGGGACTCAATGTTGCGCGTTTTTGTAGCAGGGCTGAATCGACGCTATACTGGGATTCAATTCAGAGCTGCAACATGTCCCCGTAACCTCGGAGCGCACTCCAGGTCTACGCAATACAAGATTTTGAGTCTAAGCTTAGTCCACACCGGGACTCAATGTTGCACGTCTTGGTAGCAGGGCTGAATCGACGCTGCTGGGATTCAGAGCTGCAACACGTCCCCGTAACCTCGGAGCGCACTCCAGGTCTACGCAATACAAAATTTTGAGTCTAAGCATAGTCCACACCGGGACTCAATGTCACGTCAATGCACGTCTTTGTTACAGGGCTGAATCGCAGCAGCGTCGATCTAGACGCGCAACACAGATATTATTAAAGCCTAATTTAAATAATATATCATATATTATATTATCACTGTTTTAAAACTTAATAAGTACAATTTAAGTGTATATATCTTAAAACTAAAAAAAAAAAAAGAATCATGGAAAATTCTTGAGGGAAAATTTTTTACATAATCTATACTTAAACAGATAATTTACATGACAAAGTGTATCAAAGTTTCACTACTTGGATCGTATAAACCATGCTTCAAAAGTTCCACAACCGCTTGGACCAAGTGGATTTGATCAAAGTTACTTGGACCAAAGATACTTGGATCGTGTAACCCAAGCTTAAGATCTAGAAATCTACACCTTCTAATAATCAAACCTTTAAGCACTATTTTAAGATGTAAAAATCTCATTCCCCTATAAATATTTGTTTATTATAAAATTTAAATATTGTAACTACATATAGACTACTGTTATTGGCAATATAGATTATAGATAGCATAAGTTTGACATGGACTGAATCCTGAATCACAGCAGTGCTGATTCAGACGCCCAACATAAAGTCCCGGTGTGGACTAAGCTCATTGATCTTCTTTGCGGACTTGCTTGAACTTGCAGCCTGGAACCTATAAGTGTGTTCTAGTAATAATTAAAACCACAGTGTGGAACGTTCCAGTCTAAAACAGTGTTAAATAATTTACTGCGTATATATTTTATGTTAATTAAATATTAAGGACAAAATACGTATGTAGGTCAAATTAGTATACGTAAGTTCAGTAAGCAAATTCCTGTTAATTTTATTTTTGTTCTTGTTAAGACGACCTCTGTAATAAAAAGAACGCACCGAAAGGATTACTTAAGGGGGCAAATCCAGCCATAGCGAGAGAAAGTTCATGGAGAGTTCATTATAAAACCAAGAGGCTGGGGTTTACCAAAGTTTCTAAACTCACATTGTCACATAATAATCCGTTACTAGAATCACGGACATTCAAGTTGTTAAAGCTTTTAGACCACAACGGAACCGTCTCAACAAATCCCAACAAAAGACTCCGGGCAGTAAAGAGAGAAAAACCCAACCAGTCATAAATTTACTTCGAAATCTTTCTTTAAGACAAGCAACTAATGATTCCTTTTGTGTATTTAAGTATTTATTGCGTTAGAATGACAAGTTTCTTTACTCTTTTTAAGAAATAATGTAATTATTTGAAAAGAAGAAGAAAAACATGGAAAAATAAAAGGAAAGATAATGATTGTATAATGGATTATTTCATTTTGTTGAATTTTAACAAATTTTAGTTAACTAAAAAAAGAAAAAACCTTGGGGAATATTTGAGAACAAAATAACAATGACAGTTTATTTTAGATTCTTGAAGAATAAGTGAGATTAAAAGAAAATAGTTAAAGAATGAAATATACAACTTATACAAATTTTATTAAACCTTATCATATGTTAGTGATGCATTGCATGAAGAACTAGCGTAGAAAAAAAAAATTGCTCTTAGGCGGCTTTCACACCGAAGTAGCAAGTCGCAGGATGCATGCGTCCTGGTGGCAAGATGCATGCCACTTAAACACCGAACTGTATAACTGAACGAGAGCTTACACACCGAGGATCAAGTGCGACGTGCATCCTCGGTGTGTAAGCTCTCGTTCAGTTATGCAGTCCGGTGTTTAAGTGGCATGCATTTTGCCACCAGGACGCATGCATCCTGCGACTTGCTACTTCGGTGTGAAAGCCGCCTTAAATCGGCCATATTTGTTTTCAATTTGGCTACCAGGAAAACTTTTGCAAGGATAAATTTACATACATAGTTTTAATCTACCTGAAATGATCTTTAAAATGGTATTTGATATGCTACATATGACCATTAACTTTTTTTTACAAACCCCAATTTCGGCCATATTTGTTCGAATCTAACGTCTCACTCTTTGCCATTTCTTTCCCAGTATATCTTAAGCTAGATTTCCCCATTAATAGTCAATTTAAATACAAATATGACCAATGACCATGCATATAATATTTTTATATTTGTATTTATTAAATGGACTAAAGTTTATTTTTTTTTATAATTTAAAGTCGGAATGATTTTCGACGGAAAGATTTCTTTTCTCACATTCTCAATGGGTTTTTTTGGGGGGGGGGGGGGGGGGGGTAGCGGTCCGAAATGTATAGCTAAAACTTATTTCTCGATTTCACCCCGGTGAATGATTTTTCGAACATGTATGCCAGGGGTGCCCACCCCCCTAAGCTCTATGACGCATCCCCCCCCCCCCCCAACTTTTTGAGATATGTTAATACATACACATCTTTTTCGGTTTACGTGATGTTGGTAAAATTTAAATGCTTTACCTGACTCATATTTGTATTTATAAAGTACATTCTCATCACAAATTGTTACAATTTAGAATAAAATTAAATTGAAAATGAAATAAAACTCCTTTTTTAGTTAACCTGAGATTTTATTAAAAATTACAGTTCGTTTCAAGATTTGTTAAGATAAAGTAACGATTTTTGTATTATATGGGTCCACATATTATTTGAGGATTATTCTATTTTATATAAAACAAATTAAAAGAACACACAAACATAATAAAAATATTCAATATGAATACAAAAACTTATATCATATCACGTACTAATTTAACTAAAACTACACCTGCCTACAAAATTGTATCTAAACAAAGTTTTAGGAAACTAATATTGGCAGACTCTATACTAATATTAATTGAAAATACATACGTTACATCCTGTTCTTAGTGCATGAAAATGATACTGAACGTTTCAAAATACTTATTGTAAACTTATAGTGAAGAAAATCCATTATAAAACTCTTGATTTAAATAAATGACAAAAAAGACAAGAAAGGCTCAGTGTAACAGAAATAAGACCAATGAGAGGACAAGTAATTTTTTTTTCTTTGTGATGTTCATAAAGCAAATGCATCAATATGATTTCGTTTGTGGAAATTGAATCTAATACATATTTTCCTGCAGAAATTACCATTAAGTTAGAAAGCCATGTCTACCCATTGTAGACCTTAGCCTGTCTTTGATTATTTTAACTCTGCTCATTACTCAATCAGCCGAACCGCTAGCAGAGCCATTGAGAGGATTCCTGTGCCCCTGGGCGAGTTAGCATGGGGCCCCTCCCCCTCGTGTGGGGGGGGGGGGGGGTCCGGGTTCCTCCCCCGGAGAATTTTTGAAAATCTTAGTGCAAAAAGATGAGTTTTAAGGATTTCTGAGGGCAAGTTTCCGTACAGGAAAAGATGTTTGGTATGTTGGAAATATATATTATCACATCCACCCCCCCCCCCAAAAGTGGAAAAAAGTGCTATTTACTAACCCCCCCAAAGAATTTTAACGACGCAGTCTGCGTCATAACCCCCTTCTGTGGGCACCCCTGTGTATGCCAAATTCATTGAACACAGATGACCAACACAAATTTATTAAAAACCATTTTTTTATGTAAATCCATCAAAATCTAATTTTTGTGCCATCACAATACTTTCTCTCTATAATAATACTTCAAAATCCACAAAATCTATCTTTGCCTGCACTTGGGAAAATTATTTACTTGAAATTGTATCAAAGTGCCACTTTTTGGACCAAGTATATTTGGACCGTGTAAACCATGTTTCAAAAAGTTCCACAACCGCTTGAACCAAGTGGATTTGACCAAAATTATACTTTGATCGTGTAATCCAGGCTTAAGATCTGGAAATTTCTCCCTTCTATTAATCAAATCATTAAGCACTATTTTAAGATCTAGAAATCTCTCCCTTCTATTAATCAAATCATTAAGCACTATTTTAAGATCTAGAAATCTTTCCCTTCATTTAATCAAATCATTAAGCACTATTTTAAGATCTAGAAATCTCTCCCTTCTATTAATCAAATCATTAAGCACTATTTTAAGATCTAGAAATCTCTCCCTTCTATTATATCAAATAATTAAGCACTATTTTAAGATGCAGAAAAACTCTTTCTCCAATTAATCAAATTAGATAAGGACGATATCTTGAAAATTTCATTAATTTTATTAATTAAATTATTTTTGATAATAATATACAAACAATATAATCCTCATATAATTTTAAACAATATAATTATCTTGGGTTTTCCCAACATTAGCATATAACACGTAGGAACATAGAAAATTTGTATTATTTAAATATAAAAAAAAAACAATAAATATATTATATTTACGCAAACGGAACTATATATCATTATTTTATACTATATAAAAATCCATTATGAATATATTATAATATTATATTCAATGTAACAGTTTAAATAGTTAAGTTCAGAAGATTATCTATGTACTTATAGCATACTGACTATTTATTTAAAACAATACAATGTAATTCAAATTCCCAACAATATAAAAAGGAAAAATTGAATCTTCTTCTAAATGCATAATTCAATTTTATTCATTTATTTGTAAACACGACAACTTTTTTAATGTTGATAAGGTATGATGGTGTTTACAAATTGTTTGTCTTGTCGACAAGTAATAAGGATGCAATAGAGACACGATAGTATAGTAATAATAATTATATTAATATTAATAATGATAATAAATATTGTAGGAATGTCCTAACAAGTAAGTTTATTTATGAACTGTTGAAATATGATTTTGCCTCCACATTGAAATAAATCATAGAGGTTTATTCATTTTGTTATTGTCTTTTTCTAAAATGTATTAAATGAAGCAATATTATCTACAACTACCTCAACCTTAACGTAAAGTGCCTTGTATTACTGACAGTGTGGTCAACAAATAAACAGGTCAAGTTTGTGCTAGTCAACACAGCGAGGGTCCGTAGGCAACCCGATATAGCATAAGTGGTGCCCTATTGATGGTGTTTTTTAAAATGCTAAAAAGCTTTCTTTGAACTATCCTATGGGTCTGATATTCTCTAAACACATAAAAAAACTTCTGATAAAGTATTTTTTGCCACTGAACCGGACTACAACCATATAAATACATCGAAAAGACCATAGTTATAAAAAAACGCATTTTGTCAATAAAAAATAAAATAATATTTTTTTCGAAATTTCCAAAAAGTGGTATCTTTACTTTTGGTCGAAGAATGTTCAGGAATTTTTTCAGATTTTTTGCACTTCACATAAGCGAGATAGAAGGGGGGGACACGTTTCACACCCACTTCAAACTTGCCTACGCTCGCCCTATCAAAGTTATAACCAAAGAATTATATATTTTTGTAATCAGCTCGACGTACCCTTTCATATGATACCCCTCTGAAAAAAAATATAAAAAAATTAACCCTTAAGTTTTTTTACCCTAATTTTTTTGAAAAATATTTTTTTTAAGTCGCTATATTTTTAAAATATGTGGGTAGGTACAAGACACATACATGCTAAATTTCAAAGTGATCGGACCAAAGGTGTAGCCGTGAGAGCAGGCGACAGGACGGACGGACAGACACACACAGGAAAATATAAGGGTCCTTGGTTTTGCCTACGGACCCTAAAAATGACGTTATCACAGCAACTAAATAGAGAATCGAAACTAACTGTTTCGTTCCCTTGATACACCTAAGACACCATTTTAACGAAGATAGACAAATATTTTTGCGTTCTTTAGACTTAGACTATCCAGATCGAATGTCTGTGAAGTTTGGCCTTGTCATGGACGATAAATACGCATAATTGATTCAAGTATTTCTTGGTATAATTTGTTATCAAAAGGATCAGATTTTTCATCTTCTAAGTCTATAGCCATATAAGGACTCTTGGCTGAGTTAAACATCGAATCAAAACCTCTTTTTGCACTTTCTCTACAAATCGTTTTTGGTTAATTGCCATGCCATCTTTAAACTTGTTAATTTCCATTCCTAGAACATTTCCACAGCCACTCTGTTTTTGTCTCTAATTTTCTGAGTAGATTCTTTTAACATATCTTCATCAGAGCTAACAATTTATTCTTGTTATACAATTTATAACAAGTATCTAAATATAAATAAATAATAGAAAAAAAATTATCCCTACAAAGGCAAACATAAATACAGATACTCTTCATTATATGGCAATTCATCAAATTTGGAAATTCATGGAATTTCGTAATTTCTATCGAAGTTTGAAAGATCTAAAATTTTGTGTCCTATGTATAGGGTTGGGATATCGAAAGAAAATATCGTTATTTTTGATACATCGACATCGAAAGAAAAACATATCGAAATCGAGAACCTCCACTCCAATCCGACAACCAAGAAAAGGTCGACTATTTTTCCTAACGAGGACGACCTATTTCTGTTTTCTGAGAGGGTTTATGATCTAAAGTCGTCTTTTCTATATTGTTTCAGGAAAATATTGATGTTGATAAATCGGAAGATCATCACCGATATAAAATATCGATATTTCATGGTCCGATATATCGATATTTTCGGTATATTGACATCGATGTCCCAACTATAATCCTATGACTGTTTGTCGTATCTCTATCAGTTTTATTAAAGATTGAGCTAAAATCATAAAACTAACTAAGTGTAATATTTGTACTGTTATCACATATTCTTTATTTTTGTTTTTCCATAGTTCTAGGACAACTAGCATAGTTAAATTTGGCCTACTTATGGCAGTTGGGTGTGCAAATAGCTAGATTTCATAATTCTAGCTGTCCTGTATATGTGACAAAAAATTAAATGTTGTAGGTATAAAAAATATATAAACATTACCAAGAATCATAAACTTAGCTCTACGAGTATCTATGGAATAAGAAGCATAAATACCTAGTATAAAATAAATAAATAAATAAAAAGCCATAGATAGACACCAAACTTGTAGATCCCTTAAAATCAACTTTTTACGACTTAAAATTTAGCCACAATAGATTTCCATAGAAAAATTAACCGCACAGACTTTAAACTATGTGCTGTACATTGATGTTGTTATGTACACGACAATACAATACACATGTTCTGCTAAGCCAAAAAACCGAAAAATTTTGGCTGAAAATAACGTTTCGCCATACTATAGATTTTGTTATTTTTAATAGCTCATAAACCGTATCTTCATTCTAAATTGTATTTCTGAATATAGAATTTTTGCGTAGTTACTAGTTGCTGCTTTATTGATAAACAAATTTAAAAACCCAAAAATAGTTATATCGAAACTTTGTTTCTTCATAGTTCTGATGATAAGGCTGTTTTGCTTATCTTGGCAAAAACACAAAAAGCGAAATAAAAAGGAAAGCCCACCTTAAATTGTTCTGGCAATACTTCTTATAATAGCGATAGATAAAAATTACGGTCAAGGTCAAGATACTAAATAAGCAACGTATATTTTTATTATATAGGCTGTTAATAAGATAAAATTGTTAAAAAATACTAAAATATGTAATAATCCGAGGCACACAGCAGCGTGTATAAGGCAATGACTTGTACCTGCCAAATGACTTAATGTCAACTTATTATTAGGGTAATAAATGACAGGGAATTGGCATTTCACCCCAATCAGCTGTACAATTGGCATTCACATCCGGTATTAAAAAGACTAATGGTCTTAATACTATTTTAATAAAAAATAAATCATATATCATATAAATATATAAACAATTTTGTTTTCTTCTTCTCTATTACTACTTTTTTTAGAGCCAAAGTCACCCCCTTCCTCAAGCTTTGCTTACTGGGGGTGCATCATAAGATTAACTTATATTTTGTATGTTGTCGGTTTTTTCTTTAAATGATGGAAATAAAAAAAATAAAAAAATAAAAAAAAAATAAAAATGATAAAGAAAATGAATGGTGATAATAGTTTTCAGATGACAAAATAAAAATGATTAATAACAACACAATAAGTTAGTATGTTTTACCACCTGTCTACAAAGTTTTAGCAATTTTTCGAAGAGAGAGTTTTGCACACTCTTAGATCTTTGGATAAGTACAGAAATTGGCATGTTGCTCGTTCAGTGACTCTTGTAATCGGATGGACGATACTTTACTTAGGTAGGTATTTATATCATGGTAACGCATAACTGGGTAAATACCGAGCGCAGGTTCCTAAGCCGGAGTCAGTAGTCAAAGGGTAGCAATAACCGTAACTGAGGATCTTAATAATCAAAAAAAAAGATAAAGATAAATAAAATAATAAAGATAATCAAAATAAGACTAAATATATGAACAGAAAGGAAAGAAGATATTAAGTGAATTTTACAGCTAGAAGAAATAACTTTTAGAGTAATTTATCACAGTTTAATAACTGTTATTTATTGTGAATAACTCTTCACAATTTTGTGAAGTGTTGGTCAATAAACCAAGTGTCAAATCTCAATTTTTATCGAATCAATTTTATAAAATCTATAATTTTATAAAATTAATATACTACTATTTTAAGATATGTCGGTTAAACAGGAAAATCTAGTTTCCGAAATAAGCGCATACAAGTGGAAAATGGGAACTTTTAAAATGGAACAGGTGGTTTCTTTTACTTCCATCATTGAAAAAGAACGGTCACTTTTCACATCAAATTGGTGTGTTTATCTGTGTAAAACATGTCTCACCTCTCTGGGGTTCGAAATGGATAAGTCGGTGTTTAGACTTTATTTACATGCGAGTTACGCGAATACCTCTACGTCTCAATCCCCTGTGTACATTGTCTAGATTTATCATAGGGGAAGTTCATGTATCTTCGATTAAACAACTTTTAATAGACGTAACATCCAAAAAAATACATTATAAAAATCCTAGTACATAATATTAATATTATTGTTAACATATAATAACATTTAATTTAAAAAGGAAATAATTAAAAATCAGTTTCATGTCTGTGACATATTAAATTCCCAACACAAGGAAAAAAAAAAATTTTCAAAATCAAATCATCCTTAAATAGATAAAAATTAAAAACTATTATATTTGAATTAATTCCGAGATAATCTCTTCCTGTTTAATGTTTATACTATATATATATATATATATATATATATATATATATATATATATATATATATATATATATATATATATATATATATATATATATATATATATATATATATATATATATATATATATATATGTATGAATGTGTGTATGTCGATTTGATTGACCTTAAAAAAAGCTTTTTATGAACTGTTACATCTAACAAAACAATCAATTATCACTGGTATTTCCAACAGCTGATTTATGTCAAGTAGAGTGACCTCACTTAAAATAAAACAAAAAAAACAGGTTAGCCAATATCCTCTAACCCCGAACTTCATCAGTATGTATTTTACCAGGAAAATAAGAACAAGAATTTAATAATAATTGAAAATTTATTTAAGAATTGTAAAGCACGATATGTGACAACGGTATGTTTCGGAACTTCCGGTCTATTCATCAGAAATTATCTTATGAAATCTATCAGCATCAAAAAACTTATGATTCTGCGTGTTTATGCAATCACGTATATTTTGGGGGAAACCCCTTATTTCCTTAAAATGATCTAATGGACATAACCCATCGCTTTCAATGACATATTTTAATGTCAATATGATTGAATAAATAAAACTAATTGTTTTATTACTCAGTTACAACACAACGAGGAATGTGACAGGACAAAATGTAAACAATAGATGCAAGACAATGTAGTTGTTATTGTTAATAGATTTTGTTATCATTGTTTTTAATTGAAGGATAATTATAGTATAACTTTGCACTTTTAATAAATTATATAATATGACTGATTCATTAATGTTAATAATGCACGTTATACATAAATTATATGCGTAAGTTGCATCGAATCTCGAAACAAACGCAATAAACGACAAACATAAGAATTAAATGCGAGCAAACATTATCTTCACAACATTTATCTTTAGCAACATTTATCTTCTTTTACATGGTGTATTGAAAACGATCACAGTACGGTTACTGTTTTCAACTGATGTCTTTCAACATGACCTTATTGATTATTTGAAAATATCTGGAAACAGTTCTGACGTGTTTAGAAAACAGCTGATATTGCCACATGATAATTATGATGGCTGAGAAAGAATGTTATGTTTGTATTTATGTGTCAGGTTACCCAGGAGAGAAACATAAAACTGTGCATGCCCTAGTACAATCTTAATACAGTCAGGTGTTTATATGTAACAGAATGTGTGTTCAATACGAAACAGTACAGACTTTTGGCTTTTTGACCCTGAAATAAACTAGATTAAATACGGTGATATCATTTTCAATGCACCTTATAAACGTACGAATTTATTATGAACGTAGCTCATATCACCCCCCAGTTTTGGGCCCTTTTGATTCTAAATAATCAAGGCGATAACTATAAAGCTTAATTTATTTACAAGTTGACGTAAATCTTTTACAAAAAATTAAGAACTAAGACGCTAAAGTCAGGTTACGTCCAGAGTGTATGCTGATTCCGATTCACACTGAGATTCCAAAAACACGCATGTGTTATGTGGACATGCGGAAAGCAGGTGATGGCCAGGGGTGGTAACAGTTAAAAAGGCGCGTATTTTTCGTGAACATAAGATTTGTCTTTAGAGGAAGTACTGATAGAGAAACTGTTTGTTTACTGCCACAGATTAGTGTTAATTTTAAAGGATTTCTGCTCATGAAATTAATAAGTAGAGAAGTGAGCATGAAGATCACCACTTGTATGATCTCACCTTCAATACTCAAATTTCTTGAGCACTATACACTCAACACTTATCTAAAATATTCCTATTAAAGTAATTGTTTAATCATTCGATATTGGAGAATTAAGAAACCCTTTAGCTATCAGCCTTTCTTAATCATTGATATAACAATAATTGGCAATTGTTTGCACCTAAGAAAAAGGTTATAAACGCAAATTTAGTCTGTGAGCGTCGAGTGTAATCGGCAATCATAATCGGAGTGGAGAAATGCCTAAATATTCCTGTAGTAAACTATCTAACTGTGGAACCTGCGTGCACTACCAGTTAGTGCTTCTATGTTGCTGTTGCTTCTACTATATTACTACACTCAGCACAGGCGCTATACTTTAGCCACTAAAGGCAAGATTGTTTATTGCCAACAAAGGCAAGATTGTTTATTGCCGACAAAGGCAAGATTGTTGATTGCCGACAAAGGCAAGATTATTTTTTGCCGCCACGCACAGGCTAGATTGTTTATTGCCGCCACAGGCTAGATTGTTTATTGCCGCCAAAGGCTAGATTGTTTATTGCCGTCAAAGGCAAGATTGTTTATTGCCGACCAAGGCGCAAGATTGTTTATTGCGGAAAAAGGCAAGATTATTTTTTGGCGCCACGCACAGGCTAGATTGTTTATTGCCGCCACAGGCTAGATTGTTTATTGCCGTCAAAGGCAAGATTGCTTATTGCCACTTTAATAAAACTGAGAAAAACCTTGGTGACAATTTTCATTGATGGAATGATTGAGTCGAGAAAAACTTCTTCCTCTGCTAGCAATCCTAAATTTGTTAATAGTGTTAATTTGAAACAATATATAAAACTTTTGACATAGTTTATTAATATAAACAATTGGGTCATAAAAAATTATAAAACATGTTTAATGATAAAAGAAAAAAGTTATTACTGATATCTATATATTTATCAAAGAATTATGACGTTTTCCCGTTATTTTTTGCTTCAAAAGTTATTGGAAATTAATTATTAATAATAGTGTACCTATTTAAGGCCCTTCTACTAGTTCATATACGGCTCCTCCGTAGGCTGAGGCTGAGTAGTGATTGTAATTCTTTCAAAATAGGAAAAAATAGTTATTCAGATCGACTATTAAACGTTTCGACTTAAGGAGATTTCGAATTGATTCCTAATCCTTACTTATTGGCTAAATTGATTCCCGACCAAAAAAGGTCAGGTATTAGTTTGATTCCCGGATTAATTTATCACATGTTCAAATTGATTCCCCAAATTAGTTCGAATTAATTCCCTTTTATATATATTTTTTTTTTTAATTCATTCTTATTTTATCTTTATTTTTTGTTGTCTAACTCATTTTTTTTAATCAAATTTTATTATTAAAAAAAAAAATACTCTTTACCACTCTAGTAACCCCATGTTATCTATTGCTATTATATTACAAATATGGTTGTGTACCTACTTGCGCCAGTGCGCCACTTACTTGCGAGTTAGTAATTCAATTAGATAAACTTCATCCCCTTGTTTTTGAAGGATGATTTTTTGGGGAAAAAACTTCCCTGATTTTAAATTTAAAACTGCGAAATTTTAAATTTTTGCGTTGGGTACTCGAGTATACTGCAGTGGAGGAAATGTCAGATAGACAGATGGTCAAACGCATGGAACTTTAAAGGTCCTCGGTATTGCCTTCGGACACTAATAAGTAACAATTTAATTATCTAATTAAAATATATATGATACGAGTATATTAAATGAATCTATTATATTACATATCTCTATCCATTATATTATAAAACTTGTTATAATATATCAAATGGAACGTATTATATATCTATTTATTATAAAAACTTTTAATACGTATTTGATTTCTAGGCATTGTTTTGTTTCAGTTTAAAAAAACGCGGATTAATAGATCAATTATAGTAATCATAGTAAATTTATAGAGTATAAAACATACAATTAGTTGAATTGCACGTGTCTGACGATCATTATCTATAGAATTTCAACCGTTGTTTTGTTTCTATTCATTCGTATCTCTGCCAGCCAGGGATTAACATTGTGGAAGGAATGCTAATAGATCTACTTCGTGCTTGGTAGCTTGTCACGTGGATTATGCTAATGAACTATCGTCTTATTATTAAGTAGCTATAAACAACACCGATTTTATAAATACATCAACCTATATCGATTTTCTATTAAACTCGATGAGAAGAATTGATCACTTTTATTTCGCTCATAATACATTAATTAGTGCGGCATATAGTTTCCTCGCGACCCGTTACTGAACGAATGAATGGTCACATGAGTATCAAATTACGTTTGATGAAATAGATGTCAACGTTTTAATGTTGATGTCAATGTTTTAATTTGTGCACATGGAACATGCGTGAGAAGAAGCATATAAGCATATGGTTAAAATATTGAATTAATTAATCGAGCGTAGTGTATTTAGGGGTTCGAGGTCATCCTAGTAACCCTTATGCTTTTGGTAGTTCGTCCGTCCATCCGTCGCATCTTGGATCATAACGACTTGGCTGATATTTTGGATCATACCGACCTACTTTAGCTAGAGATTTGAAATTTGGTATACGCAAGTTAAACCTTTTTACCCAAAAACAGGAAAAATTCTGTGGACATCACAATTCGAAATTTCTTCGATCAACGAACAATTGCGAACTGATCGCGAATGTTTTTATTTTTTGTAATTTTTGAGTGGGGTATTACTTTAAATGTATTGAAATGTAAATTACAAATATATATCGCGTTTTCAAAATGGTGGCCCTTTTACCTCCTAAATTCTCAAAATAAAATCCCCAAAAATTAGGAAAAAATTCATAAATATACTTCTCTGTGGGCCAAAAATATTTCCGGGAGTTGATATAAAAAAGTAAAATTATAGAAATTTTAGATGGCCGTAACTATGGTGACCTTTATTTGAATTTTTTTAGTGGTGTATCATTTTAAAGCTATTCAAATGCAGATCACAAATATACATCGCGTTTTTATTTTACCTCCAAAAGAAGCAAATAAGTGCATACCTAAGATGCTAAAGGATTTTATGCATACCAACTTTATATACATATATATGTAAAAAGAAAAAAAAGTTAGTTAGTCTAACGGGACTTAAAATTGATCGATTTCAACGAAATTCGGCACACATGTGCAATGTCCATCTCAGCATTTGTGGCAACAGTGTAATTTTTGGAAACCGGAGGACCGATATTATTTTTATAAATTACATTAAAATCAGATGATTAGTATTCTATATATTAGCGTTCGCAAAAATGTTGTTAGAAAGATTGATAATATTAATCATAGAACGGTTTTGACCACTTCACATTCGTACTAGTTATGATAATGACAAACTGATGTAATGAAAGTTGACCACTATAGTTAATAAGTTGAGCATATATCGAGATCGACAAACAATTCATAAAAAATCTATTAGAATTTATGATATCGCTTTAGTGACACATACTTGGTTACCCATCCCAAAATACATTCACGTGTATAAAAGGTAAGGTAAGGAAGACGATCTTTTATCTGAATATTTCTTGCAGTGCATAACTAAATGTTTGAGGTCTTCGAATATACTAAGTATATATTTATTTTAAATCTAATTATAATTATTATTAACAAAGGGAGGCAGACAGAAAAAAATAGACTCCAGCGCCGGGACTTGAACCACGGGCCTCTATATTATAAGCGATACTTCTCGGTCTAGTTCCATTGTGACTTCTAGACTTGTGGAAAATTGAAAGCTTAATTCGGGACTAGGTATCGTTACTAACCGAGGAAATTATTCTCCAGTGTTGCTCAGTTGGTAGAGCGCTGTACTGGAAATATAGAGGCATGTGGTTCAAGTCCAGGCGTTGGAGTCTATTTTTCTCTGTCTGTCTCCCTTTGTAAATAATAATTATAATTTTATTTCAAATGAAATTTAAACTTTCCGTAGTATGAATACTACCTAAAACTTTAAATTGAAATAAATATTTATTGTAAATACCATGATTTATTGGTAATCTGCAAATCACCACTATCGTGTGCTTGCGTTGACTTAATTTATTAAAACAAAAATAATTTATTAAGGCAAACATCAATGTTTTGCTGATGTGATTTATAAAAAGTCTCATCGATAGTGCTGTCATGCCATTGTTTCTATTTATTGTTTGAATATTAATTTTACATAATTTAAGGGGAACTTTATATATGCCTTACATGTGATAAATAGTAAGTAAGGTAAGTAATCAATTAAATTGTTGCCACATGGCACCTGATTTACTTGGTAAATTACCTATAGATAGGTAACCAAGTGAATGAATGCCGATTTATTATGGGTTCCGTAAGGAATTTAATTGGCAGATCAGCTGGCCAGGCTGTGTTGCAGTAAAGGGTTCAGCCAGAGAAAAGGCCGATTCAGATTCTTAAAACGGGTTTTTGTTAAACAAAAAAGACTATTTGAAAAAATAAAAACTACACTTTGGTATAGATTTAATAAAAAGAAGAAAACTATGTAAAAAATAAAAACTACACTTTGGTATGGATTTAATAAAAAGAAGAAAAAGATGTAAAAAATAAAAACTTGTTACGCGTTGAAAGAGTTATGTTCATTGTCATTCCTTAAAAAATAAATACTCTAATGGTAACTAATAAATTAGTCAAGAGCAATAATAACACATATTATATAAATAAATTAGCTAACATCTTAGAGGACCTTAGAGGTAAGAACTATTATTTTTGATTACTTGACCTATGTACCTTGGCTTACGTGTTTTGGTCCCAGATACCCTAATGAAATGGTCATTCTGGTTTCCGTTTTGGCTTGTAATTGCCACACACAGTGAATCATTTTTCTGAAACGTATTCCCATCTAGAGTGGGAAAAAAGAAACAAAACATGTTTTTGGTCCTGTTTTTAGAAACAATAATCCTTTGGTTGAACACTTTGTTTTTTTTTAGAACGGTTTTTAGTATTGAATAAATTTAGTCTCTGTAGATTGGCTATTTTTTGGCGATGACATAAAAAAAACAGCAGTGGACTTATAGAGGAGCTTATCACGTCGATAAACATTTACTGATAAAAGGAAAGTTTGTGAAACCCAACTAAAATGGACTACTAAAATCGAATAAAAAAAGTAGAAGGGAAGAAGGAGATAGCAAAGAAACTTTAAACACAGGAACTTTAGAAGTTGAAAGGAAGAAATACTAAAGGGAGAGAAGAAAGTACAAAAAAAAAAAAATTGAAGAAGTCCTGATCCTGGTCGTATGGACTTTCTCGTTTTCTTATTTATTGGGGCTTGTAAATTACAAACAAACCACATTATTAAAAAATCTACGCTATCAAACGACTTCGTACAAAGCCCGAGACTTTCTGGTGGAAATGCATGAAAACAAAAACAAAAAACTTCAACAAAATTGACTCAATCTGGTTGAAACAGACTGTTTTTTTAAAAAAAGACAACTGCTTTTTCTTACAATAAAACTGCCTCTTTAGTGGAAATTCACCTTTATCCTGACAATCTAATATAATGTTCATCCTTACCATACGTAGTTCCTACTAAACCCATTTTGTCATTAAGTATTGCCGCACAGCATCCAAATATTATTTTGAATTCAGTAATACCATATACATTTTCTTCATATACAGGGTGTCACAGAATAACTATTCCTAATTTTAAAAACAGTAGAGGACACTTAAATAAACATTTTTCATTAATAAACATAGAGTCCAGAAATTAATCAGTATTACACAGTATACACACAATAGACACATTTAGAGCGAAGATAATCCTCACGTCGTTCACTGGTTACCATTATTAACTGAAGTTCTCTGTTAATATTTGGACTGGGATTGATGATAATTATGTAGGGGGATCATATTTACTGCCTGCATGGTTAGATGGTCATGTGTATACGAGTTTTCTGGAACATACTCTACCAGAATTGATTGAAAATGTCCCAGTTAATATTCGAAGAAATATTATTTTCCAGCACGATGGTGCACCAGCGTACACTCTGGATTAAATTTCCAAAATGATCTAAATGCTTAATTTCCAAATGGATGGATCGGAAGTGGAGGCCATTTCTTGTCCTGTACGTTCACCTGATATGACTCCAGTTGATTTTTGTATTTTATGTATTTGGGGTCATATTAAATCACTAGTTTAGGAGACAACTGTTAGTACAGAAGAAGAGTTGGTGGCTCGAATTATTCTAGCGTTTTATGACATTTGTGAAAGTCCGCAGCAATTTCGAAGAATTCGGTAGTCGATTACACATCGTTACAACTTGTGAATTGAAAATGGTGGTCGTGACTTTGAACAATTTTTATAAAGCTTGATGCAATATTATTTGTTCCTTGTTAATAATGTTTCTTATTTCTTATTTTCTATATTGTTAACGTTCCTTAACTTAACTACCTAATTAATCTATCTTATTGTAATTGAGATAGGTTTTAAAGATTTCTAGTTAATCTTGACACCGAGAAATTTCCGGACATTAGTTTATTAATAAAATATTATTTAAGTGCCCTCTATCATTTTTGAAAATTAGGATCAGTTATTCTGTGACACCCTCAAATAACCAGACCTATTTCCCAACCTATTTTTATTTATAAATGTAGACGTTGGTTAACACTATTGTTTCATTCGTTTTATGATTTCAACAGAATCCCTAAAATAGGCAATTATGAACTCCACATAAAATTGTCGCGCCAAGTTATAATATTTTGTTTGTTTACTTTATTATTATTGTTTTTGAAGTAAAGTAACTGTTTTAGTTTTATCTTTAGTTCAAAACACACATGCACAATGGACACCCGTTGTGCATTGTGCATTGTGCATTGTGCATATTATATTTTTTTGTGAAGATAGCAAAGAAATTGTAAATTGTAAATTATTACTTTTTTAATATGGCACAGTTTTTTAATATAGCATCCAAATTTTTCCCTGACCTGACGTTTCGTTGGGAGTGACTTGAACTTTCCTATATTATAAATTAAAGCGTAGATTTTTTTATTTAAAAATTACTGTTTAATTGTATTGTTCTTGTCATGTTCCATTAAATTTATTTTTCGGTTAGTTTTAAAAATATATTTATGTCTATCGTTTCATATCAGAGATTTATCCTGTTTATGAAATATCATGTTGTCTTTCTTCTTAATACCTAAGCAATAGTAGAACACATTTAATAAAAAATAATATAATTGAAGTAACAAGTGTTACTTACTTGAGAGTGTGAAGTACGATGAATCCATGTTTTGATATTAGCACAAAGGTAAACACAACTAGATGCAGCAAGATAAGTTTACAGACTAACTCACCAGTTATCCTGTTACCGTACTTTACAGTTCTCCAGGATTCTAGAACTACTGCGTTTTAAAAAGAAATCGCACGATTTAAAGGTTAATCAACAATTTCACAAAGGGAAAACAACAAAAAGACTTAAATGTTTGCTTATTAATTAAGGAGCATAAGTTATCTTAATAAATTGAATTAAAATACGAATTAGCTTTACTTCAATTAATATTGCACTTAAGTAAGGAAAAAACTAAAGTCTCTTCACTTAATTTTCAAAATCGGTTTTCAGTCTCTTCGTAACTACAATGAACAAAAATAAGAAGCAACTTATTTAATAGACTGCAGACTATATAATATAAAATATAACAAAAGGTTAGAACAAATGAAATGACATAATTAATCACTATTGTACTTGGGGTTTTTTCCTTTTGGCAATATAAGATTTTAATAGCAGGCACGATCCGCCTACAGACTATTGCGCCACTGATTTTTAATAATTAAATAAGATGTGTGTATTCTTTTTGAATCAATAATAGAATAGGAGCAAGTACTAACATGATGAATATAAAGAAACTGTCTCTCTATGTAAAATAATACTTGTTTATTTATCAAAGCAACTTTCGCCTTCGGCTTTCATAAAGGCATCATCCGATTAAGGAAGAACTAGAGTTAAATTATAAAATAAAATGAAGAAGGTGAGTCATATGATGTTAGAGACTAAAGTAAGACTCTTAACGTGAATGCGTTCTTCATTATATTTTATAATGTAACTCTAGTTCTACCTTAAATCTTAAATCGGCACTGATGATGCGGCTTTATAAAAGAGAAAAACTGCTTTGATAAATAATCAAGTACCTACTACTTTACGTGGAGAGGCAGTTTCTTTATATTTATGAAGATGACCTTCATCAACGGACTTAATCCTGGAATACTAACATAGTTATACTGTTGACTCTGGAGCTTACAGAGGTACAACAATAAAAAGAATAGAAACAAATCGGATAAACATTACGTATTCAATAAACTTACTTATTTCATAAAATTTTCATATTGAAAATTGAAAGGGTGAGTTTCAAAAAGGAAGAAATCCTTTTTAAAATAAAGCAAAACTAATCTATACACAATCAACTATTATTATTTTTGTCAGTTAAATCGTAACAAGAACAATTTAAAAACACGAATATACAATAATCGTGATTTATTTTATTAAATGATTAAAATGTAAGGTGTTAAGGGAAGGTTAAAAGTGTTTAGATAGGGTAAGAAGTGGTTATAGTTAGATTAATAATTCACAGGATAAAGATTAGTTAGCTATAGGAGCGTCTATGAAGGTCATCTTAAGAATAAAGTAAATTGAAATTGGATTGTAAAGCAAAGCAGCTTTCAGCCTTCATCAGAGCCGATTGCGGGAGAAATAGATTTACATTAATAAAAATAATTAGCGAGAGGTGAGACTACTTTATGTCGGAGATCGAGGTTAGACTCATTTTCTCCCACAATCGGCACTGATGACGACCTTATAAAGGCTGAAAGCTGCTATGTTTAATAAACCAATTCCTATTTACGTGGAGAGACAATTTAGGATAAAATCCTAAAAAAAAAATCCTAAAGATCCTTTAGATCCTTATCCTAAAGATCCTTTTTTAAATAATCTCAATTATTTCTATAAATTTTAGTAAAAATTCATTAACTTAAAATTTAAGGGATAGGACTAGAAAATTAGGTATCTTTAATTTTAAAGGCAGTTAGAGTGGACTAGAAGTGGATAGTGGTTATTGAAGATAGTAAGATGTAGTTTGATGTGGTTTGTAATGGATATGGGTTGTTGAAGATGGTAAGTGGTAGTTAAATGAGGTTTGAGGTGGACAATGGTTGTTGAAGATGGTAAGAGGTAGTTGGATGTGGTTTGAGGTAGACAATGGTTGTTGAAGGTGAAAAGAGGTAGTTAGATGTGGTTTGCGATTGACAAAAGCTGTTGAAGATGGTAAGTGGTAGTTAGATGAGGTTTGAGGTAGACAATGGTTGTTGAAGATGGTAAGTGGTAGTTAGATGAGGTTTGAGGTAGACAATGGTTGTTGAAGATGGTAAGTGGTAGTTAGATGAGGTTTGAGGTAGAAAATGGTTGTTGAAGATGGTAAGTGGTAGTTAGATGAGGTTTGAGGTAGACAATGGTTGTTGAAGATGGTAAGAGGTAATTAGATGTGGTTTGCTATTGACAATGGTTGTTGAAGATGGTAAGAGGTAGTTAGATGAAGTTTGAGGTGGACAATGGTTGTTGAAGATGGTAAGAGGTAGTTGGATGTGGTTTGAGGTAGACAATGGTTGTTGAAGGTGAAAAGAGGTAGTTAGTAGTTGATGTGGGTGGTTAGAGGTGGTAAGATTACTTTTTAAATACTTATTCATTTCTTATTTCATTGAATGTTTTATTAAAATTAAAGGGAGGGCTAAGAAAAAAGGTAGTTTCAATTTTAAATGTGTTTAGAGAATTTTTTTGCAAACCAAATCGAATACGTACAATAAATAGTCATTTTATAACTATGAATAATTAGTTTTATTTAGTTACAAAATGAGCTTCCAAGTCATGCTTTCGTTTTCCCAATTATTTATAAAAATCGCAAATAAATAGTCTATTGTAAAGAATTGATAGAAAAAAAATTTAACTAACTCTTTGTTGAGTAGAAGACGTTGAAACAAAATAAAATTGCCTGAAATTAATACATAAATTTCACAACATTTTAACACCGTATTAGGTTAAAAACTGAACTACAAAATCTTTGCAAATGTTTTTAGATTAGATTATTAAAATGAATAAAAAGAGGGGGGGAATTGTTTATTACAATTTTTAAAAAAAAATAGAAGAAAATAAGGATAAAAAAATAAATAAAAGACGACGGGCGGCGAGAGAAAAAATGCCGACAAATAAGAAAGAACTAACAGTTTACGGGGGGCAAATAAGAGAAGGGGAATCAAGGGGAATTCCCCATGGACATACAGCTGGCTAAATAACATATATACATATGTAATTGTGCGTGTATGTGTGTGTGAAGTGTTCACATCATCTCACTACTTTATGTATGATTATATTATAACTCATTTCAACTTAAAAGAGTTAATAAATAATACAATAAAACGTAGAAAATGTGCCAGTGTTGAACATTAGGTATTTTGGTTGTGATAGCAAAAATTGTAAAGATGTTAAAACTCTGGGACGATCCTTGGAATCTGTGATTCCCAGAGTTTGGAAAAAAGTACACCTCGCTCACCTTATGTTTGTGTTCATACGAATTATGTACACTATCTGATTTCACTACAGGATTTGTTGTAACTCTTCTGACTTAATAAAAAACTAACTAGCCTATCTTAAAGGGCACTTGAAGTGACGCAGACACAGGCAGAGGCACTCTAGTGCCAAAAAAGGCGTTTTTGATAGTGTACCCTGTTATCACGAGTACTATTTTACGTGAAGACCAAACCGAATATAAAAGTTTCATATCTGTAGAACACACTTTAGAGATGGTAACCTACAATGGACTTTTTTCGATCCGATTTACTCCAAGTGGAGATATAAGCCTCAAAAGTTGAGTGATATCTAAAAAAAGAAAAAAAAAACTAATAGGGGTTCATTTATTATTTTATGAAGGGAGGAGGGGAGGGTAAAAAATTATATGGCTGGGTTGCTCATATTAAAGACTAAACAAAAAGTACCCAACACAAAAACTTGAATCTTTGAAGTTATATTTGATGTGTAATAACCCAAAAACAGGAAAATAATAGGGAAGCCCCAAAAAAATCATTGACCTTTAAAATAAGAGAGTGACATTTTTTAACGGAAATGCGTCATGTGGGGTGTCAAATGAAAGTAGAGGGCGTTCTAAGTACAAATAAATACACGGTTTTATTTTCATACTATTTCATCTTTGTGTCATGCGTTATCTATTTTTGCTTCCGTGCTTACCGAAGGTAATGGAAGCTATGTGATCATTTCGAAGAACGAAAATTGTTCAAAAATTACAAGACAGAAAACTGTTTCAGACATCAGGGAATATGTTTGGTTCCGTGTCTGTCTGTTTGTCGGTCTATTGCTAAATTTTTGTTAACCAACATATCATAAAAACTAGTCGATTTTAATGAAATTTGTACGGTAGGTCATAATTAGCCTATTCCATATAAGTTTCTACCTTATGCACCCCTATTTGTTTATGTTCAACATGCTCAAAAACATACATTTATTATACTATACTAATTCATTTATACCTATATCATCAAAAGCACTTATCTGATTTTTATAAAATTTGAATGGATTGTTAAAGGTAGCCTGCAGATGGCCAATTAATTTCAAGCGTCTGCGCTCCTTAAATTTTGCTAAATTGATCATTCATTTAATGTAAAAAATCAAAACAATTTTAACACATTTAAAACAGGGGAAAATTCAATAATAGGTTTTAATAGTGTAAAATTATTAAAGTATACAAAATAGAACGTGAGGAAGCTATGTGCCACACTAATTGGCAGAGTATTTTAACAAATCAATGAAAAAACGGTTTTTTTAAGGTATTCTTTATGCGTCACATATTTTGTGAGAAAAAAAATGTCCTCCCACTCATTTAAAAATACAAGATTTAATAAAAATTAAGTTAATATATTATTATTCATTTAGTTCTTTTTTATTTGTATAAATATTTAGTGTTAGTTTCTATTGTTACATCACTGAGCAAGTGATAGTTCAATGTTTGTTTACATTCTTCATTGCGAGAGAAAATATTATGAAATAAGGAATAAAACAGGATTATTCAGTATGTTAATTTTGTACATTTTTAGTTTCTTTTTAATTTCCATTTTAACTAGTGCTTTTTAAGAAGGTCGTAAAAAAGAAGAAGAAAAAAAAAAAAAAAAAAAAAAAAAGTTACACTATAAATTCCACATTTTATCGCTGGCACAAGAATACAATAATTAAATAAACCGTAATTAATTTTATCACAACTATACTTTTTTATGATAAAAAAAAAATCTATTAAGGAAATAATGTATCAGACACAAGTCGTAACTAATCTTGGGTTATTAATTAAACAAGTTAATTTTTAATTAAAAATATAGCGTGAGAAACAATACGTTCTTTTATATTATATTTTTATAAAATTATAATAATAAATTATAATATAAATTAGACAAATTGAATTCTTGTAGGCTTTATAATAACTACTTTATGTTTTAGCATTATAAATAAAGTCTATGCATATATAAATCATAAACAGGGAGTCCAACCATAGATTATTTAAGAGGAAATATTTGTTTGATTTTTGGTTTTCGATAACAAAAACAAAAACGGTTCCTTATATAAAAAAAAAAACTCCTGCTTGTTCTTTCCTTTTTGTGTACAGGGTGTTGAATATATTAAAAGAAAAAAAAATGATAAATATAGTTTAGAATTAAAAACCACGTAAATATGATAGTTAAATTAATTTTCCGAAAATGAAATAAAATTCATACTTAACAAATCAATAAAGAAAATAACAAAGTTGGTTTTTAGCATCACAACAAATAATTAATAATTTTAATATTTTAACTTAATTAGAAAACCTCAACAGTGGTTAAAAAAATTATTGCCACCTATTCTTGTGCAGAAATTTCGACTCAATTTAAAATTTCTCAACAAGCATTTTGAACATGCTGAGAAATGATATTAGTAATGATATGTGTAATTATTTCCTCCTTAATATTCAGTTTAAACCATTTGGTGGTGTTGTTGTTTTGGTGGGGAACTGAACTGAACTGACTTTTTTGCAATTCTGAACCACATTTCTACATAATCTTTTCCAATGCCGCCCACAATAGCCGTAGTTAACTTAATTTAACTGTTGAAGTTTTCAAAAAAAAAAAAACACATGCGAAAAAAAATCAGTTTTCACAAAATGAACAAAATTAAACTAGAAAGTTCAGCTTACGAGTGTCCAGTTGCATCTGCACCTTACCATCTCGTAACTATTTGGAACAACTGAATATTCTACACCTTACCATTCCCGATAAAGCAACTATTTGGACCAAGTGCATGCTTCTACACCTTACCATTCCCGATAAAGCAACTATTCTTACCATTCCCGATAAAGCAACTAGTTGGTCCAAGCTTCTACACCTTACCATTCCCGATAAAGCAACTATTTGGACCAAGTGCATGCTTCTACACCTTACCATTCCCGATAAAGCAACTATTCTTACCATTCCCGATAAAGCAACTAGTTGGTCCAAGCTTCTACACCTTACCATTCCCGATAAAGCAACTATTTGGACCAAGTGCATACTTCTACACCTTACCATTCCCGATAAAGCAACTATTCTTACCATTCCCGATAAAGCAACTATTCTTACCATTCCCGATAAAGCAACTATTTAGTCCAAGTGCATACTTCTACACCTTACCACTCCCAATTCCCGATGAAGCAACTATTTGGTCCAAGTAGATGCTTCTGCATCTTACCATTCCCGATAAAGCAACAATTTTACCCCATACTTTTTTTTACCATTTCTTGTTATGGCGCAACAGTTCAGACATGATCTGCAGTACCACATTTGTCATAGGATGCGTATACCATACAAGCTTTCATATATAAAAACAATGTGGTATAGCTGTCATATATGTAATAGATTACACGGGATTAAGGTGTCGTTCAATTAACTGGTAGGTATAAACCGTATAATTGACATTCGTAACCGAATAGACGCCACAATCCATCTTAACTCTATGCTGGGTTATCACACACGAGATTGGGGTCCTAATCTGACTCGAGGATGGAACCGGAACATCCTGCGTGACAAACGCAGACGGTAGGCGCGAGCTACCCCGATAGCTCGAGGTTGAAGTACTATGGATGAAATAAACTACAACAACCCAGTTGTGTCAAAAGCTAGTAAGATATTTTGAGTGAACGCTATAGTGCTAGCTAAAAGAAACTCAATACGACCAGTACCGCAGTTGCAGCTATTGAACAGCAGTCTTATTCCATTTCTAATAAAGTAAGTGGTTGAAAGTTGAGGAGAAGAACCAGAAAAAGATCAGTATCAGTAACTCGATCCAAAAGGTTATATAACTATAAAAGCTGTTTTCACTACGTCTCCTCTTCTAGCGGGGTTTCCCAAAGTGTGCAAAGCCTTAGGTTTTGCATTCCAATCCAAGTTTTGTCGTATATTATCATCCTCGGACCACACAAGACATAACAATCCTTGAACACTCTGTACCGCATTCCACTTAAGTTCGATAATCATTATATATTATCAAACCTGTTATAACAAAAAACTTTTTACTCCTGATTAAAAGGATACTTATGTATAAAAATTATGTAAAATCTTAATTTTTATAATGATTAAGAATAAAGATAACGAAGAAAGATGTCACTCTTATGTTCTCTAACATAAATTCGTTTCAGACATCATGGAAAATCTTAAGTTGTGGTCTGTTCTAGTCAACAGTTTTGCAAACACCCATATTTTAAAAGTTATTCAACCGATTCATTTGGACGGCATGTCAAACATCGCAACCCTCTGCGCACATATCTTATTCTTATGAAAAAGTACTATCTTTGTTTCTAATAACACTGGGGTGACGATACGTCTCGTTTTGACCCGTTTTTTGGAAGAAATGGACCTTTTCCAGAAGGTCTGCGGGTAAATTAAGAAACTTGTCCCATACTTAATGAGTTGGAGACGTTTCCAATCTTAGTAAATACATAATATGTTTGTTATTTATGAACGGTTTGCTTATCAACTGTGTGATATTTACTCATCATCAAGTGAATCTCGTTCATTCACTTCGATACGGATACCATGCCACTGTGAACAACTAATTTAGAATCTCAAGATAGCTATTAAGTGAAACTGGTTATTTATTATTATTATTACAAATACTTTGAGGGAAGACCTATTCCCCCCTCCCCTTTTCAAAATGATAACGAATATGTTATTTATTGTGAGGTGTAAATCTGCACTATATGCCCCACCTATTTTAAATGTTCGACTTACTTTTTTTTTAAACTGTTCTTTTTTACATTACAGAAACGATTTCGATTGTAGTCCCTTGATAAATTTAATCTATTTTTTCTATAAATTTAGGGAAAATTATGGAAGGTTATAATTATTTTAGTTTAAGGTTAGTACTTTTTGACCTAACCAAACCCTAACTTCCGTCATTACCCTAAAACGTGACACTTTATGTTTTTTTAAAAAAAGAACTATTGGATCTATCGGGATGGCACAACCGAAATCGTTTTTATAATGTACGCTGTAAACGGTACAAATCCTGTAAAAAAAGGACACATCCTGCAAAAGGGGCAGTTTAAAATAAAATTAACTAAATCGAACAGTACGAAATAGGTGGGCCACATAGTGCTGATTAACCAATTGGTTTCGAAAGAGAAAATTTTTATCTAAATAATGCAAATGTTTCCTTAAAATTCCCAAAACGTTCCTCAGCCCAGACCCTCTAATTCTAATGTCCCGTTTTGAACTAAACTTTTTATGGCCTCCCTAAATAACACTGATATTTCAAAAATCAACCCCAACAATTTTTAATCTATGAACTCTGATGTTTTTTTTTAAAAAAAAATACTCATGTCATTTTAATAAAATTTATGTCAAATTATAATTATTATTTACTACGGGAAACAGACAATCTGGCCAGAGCATCTGTACTGGAAATACGGGAGACCCGGGTTCAAATCCCGGCGCGGGAGTGTATTTTTCACTGTCTGTTTCCCGTAGTAAATAATAATTATAATTTGATTTAAATTAAAATTTAAACTTTCCGTAGTATGAAAACTACCAAAAACTTAAAATTGGATAAAATTTATGTTGTACATGAGTGTTAGTCTATACTTTATTTATACACAATACTCATGCGTTAGGGTTGAGAACTGGGTCATTCTCAAGTAAAATCATAATGTAATAAGAATTGCCTTAACATTCCGGTAAACTATCAAATTAGGGTTAAGACTTATAAAAAACATCGAAGCGTCAGACCAAAAAACAACGATGTATGTAGGCAACATCGATTTTGAAGAAACTTCAAAATCGAAAACATCGTGTTTTTTTACCAGTCAGAAATTATAGAAACGCTATTTAAATTATTTTTATTTTCCACAGCCTCCAATTTAAACCCCCTTAAAGTTTATTTACCCCCTATAATAGCAAACACCCTTTACCCTTTCCCGGTTAAATTATTCATCGATATATCGAAAACATCGACGTTTTCTTTCGATATTTAGTTATCGATATCCTAACTCACACTCACGTGGCATTCATCCAGTGATAGAATACGAGGAAGCTAAGTGGCATACTAATTGGTAGACGTAATTATTAACTATTTATGAATAATTTATCAGGTTTATTGTTAATATTTTATTTGTTAATCAATTTTTACGAGATTTTGTTACCCAATTTTTTCCTTAACTTGGGCCTCAATTGTATTTATTATCATCATATTTTTTCCGTTTATCAAAACACGAATAAAAAATAACAACGATTCATTTGGGATTTTCCATTATCTATTATCATTCTTTTATGATCCCTGCATCATTGGTAAATTATGTTTGATAGATAATATTACATAGTTCAAAAGTATAAAGTGCATAAAGTAGCATTCTATTTCTATAGATAAGCGCGTTTGATGCAATTGTAATTCTAACCAGCATATAAGATTTTGATCACGTTCATTATCTACATTCACTGATTTCCTCAAATTCGCTGATTTATAAATTGCTTAAGATAAAAAATTAAACTAAAAAAAAAAGCACAGAGAAGTACTTTTATCCAAGTACTTTTTAGAGTTTCGTATATTATTAAGCATGTACGAGTACAATATTACATTATGAAAACATTTTGCTTCCGAGCTTACCGAAGGTAAAAGGTAACGGAAGGTATGTGATCGTTCTGAAGAACGAAAATATTTTATGTCTCCGATTTCAAAAATTTTCAAGACCGAAATCCGTTTCAGACATCAGGAAACATTTTTGGTGCCGTGTCTGTCTGTCGCTCAATTTTTGCGAATCAACGTATCTTAAAAACTGCACGTCCTATTTTAATGGAATTTGTATGGTAGGTCATAATTAGCCCATTTTTGGTCCCATATTAGTTTCAAGTTCCCACTTTTTTCTCTTCCATGTGCGCAAAAAACATATATATATACACATATATCTTCAAATGTACTCATCTGATTTTTATGAAATTTGGATTATTTGTCGAAAGTAGACCGAAGATAGCACCAGATTAATTTCAACCGCCTGCACCCTTTTGTAAAAAATCAAAACAATTTTGACATATTAAAAAATCGGTCCGAGACAACTCAGAAAAACTTTCTCATATATGAGTTTATAATTACTTAGCCCAGTGTTTCCATTTATTAGTTTTCAAATGTACATTTAAATATTATTGAACATTTCATCAAAATTTATCATAACAATAACTTCTCCTGGGCGGGGAATCGAACCCGGGCTCTCTCCATCCGCGTTTTAAGCTAATTTCTCAGGAACTAGATTTTTCCCGGGAAAACGGCTTATATCGTTGGATTCGTATTCAAATGGACTACATTTTAGAATTTTTTAATCAAAATCGTCGGAACCGTTTTCGAGAAATAATTTTTTTTCATGTTTTTTCAGAGTTTTTGGGGGGTAGCGCCCCCAAAATTAGAGCTAAAATTCATTTCTCGATTTCGCCTCGGGGTATGATTTTTCTGAACATGTATGCCAAATTTCGTCAAAATCGGCCCAGTAGTTTAGGCTCTAGGCGTCTGCACAGACGACAGACAGACGACAGACAGACGACAGACAGACATTTTTTAAAAACCACTTTTTTGGACTCAGGGTACCTCAAAAGTGTAAATCCATCAAAATCTCAAAATCGAATTTTCGCGCCATCACAATACTTTCTCTTTATATGAGAAAGTAAAAATCGGTCCGAGACAACTCAGACAAACTTTCTCATATATGAGTTTATAATTACTTAGCCCAGTGTTTCCATTTATTAGTTTTCAAATGTACATTTAAATATTATTGAACATTTCATCAAAATTTATCATAAAAATAACTTCTCCTGGTCGGGGAATCGAACCCGGGCTCTCTCCGTCCGCGTTTTAAGCTAATATCTCAGGAACTAGATTTTTCCCGGGAAAACGGCTTATATCGTTGGATTCGTATTCAAATGGACTACATTTTAGAATTTTTTAATCAAAATCGTCGGAACCGTTTTCGAGAAATAATTTTTTTTCATGTTTTTTCAGAGTTTTTGGGGGGTAGCGTCCCCAAATTTAGAGCTAAAATTCATTTCTCGATTTCGCCTCGGGGTATGATTTTTCTAAACATGTATGCCAAATTTCGTCAAAATCGGCCCAGTAGTTTGGGCTCCAGGCGTCTGCACAGACGACAGACGACAGACAGACACTTTTTAAAAACCACTTTTTTGGACTCAGGGGACCTCAAAACGTGTAAATCCATCAAAATCTCAAAATCGAATTTTCGCGCCATCACAATACTTTCTCTTTATATGAGAAAGTAATAAACGGGGGAAACAATTAAATAAATTAGACAATAATGGCTTTGAAAAGCATAAAATCAATAAAATACGTGATAGGATGCGAAGAAGCTATGTGCTACACTAATTGCCAGTCTATTTTTATTTCCCCGTCCTGCTATATGAAAATAAAAATATAAAAAAATTAAGGCGGAACGCTCCAAAAATCAAACCCTGTTTTGATTTTTTTCAGGAAATTGTCTATGTGCTCCTATTAATAAATTTACTATTTATAAAAATTGGGATATTTATTTATATATTCCCCATTATTTTCATCGCCCCATTATAAGGTTTTCATGAATTATTTCAAAATTGTAGGACTAACCATTATAGTTGAGGGGGGGGGGGGGATTTTTGGGATATATTTTAACTCATACAGTCAATAAGGAATGCAACATTTAAACAAGCATATATATATATATATCTGTAACCTACTTGTCAGGATCTTTCATTTGATACACCACTCAAAATTTAAAAATAAAAATTTGGCCGCACTGCTCATATGCTACCACAAAATTTTCATCATAAAAATTGGGAATTTCCCCCCCATATTTTCATCGCCCCACAGTAAGGTATTTGCATGAATTATTTTAAAAAATTTGGACTAGCAGTTATAGGGTGGTGGGATGGGGATTTTTTTGGGATATATTTTATTTTAACTCATTAAACCAATAAAGAATGCAAGAGGCAGATGTTCTGTCTCCCTTTTACAGTTCTAATATAACTAAAATTATTTTCCAAAAGAATTTTTAATTGTCTATTTTATAAATATGTTTAATAATAAATTAATTAAATTCACAACAAATTTGTTTCAGTTTGTCAGATCGATTATTTTTAATAAAAATAATATATTGTTTTATACATAAAACAATATAGACAAAATATATTCCATCAACATGAAAAAGCTGATGGATAATTATTTTTGTTATTACTAAAACCAAAATCTAATCTCGGTTTGGGAAAATCCCGAAGATAATTGTTACACAAAAATTAACATTTAACAGACTGCCTTACTTTTTCCTTCAATTAGACCCTTGTAAATCATAAGAGGGGAAAAATCTAGGTCAACAATTTGTACTTTAAGTGAAATATTTATTATCACGTCAAACGATGATAAAAGAAAACAATTAAATATCAAAACAATCAACAATTATTCAATTAATTTAAGTTAACACATTTTTTTTAAGTGGTGTGAAAAACCTGCTGTAAACTTTCGTCAAAAAGAAATTGACATTATTATTTAGTAAATTACAAAAATTGGGAAAGTTCTTACATATCATAAAATAGTAAAAATATCTGGAAAAATATTTATCTTAAAAAAAAAAGAAAAAACAAAGTTTATCGTTGACAAATGTTTGTAACTATAACTATTAATTTGAATTTGAACCATTTATTTTATTACCTTATATTTTCTATTCCCACCCAAGGTGAGCAAGTCTATAAGGAGATGGAATGCATCTATAAGGAATGCATCACATTCCTCAAAGAAAAATACCACGAGAACCTAGGTGCCAGAGAATTCGAAGTCAGAGGGTTATAGTTTGGCTCTAGAGGATCCATACCGAGTTCAAAATCTTCATTCTTTGACGAACTCGGTATCGACAAAAAAAATTGACAACCCTGTCAGAGTCAATTATTTTAGACTCTCTGAGAATTATTAGCTATCATAATAATATCTACTAAACATATTACTTACTTTAATTTTATCTTATTTTATTTTATATCAATTTGTTTTGACAGTGTGACTCTTTCTTTGTTCAATGGTAACTGGTAACTTATAATTAATTTAATAATAATTGTTTTAACTATGTTATTTAATTAATTGTATATAATATTATTTTTATTATTTAAAGTAATGTCTCACGATAGGTCAGTACGCTGTGTGTTTAGAAACCCATTCTATTTGGGCAGCATCACTGTTATTTATGTAAATAAAGTGTTTCTCTCTATGGAATACGGTTCTAATTTGAAATTCTACAGGATCATTTATTATTTTATATTTTCCTCCAGCATTAAATAAATATACAGTAGAACCTCGCTTAAACGACCCTCAGTAACATGAAAACCTCAATTACAAGTGCAATTTTCAAATTCCCTTTAGATTGCCTTAACACATAATGTTAAATTAACCTCTATAACGCGACTATTATTATCCAAACAACCTCAATAACACAGATTTTTTCCAATTCACAACGTAACTCAGAACCCCTATAACAAGTCGTTTTGAGAAGTCAACCTCTACAACGCGACTCTATACAGGAATGGGTCGACCTTGAACAAGTCTAGACTTGAAAACCCCGCCCATTAACCTCGATAACACGACTGATATCCAAAATAACCTTAATAACACGACCCTCAACAAAAAGAGCACCTCGATAACAAGACTGTTTCCCTAATCCCCTTGAGACACTTCTTATAGAGGTTCTACTTGTATTTATAAAAAATGAATAAGTAACAAAGTATAAAGAAAAAATCCAAATTTATGTCATTATCTATATTCTGGAAATTATTTTCTTATGTACCTTTTCTATTTTTACTCTATATCTCGGAAAATAAATGTTTCCCGAGAAAGAGACTTAAATGGTTTAATATCAGAGTTAAAATTAATTTCTTGATTTAACCTAGGGTTTTTTTGAACATGAATGTAAAATAATATTTTAGGCTTCACGCGAGTGTACAGAAGCCAGACTTTTTTAAAAGCCTTTTTTTGGGCTCAGGAGACCTCAAACCGCATTAATCCATCAAAATCGCATTTTAGGCACCAAACGTTGTACAAATCAGAAATAAGATACAGAGAATTTTTTGGAGGCATTAAGGGTTCTTAAAACATCTTTATTATTTAATCTCAAAATTGAATTTTAGAACCATCACAATATGTTCTCCTTATATCATATTGAGAAAGTAATCAAATTAATTAATACAAATAAAAAAAACTCATACAAATAAATATAACGAAAAAAAGAGCGGTGATATATAACTTGACCAAATGAATATTTAAATTAAAAAGGCTCTAACAAAAATTAAATGTATCTAATAAAGATATATAATAAAGATAGTAAATATTTAGATTATTATCATTCAAAAATGTATTTTTTTCTATTAGTAGTAGCTACACTATGGCTTTTATTATGGAAAAATAAATGTCAAAAGTAAATAATCACATTAAGGAAATCATAAAGATTTATAGTAGATCTGATAGGAATTATAAACCTGTATATGTATAATATATATTGAGGTGCGTTGTCGAGGAAACCTCCTAGACATTTTTTCGACAAGTTATACTTTGTACTATTTTGAGTATTTTTTTATTCGATATGGAGTCTGCTATTTTCTTAGTCGGTTTGTCATTGTTAACAATTGCTTCAGCTTTCTACATAGTAAGTCTTTTTTTCTCATGATTTAATAATAATTAACTATTTTTTCTTGTTAGGTCAATTAAATAATTAAAAGGACTATTAGAGTTAATTAGTGTTTGAAAGATTTTTTTTTTTTTTTTTTTTTTTTACAAGACTAGATCCTTCCCTTTCCTAATGTTTTTGCGGGTAGACGGAAAAAATGCCCACAGAAGAAAAGTCCAAAATTATTAAACTTTAATCTTTAAAGGTAGTTTTTAAATATAATTAGTTAATTGTTAACGCTAACAAATTTTAACTTATTTTTATATAAAATCCATTAGGGGTATTGTATTTTTTCAGTTATATAAACGTAAAAGTAACGGTACCTGGGGTTACTGGACTTAAGATGCATCTTCTTTAGAATCGTAGGGATTTTACCAGGTATCACTAATCACCATGAATGAATCCCTACAATATGTCATATCATACACTACAGAATATTATGTGTTCTGTTTGAACATATTTACATGAAACTAGCTGAAGGAAGTAAAATCTGGCGATGGCGATGAAAGATGTTTAAGAAATCATTTACTTTCTTACTGTGACTAAATATCTATCAACTACTCACAATAGGAACGAAAATGATTTTATTTATTTATTTTTTGACAACAAAGAGTTTCATTTATCCCGCCTACATTTATTATTTACAATTAATACAAAAATTAATTTACAATTATTAAACACAAAATTTTCACAAAAAGAAGATGCATTTTAAGTGCTCCAGTGGCTCCAGGTACCGTTACTTTTATAGTTATATAACTGCAAAAATACTACACCCCTAATGGCAATTCTATTTAAAAATAAATTAAAATTTGTTAGCGTTAAAAGTTAACTAATTATATTTACCATTTTATTAAATAATATCTACCAATATAATATACATGAAATATATATCTACCATTAACGATTAAAGTTTAATTATTTTGGACTTTTCATCCGAGGGCATTTTTTCTGTGATTCGTTTTTACGAGCACAAAACATATACTTTGTTAAGAGATTAGACCAGGTGATGGGACCAGATGATGGGTCAATGATTTCAGGTGAATGTTCGCTCGAGATCTCCCTCTTTCCAAAGAAAAGAAAATGTAATATAGAAAATATAAATATATTTTATTATTGATTTTTAATTTTTATTATTAAATAAAATTATGATATACATAGGTTAATTTTTTGAAATTACTTTCTTCTGAAATTCTTGCTTTTGAAATTTCTTTCTTTTGACATTTCTTTCTTTTGACATTTATTTCATTTCAAATTTCTTTATAAATTTTAAAGTAATTAATTATTTTTCTCATAAAATTTTAGTATTTTTTTTTTTAAAAATATGGTTTACTTTATTATCCTTTTACTTTATTATTATTTAAATACGTTTATGTAGATAACGAACATTTGATAGAAGATATTACCTAATGGTAAATTTACCTAAATTAGTCACTTTTAACTACAAACTTTAATCTATGATTTTTTCGGAAGAAAAATGAATACCATTTGAAAATTATAATTATGACAAAACTTTTGTCTTTTTATACTTTGACGTGAATCAGGGAGATTTAGGATGGATACGAATTGAATTAGATAATAATATGATGATGGTATGACTTGAAACTCTATTTTAAGCTTCAAACTTTGATTTTATTTTAATGAATTGATGGATGGAATTGCACTAGATAATTATTATGATTTGATTTTTTTGTTTTTTTTAATCAAAGTTTTACGTGAATTAGAGAGAGATAGGGATGGATACGAATTGTAAAGATAACAATGAGTTGAAACAGATTTTTTTTCTCTCTCACTTTTTTAATTCAAACTTTGACGTGAATTAGAGAGAGATAGGGATGGATACGAATTGTACTAGTTAATAAAAATTATTCATATTTTACGATTTTGGTAGTATTCATACTACGGAACGATTAAATTTTAATTTAAATCAAATTATAATTATTATTAACTACGGGAAACAGACAGAGAAAAATAGACTCGCGCGGGGATTTGAACCACAGGCCTCTATATTTCCAGTATAGCGCTCTAACCAACTAAGCTACGACGCAGGAGAATGAATTTCTCTGACGTTAATGATACCTTGACCCGAATTTAAAGCTTTCAATTTTTCCACAAGTCTGAGAAGTCAACATTAATGACAAAGAACTAGACCGAGAAATAACGCTTATAATTATAAAGTACCCAATTAGTACCTGAACCTCGTACAATCAATTAGAAATTCATATTTTACGATTTTGGTAGTATTCATACTACGGAACGATTAAATTTTAATTTAAATCAAATTATAATTATTATACTGGAACTATAATTACTATACTGGAAATATAGAGGCCGGTGGTTCAAATCCCCGCGCTGGAGTCTATTTTTCTCTGTCTGTTTCCCGTAGTTAATAATAATTATAATTTGATTTAAAATAAAAATTATTTGAAAAATATTTTTTTTCTTCACTATCATACTTTTTTCCAGAGAGAAGAAGTAAATAGTAATGGATCCAGTGCTATAGCAGGCTTAGCCACTTCAGAGCTAGATAAGGCTGTTTATCTCGGGAAGAAAAACTCTGGAATTACTCGAGCACTTAGTCTTCCTCAAGTTGATGGTATGAATATCCAATATCTGCGCAAGAAGAAGAGGAACCAGACCACCGAGCCCCCACCACAAACTGGATCAAGTGTCCCAGGTAACAGCAAAGTATTAATTATATCAAATTAATTGCAAGAAAACGTCTGATACAACTTAAACTAAACTTTATACACACGTACATAATTTCTTCGTCCAGTGTCTTCCATTTGTTAGTTGTTTCCAGTTTGCTGCCACTTTCCGGGTGGTGACAGCGAAGCGTGTATTATATGGGGTCAGAGCCTCCAAGATTATTATTAAAAAAATTAAAGTGTGTTTAACTGGAGGTTGTTTAGATTTCAGGGAGACACATGTTTTTAAATCATTATCTCAGGTACTAGATATTTCCCAGAAAACGTCTTAAGGTCCACAGGTTATACAGGACCCGAGCCGGGAACGAGTCGTTTAAAAATCGGTGAGATGTGTTATCTATTGAAACATTCATGCTAGATCACATTTCCGTCCGATTATCGGTAAAAGCTCTGCCACTATCGCTTTGCCACAGATCGCTTTTTGTTGGCCTCGGTCCGTTCCCGGCTCGTCCTGTATAAATGAACCTCTATATGGCTATATTTGTATTACAAATTTAGAGTTAAAATTTGAAGTGAAATTTCATTTATTTCGTTCAGAATAGTTAGGATAATAAAAACTTGTTTGGACTCAGGAAACTATCAAAATCTCAAAATCGATTTATTTGTGCCATTACAATACTACACGACTTATATATGAGAAAGTAAAAACCACAACAGTTAAATATTTTGTAAAGTTTTTAATACCAATTAAGCGCAGTATATCCGAGAAACAATGGTTGTCCCTTAATATGTTCAAAATAATTTTTATATTAAACTTGTTTTCCAGGACTTTCAGATTTAACTTCAATGCCAGGAGCGATTCAAGACAAAATAACGTCGTCAGGAAGTCTCCTAGCTGGAAACGCAGCCAGCATACCTGTAGTAGGTTCAGCAATGAGCACTATTAGCGGCTTACCTGGAATGGACACGGTGTCCAACGTTGGCATGCAGGCGCACGACACGTTAGGCAACGTACAAGGAGCTCTTGGTAGTCTGGGATAATTATATCTGTTTATTATGAACTTATCAATAAGTTTTAACAGTGAAAATAAAAGTTGTAAGTGAATTAAAAGAAGGGTTTTTATCCAGTCGTCGCTGGTTTATGTAAAGTAAATAAACTAAATACTTAAAAGATAATGTTTTAATTTATTGTATTAATTTATTTTATCAGGAAAATTTTGGTAAACTGTGCTCAGCTTATTACTTAGCGGTTGCATTGCTCAGCGGTAGCTAGTTAATAGATATCAATACAGTCTGTCAACTGAATTAAAATCTAGATAGATATTATATACTGTCGACTTAATTATGATCTAGATAAATATTCAAACTGCTAATTTAATTACGATCTAGATGGATATCAAAATAATGTTAACTTAATTAAGATCTAGATAGATACTAATACTGTTGACCTAATTAAGATCTAGATAGATACTAATACTGTTGACCTAATTAAGATCTAGATAGATACTAATACTGTTGACCTAATTAAGATCTAGATAGATACTAATACTGTTGTTGACCTAATTAAGATCTAGATAGATACTAATACTGTTGACCTAATTAAGATCTAGATAGATATCAATACTAATGACAAATAAGATTTAGATAGATATAAATACTGTTAACATAATTATGATCTAAATAGATATTCATACTGCTAATTTAATTAGGATCTAGATAGATAGAAATAATGTTACTTAATTATGAAATAAAATAACTTCTCCAGGGCGGGGAATCGAACCCGGCCTCTCTCCGTCCGCGTTTAAAGTTATTTTGAAAAGAACTAGATTTTTCCCGGGAAAATGGCTTGTATCGTTGGATTCGTATTTAAATGGACTACATTTTAGAATTTTTAATCAAAATCGTCGGATCAGTTTTCGAGAAATAATTTCCATAAGTGAATGTGCGAAATATAGCCCAGTGTTAAGTAAATTTTAAAATATATATTATCCCCTCCCTCTACAGACATTAATAGAGAAATATAAACCTAGTTTTCGAGACAAAAAAAAACGTACAGATGTAAAGGATGGGAGAAATTATAAAAGAAATTATAAGGAAATAGTTTGGTATATCATAACAAAACTTATCGACAAACTAACCCCGTTTAACTGAACCTTTCATATTTTATTAATTAGGCCATTATAAAATAGTAAAATGAGACAAAAAATAAATAAATAAAACAAAATAACAATATGCAATAAAAAACAAATATACTTTTATTTCAAAATGAGCAGTATTTATACTTTGTTAAAACGTAAGAAAGCATTGCAATATAATTTTAAAAGGTGAAATATGTAAATCGGTTTGAAATAAAATCCATAAATACATACATAAAACAATTTAACCGTTATTATTATTAAGTTATAATAGATACAAAAAAAATATAGACTTACAAAATAATGTTCCCTCTTACAAATAATGTATTTTCTAACAAAATTATACAGTGCTACAAAATAATGTATAGTCTCTTACAAAATAATGTATTCTCTCACAACATCCACTAAGAACTAAGAATCAACTTTAAAAGTAATTCCTTCTTCTAGTTATAATTTTATCTATAGAAGATATATACTTCTAGGAGAAATATAATCAATTTTTATTATTTTTAACAAATATGGACATTAAATACCCCAAAAAAATGCTTGTTAACATAATATAATTACCATAAATAAGTAAACAATAATAATTCAGGGTTCACACTTAAAATTTGATTTTGATTTCCCTGATATCCCCTGACTTTCCCTGACTATGTTGATCATTTTTCCCTGACAAATTAAAAAAAAAAAAAAAAAAAAAAAAAAAAAAAAAAAAAAAAAAGAATAACAATCTCGTAAATTTAACGGAAATATTTATTCACGGCATTTGTTTAAACACTTAAAGTAATCTAAAATCTTAATAAACATTAAAAAGTCACAACAGTTTAATCTTGTTAATTAAAGTAAAAATATTAAGAAAAGGGTTTTTTCCTTTAAATAAAATGCACTCATAAATACCTAAAATGTAGAATTTAACAGTAAGTAACTAATTTACCTAATATTGTTTATTTTTTTTTTTTTAAAAAAATCACAAAATATGGCCCCCTTAATATGATTAGTAGGGCTTAGAGATGTAAAAACTTTTTTTCTGGTGACGTTTTTTTTTCTAATTAAAAATTTGGTTTTTTCATGAGCCTATTTTTTCGCTGTAAAAAAAGGTATGTTTTTAATTGCTCATCTTCAAAATACTTTTAATTATTATTTTCTTTAAAAATACAATGTATATATGTCCAAGAATTATTTTAACATTCAACATTAATATAAAATATTTTTGATTAAAAAAAAAAAGTATATATACACGAGTATATATACTTTTTTTTTTAGAGATTATTATGACAAGTAAATATACGAATATTTACTTGTCATAATAATCTCCACCACTAACGTAGTCGAATAAAATAACTGATTTTTATTGCCAACTTTTTGATTTTGTACTATAAAAATTTACTCAAATTTGATTAATCAATCAATAATATAAACTTGTTAAAACATTTTATTTGATAATTAATCAAATTCAAATTATGTAATTCAATTTAATTCTATTTCAGCTCATTAAACAAACTGGACTTCGTTAATTTATTTTCTTTTTTTTTTAATAAAAGTTAGTTTCACCCTGGTGAACTGTCTAAGCCAATATCCGAGGACAATATCATTTCCAAGATATTATGCAAGTTGTGTAACCATGCTATGTTTCTTCTTCAGAATTTTGTTTCTTATATCAGAGTTAAATAAACATATACTCGAAATAAAAATTAGTTAAACAAATTCATCTGAAAAAAAAATTAATGTCACAAAAAACGAGGGGCTTGTTTGTTTATAGTTTATTTAATTGACAAATTTTGTTTCCCTGACTTTTGGCTTATGTTACCTAAAGTTTGGTTATTTTCTCTGAATTTAGGGTTATTTCAAAAAGTTTCCCTGACTTTCACTGACCTCGATTTATTTCCCTGACATTCCCTGATTTTCCCTGACTTTCCAGGTCAGTGTGAACCCTGTAATTAATATTTCCCAAATCAATATTGACTTATTTTTCCGGTGGTTATTTAAAAATTACAAGCATGTTTTAATATAATATAGACACACTATATTTATGTAATTCAATTTAAAAATATTTTAATTTATAAGTAGGCATCCTGCATTTCTCAAATTGCTTTTATAAATTTTAATACAAAGAACAAATACTCCCTTTTTTATTAAAAAAAAAAAAAAAAAAAAAATGTATAAATAAACAGATCTTTTTATATTACTTAAACATGATAAAATGAAATAACTTAAAAAATAGAAAATAAAAAAATGTTTTAATTTCTTAAATTAAATTGAACATAACTTTTTTCTTAAATAGGTACAATAAAATAATTTCAATAAAAAAGATATATATTTATTATTATTAAAAATATAGAATTAATAAGCGTACTTATTATTAAAAAAAAAAAAACACTTATAAGTGATACATATTACTTATTACACATATTACTGATACTCTTTACAAATTATTTCTGGATTAGTGAGTCTTCATAGAATTAAATTGCTCTCATTTGTACAAGTTTGCAATTTTCATCTTTTTTTAAAAAAAATAGTGCGTAGAAAAGGTAGAACGAATAAAGAAAAAAACTGGAGCTCAAAATTTGGAAACAGGAGGGGGTGGCTATAAGTGTATAGTGAGAAAAAAGTTATTAAAGATCAGTTAAAAATGACATTAAATGTATTCCAATATGCTTAAACTAAAGATTTTGTGGTAATATTATAGGTTAATACAATACAAATATTTTCTACGTGAAATAATTTTATGAAACGCAAAAAAAATCACTCTTAAGGTGTTAGCAATGTGTCATAACCAGAGACGGGACGTTTATGACTTTTATTTTTCCATTTCATGACCTTTATTCTATGATTTTTATGACTTTTATTATCCTGTTTTATGACGTTTATTTTAGAAAATCGGTTGTTTTATGACCTTTTAGCCAAAAGTATGACGTTTATTTTCTGTGAAAATTTAGCCTTTATGTGAAGCATTTCGTTATTTTGGAGGGAAACAGTTCAAAAGAGATTTCAATAATTCATAGATACAAAATTATATTTACAATATATGTAATAAATGATAATAATTAGCAGAATGATTCAACATTGTAAAAAGTAATCATGTGTTGTTTTATATTCTTCTGTCCGACAGTAGAATTTTAAACTTGGAAAAAGACCTTACGACGTCGGCAGATGAGGTGGGAGCAAATTTCATGCATGACACGTCATTTGCTTTTGCTTTTGCACGCCCTTCAACCGGGCAGCTATGGCCTGGGCGTGTTCCCACCCAGGATTCCTTGAGAGAACAGCAGTGAACTTTTCTTTCACCTTTTCCCCCACTCTTCCAACCCAATCGGTACCGCAAAGGGTCTTGATTTTTTCGACGCCGTTTGGAAATAGCATATCCTGTTTTTGCAGACCTTCTATTATGTCAGGAAATGTCCCAAAGTTGTTGTTGATGTAGTTCAGGTGGGTTTCCAGTCCTGGAGCCTTTAGGGCTTCTTTTGCATTGCGAATTGACGGCGCCTCTCCAGTATCCAATGAAGCTAAGACCTTGAAGACTCCAGATACAAAGTAGGTGTAGAACTTACCTGTTTATCACATGGCTTACAGAAGAATGTTTCACCCTCCAAAGAAAAGTCCACCTCCTCTGACACCCACTTACGCTTAAGCGTTAATTTGTTTGCAGGAGTTTTCGGCATTCTGACTCGAGTAGAATCTATTAAGAAACTAGTTACACTAGTAAAATTAATCAAGAAACAAGTAACACGAGTTTATTATTCGTGTTACTTGTCATCAAATGAGCAATTAAACATTCTACTCCCTTACCATGAATATTTAAAAAAATTTAATTATGGAACAGCCCATCAGGAGACTGCCCAATCTAATAAGTTTTCTATTGGCTGACTGGAAAATCTATCTTGAACTTCCTGGATTCTAATCGGAGGAGTTGTTCCAAGAAGGAGCCGATCAGGAGCCCTATTTTGGAATTAGGGATGACCGTCGGTGCCTCCCTGGTTGTAGGTATGCATAAGCGCATTAGTAAAGTCCGAAAGTGGTCAGGGAATTAAGAGCCCAAGCCTATCACTAAGCTGGTGTAAGGGGTTTTTGTTGGAACTGCACTTTTACCTGGAACCGGACCACAAATGTTCAATTTAAACATTTTCTTTAACAAAAAAATAAAACCTTTTTGCTAAACATTTGGCAAAAAAGGCCATTTTATGACGTTTATTTCAAGAAACCCCTATTTTATGACGTTTATGCGTAAAATGGCTATTTTATGACAAAATCATATGACTATGACGTTTATGACTTTTTCCCGTCTCTGGTCATAACATAAGATAGGAAAACAAAATTGAGTATAAGTAATAAACATTTATTAAAGAAAATTTAATATAATTATTATATTTTTATGAATTAAAAATATAATTATACATTACAAATACTAATAATCACAAAAACTATGATGATAAATCATTTTAATAAAAGAAAATAATTACAATTACTAAATAACAATTATTTATATGGAAATAACAGCGATAAGCCAGGTTAATTAGAAATTATTGTGACTATAGTGATCTTAGTTTTGCGGCTTGGAAAAACCGCCAACTACGTCTCCAATGTCTAAACCACGTTTTAAGCGAAGGTTTTATTTACCTTTTTTTCCCTCTAACTCTGCTTAGTTCAGAGGTTTTAGGTTTTATAGGATTATCTAATAGGACCTTTTTAACTCCTTCATAATTTATAATAGATCAAGTACAAACCAGCAACACTCTTATGCAATGCTACATTGCGTTCACATGCTTAATTATACATTTTTCGTTTACAAAAAAAAATCTTACTAGAATAATTATTTTATATTTAAGTCTTCCGACTTTTCATAGTCAGTAGACTAACTACCATACGACGAAGATTTGAGGTGACTAGAGGTGGTTAAAGTTACCACCTGATGGAGGAACCAGCTGATGATGGAAGTTAGAGATGGTTACACTAACTACCTGATGACTGACGTATGAGGCGGTTAGGCTAACTACCTGATGACTGACGTATGAGGCGGTTAGGCTAACTACCTGATGACTGACGTATGAGGTGGTTGGGTTTACATGATGACTGACGTATGAGATGGTTAGGCTAACTAACTGATGACTGAGGTATGAGGCGGTTGGGCTAACTAAATGGTGACTGACGTTAGTGGTGGTTAACGTAACCATACGATAACGGAGGTTAGATAAAATATATGATGAAAGCTGCAGTTTTATTTATAGCTTTTATGTACGTTTGAAGACGAGTTAACATGTTTACGGTCTGACTGTAATACATTTTGTCTCTGCATATTTTTGTTCTTGGCCCACTTCATATTAGGAACATATAATATACGAAGCTCAAAACTACACTTAAGATGTTCCCGGTAAACTAAATTGACACCTTCAATATTTTTTTTTTTTTATTGAAACTATATTCTTATTTTCAAAAATGTAAAGATACTTTACAATTCAATATCTAAATTGGAAACAACTTGTTATCAAAAGAGGAAACAAAAATAACTCTTCAGTAGTAAAAGAGTAAAACAAAACGTAAGATTTTCCTATTTCAAGCATAAACAAAACGTTAGACTTTCCCAACTGAAGTAGAAACGAAACGTTAGACTTTCCTGTCTGAAGTAGAAACGAAACGTTAGACATTCCTGTCTCAAGTAGAAACGAAACGTTAGACTTTCCTGTCTCAAGTAGAAACGAAACGTTAGACTTTCCTGTCTCAAGTAGAAACGAAACGATAGACTTTCCTGTCTCAAGTAGATACGAAACGTTAGACTTTCCTGTCTCAAGTAGAAACGAAACGTTATACTATCCTATCTTAAGTGGAAACAAAAAATTAGACTATTCTGTCTGCAATGGAAATAAAACATTAGATTATCCTATCTGCAATGGAAACAAAACATTAGATTATCCTATCTGCAGTGGAAACAAAACATTAGACTATTCTATCTGCAATGGAAACAAAACATTAGACTATCCTATCTGCAGTGGAAACAAAACATTAGACTATTCTATCTGCAATGGAAACAAAACATTAGACTATCCTATCTGCAGTGGAAACAAAACATTAGACTATTCTATCTGCAATGGAAACAAAACATTAGACTATTCTATCTGCAATGGAAACAAAAAATTAGACTATCCTATCTGCAGTGGAAACAAAACATTAGACTATTCTATCTGCAATGGAAACAAAACATTAGACTATTCTATCTGCAATGGAAACAAAAAATTAGACTATCCTATCTGCAGTGGAAACAAAACATTAGACTATCCTATCTGCAGTGGAAACAAAACATTAGACTATTCTATCTGCAATGGAAACAAAACATTAGACTATCCTATCTGCAGTGGAAACAAAACATTAGACTATTCTATCTGCAATGGAAACAAAACATTAGACTATCCTATCTGCAGTGGAAACAAAACATTAGACTATTCTATCTGCAATGGAAACAAAACATTAGACTATTCTATCTGCAATGGAAACAAAAAATTAGACTATCCTATCTGCAGTGGAAACAAAACATTAGACTATTCTATCTGCAATGGAAACAAAACATTAGACTATTCTATCTGCAATGGAAACAAAAAATTAGACTATCCTATCTGCAGTGGAAACAAAACATTAGACTATTCTATCTGCAATGGAAACAAAACATTAGATTATCCTATCTGCAGTGGAAACAAAACATTAGATTATCCTATCTGCAGTGGAAACAAAACATTAGATTATCCTATCTGCAGTGGAAACAAAACTAGACTATCCTATCTAAAGTGGGGTAAAATGCCAGACCTTTCCTATCTGAAGAGTAAACAAATGATAAACATCGCTGTTAGAAGACAAAATAAAACGGACATTAATTATGGAGAAATTGCATGCTTAACATGTTGAAATTAAAATAAGGGAACGCCAAATTTTAATATCAAAAGTGAACACATCTGATATAGTAATTAGAAATAAATACAAATTATAGTTTTGCCTTCTATAAGGAAAAGGTAATATCCTTGTGTTCCATTTATTTGGAAAGAAATTTGATTAAAAAAAAAAGGTTCTAAATTTAATTGTACACTTGAACGTTTAATAATTAAAGTAATTAATCAAAAATCCTTCAGGGTCGTCCATTAATTTTCACTTCCACGAATGTTCAATGTTCAATGCATCCTTATCAGTAATAATAATTTAATTCAATTATGTCTCAAGAGTCCAATTGATAAAGCAGAGATGTTAAAGCAATATATATAAGACGTTATCTAAGCCTTAATCGTTGGCAATGAAAACCGGATTATTTACATATATGTAAAAGTGATGTTATTGCAAAAAAAACTATGTAAGTCATTATGCCGTTATTAATGTAATTACACGCTAGAGGCAATAGGAAACATTGAACAAATAAAAACCCAACAAATCAAAGCAACCATTTATCAATAAAAAAAAAAAAGTTTCTCAATAAACTACTACTATAAATAAAGAAGATATAAATGTCCAAATTCATCGAGGGCAAATACCAATGAAACTTATTTAAAAAAAAACGCTAGTATGATTTGAAGATAAACGTAACATATCAATCAAGTACTCTAATTCAAGTGTAGTTTCATTAATACTTACTTAATACACACTTCCCTTTTATAAAGTTTAATTATAAAGTAGCTTCATTAAAATGTTGTTCTCTTAATCAAAAAACAATTTATTGAAAATCTGAAAACTTTCCCCTAATCAAAGCATATCTTTGTTGAAACTTCGTCGATAAATCACTCTTCCAATGCAAAATAATATACGTCTACATACAAAGTATGTTTACTATTCTAAGCAATTAGGTATGAATGGAAATTTATTCATATTACAAGTAAAAAAGTATTAATGTAAATGCTCTATAATTCAAGAAATCAAGTACGAATAAAACTTTGTTGATAATTCAAGAAATACGGTACTAATGTAACTGTTTTAGTAATTTCCAAGACAATTTCCGAAGACTCTATTATTGAAAAATAGGTATTAATAAAACATTGTTGACAACATTTTAACGATTTCAGGGGTAGCAAGTACCAAGTAGGGTATAACAGTAGGGGTTAACAATACCAAGTACCGAGTAGGGTGTAACAAAGTATGGGTCATGGGTGTAACAGTAGGGGTTCACAATACCAAGTACCAAGTAGAGTGTACCAAAGTATGGGTGTAACAGTATTAGTAGGGGTTAACAATACCAAGTACCAAGTAGAGTGCACCAAAGACCAAAGTATGGGATAACAATACCTAGTACAAAGTAGAGTTTACCAAAGTATGGGTTTAACAGTAGGGGTTAACAATACCAACGAGCAACCGACACGATAACCAAAACTATGAAGATGCTAGAGATCGAAAAATGAATTAATGAATAGTTATAGTTGGTAAACATAGGGCATGAAAAATGCAATAACATTTTTTCATCAACTTAAATGAAAATTGAGGACAATAAGGATCAGTCAAAATGTGGATTTACCGACGTTTTGAAAAATAGATTTCCTTTCTCAAAGTATAAATCAAGAATGGAGTTCTATTTTTTCAGAAGTGGGCATAAATCAAATATTTTAGAACGTTGTCCTTTTTCATAACAAGAATAGAGAATTAATATTTTCCATACAATCTAGGAAACTCGAACTCATTTTATCACTCGAGGTTTAGATTTGACAAATTCTGATAAAAAAATGTATCACAAATTAATGTTCAAATACCTATTATAAGCTATGTTTAAAAAGCATAGCTTTTCAGTCAGTTAAAAATTTCAATGGACTCACCATTAAACTATGTGTCCAATATACTCACTTCTTCTAAGTTAAGTGTTTAACACGTTTTCTTATTACTTCTTCAAAATTATTTTGTCTTAAATGTTTAACACTTTCAAACAATGTCAAATAAATCGTATATGGGTTACAATCACTTTGAGCAACGGTTATTGTCTCTGTAGAGAGATATTTATTGAAATAATTTACAATTGTCTGATCGAAAAATTCAGTTATATTTCGCTCGTCCGCAAATGGGATATCAGAATAGATGATGGCTTGTTCAATAGATAAGTCGATTGCTATCGTTAAATTACAACTTTGCGAATTCGGTGATGGCGACATACTTACATAAATGTTAAAAGCGGGTGATTTTAGTTCGATCGAAGTATTTTTAATAGGCGATAATGGTCCGAAATAAGAAGGAGCGACTATCTCCTCAACATTAACTGTAATTCTTTCCGAAAATAATGTACCACTTACATTATTAACCATTGCAATTAAATCGATAAATTGAATGAAATTTTCACTTCCGAAATCCCCTATTTCCGATAAAACAACGTTAGAAAAACTCGCATTAGGAGTGTCAATTTCACCAAATAACAATGTACCGTCTAATTTAATATTCGGAGGAAAAACAGATTGGAAAAATTCTAAATTATACTTCACAAATAGATTTAAATCTATATAACTTCCACATTTTACTTGAATCGTAAATAATAAAAATAAACTCGCAAAAAGTACACGTTCCACCAACATTTTGGAACAAAAGAGACTCAACTAAATAGTATGAAAATATTATAATCTTCAATTATAAATACTCTCACTGATAAATATTAAAAAAAAAAAAAAATGGACCACTTATAAACTTCTTTATTTTTGTCATTGTTTTAAGAAAAATGACAATCGATCCCATTTTTAAATAAGTGGAAATCAACAGAATTCACTTTAAAAATTAAAAGAAAACAATGTTTAGGTTCATGTACAAGTGTCAGAGTAAATTTTTCCATTGATCTAAAATTTAAAAATAAATAATAATCAAAATGTCACTGTTGAAAGATTATACCCTTTAAGGACTTTTTTCATGGATATATATATATATATATATATATATATATATATATATATATATATATATATATATGGCTGTATTGATAAATGCATTTACTTCGTATTATTTTATTTGAAATTAGTCGTAGAATGGTCATTTTAATTTTTTTATCAAATGAGTTTAATGAAAAATATCAGATGAAAAGTTATTTTATTTCTAAATTTAATCAATTTGATACATGATGGGAACAATGAAGATCAAATTTTTAATAACAACCAGGAAAAAATCGACATTTATTTATTACAATTAATTTATTATGCATAAATTGAGATAAAAGATAATTAATAAGACAGTTTTAAGTACTTCATGTAGAACATATTTTTTAATTAACCATATAATTTGAAGTGGAATGATTACATAAAATTAATCTACTTATATATATATATATATATATATATATATATATATATATATATATATATATATATATATATATATATATATATATATATATATATATCCATATATATATATATATATACATATATATATACATATATATATATATATATATATATATATATATATATATATATATATATATATATATATATATATATATATATATATTTATATATATATATATAATATATATATATATATATATTTTCTTATCATACATATTCATAGTTGACAGGTATTAAAAATGTGATTTTATTGATTGACCTTTAGTTTTTTTTTTTTAAGAACTAAACTGTAATTATTTGAACCAATATATTATATTGTTATAAAGGGTGGCGCAGGGAGGATCACCACATTTTAAATTGTTACCGTTACCATGTGTTTAATACTAGAGCCAGGTGATTGAAATAAAGCAAATTTTCAAGCAAAAATGTGGAAGTTTACTGGACATAAGTCAAATTTTTAAGCGTGGAAGATAATATCCGATAAATGACGTCCTTGTCGATTTCCACATTCACATTATTCACAAGACCGAGAAAAAATTGACGCACGCGATCCATGAACACTTGTGAGTCCATTGGCTCCATCTTGTAGGAACCATATGCGGTCAGTATCCATTTGTTATCCTTTGAATAGGGGATGAAAAATCGGATTCCCCGATGAGATGTTAGAGAATGTGATGTGCAACTTCGCCGAGCGCCTCTAAGAATGTGTAAATCGACAAGGCGTCATTTATCGGATAATATTATCTTCCACACTTAAAAATTTGACTTATGTCCAGTAAACTTCCTCATTTTTGTTTGAAAATTTGCTTTATATCAATTTCCTAGCTCTAGTATTAAGCACATGGTGACCATTTAAAATTTGGTCATCCGCGCTGCGCCACCCAGTATTTATATTGAGTGGGTAATTTAGATAAATACGCCGAGATTCTCGGCCAATAAATGCACACAACAATATGACGACAAACCAAGAGGGGAAATTTTAAGAGATTTATCGAAGCAAGCCAGTCCTGTGGGATCCAAAACATTCGAACAAAGACAGAAATAAAGTCCACGATGCTTGAGGCCGCATAAGTAATTTGCTTACCATACCTGTTGCTGATTTCAAAAAGAAACGGCGCGCTTCAAGTAAGTACGTGAGACGATAATAGCCGGTTTCTGTACGATTTAGTTAAAATTATTAAATGTAAAATTTTAATAGTTGCATATTCTTTTTCTACACTTCAAGACCTTTAAATTGATGTATAACATATCATGATGACTAAAAACGTTTTTTTAGTCTCCATCTTGGAAATATTAAGTGTGAAAACTCCAAAGTGTACAGTTGTCACAAATGCCGAGATGCATCTGTGTGCCGAATTTCAAGTTCCTAGCTATAGTAGTTTATGAATTGAAACATGTCAATGGACAGAGAGATAAGAGCTGTTATATAAGGTTTCTTTTCGTACTTCGTACCGTACAGTGACCGCTTTGGTTTTCCGGTGAAATCCGCTTCACTCGCGTCACGAAGGGGCTGGAATCCGGAGAAAAATTGAAATCTCGGAGAAAATAGTGTAATGGTTTCGACTATTTAAAGTGATCCCTTTAAAAATCAACCATTACTACGTTCACACATCGTTTTGAAAGCGTTTCGGATCCAATTCGTTTTCAAAACGATACGCGTTCTTACAACAAAAAATACAGGTGATCGAAATATTTGTTTTCGAAATCTCGTAACGGTGACGTCACGAGTAAAACCTTCTTTCTTGTTACCTAATATGTCCGCGAATTTTTACATTTTATTTACAAGTTATTAAAAGTTTTTACAGGTTCTTTATAGTATTAACTTTTGTTTAAAAACGTTTTTGCAGTTTAAAAAAAAGAAACGGAAGCTCACGAAAACTTAAAAGCTTCAAGAACTTAAAAAGTTGAAAAGAGTAAAATAACCTGATGTCTCGATCCCCTCCACGACCTGTTCATACGAGCGTTTTGAATTTCGATCCCCCGATCCGATCACGTATTTTTGGTGGAGCGGATCTAACCCGATACGATCCGTCGATCTCCGTTCGTACAGCGTTTTGAACTAGCGGATCGTTTTCAAAATCGTTTCCAAAACGATGTGTGAACGTAGTACATATTATGTTAATCTCGATTTAAACAGTAATAGGGTTGCCGATTTGCTAATCTTGATTAAGATTTTTTTGCTTGATATTTTTAAACCGACATTAAAAATCTGCTTGACTCGTAAAACACTGCTTAATTACCATTTTATTATTATATATTTATTTCTTTATACATTAGACCATTAAAACCATTCACAATGAACCATCCATCAACTTTTATGTATTTTTATAACCATTTACTCTCTTAAATTAATCAACGACCTTATAAACACTCAATAAAGCATTTCTATAAAATTTTAAACATATTAAATTCATACAGAGATAACATTCTTATCTTTAAATTTTATTTCTTTTTATATTCAACAGATTTTTAATCCATGGTCATTTTTTCGAGTGAATTATACCTCAAAACAAAATAAAATAACGATAAAAAACTTAAAGAAACAATCTTTGAATTCATTATTGCATTAAATGTTGTATGTGTAACATTAACATTTGAAAGCTAAAAAAAAAAAATGATATTTATCAATTTAAAAAGTTGTTTTTTATTCTATTTTATTTTAATTAGTGTTAGTTGTGACAACGACCAGAGAACTGTAGTACTGAATGATTTCGTCGATAAAAATTTAGATTATTTTAAAATGTCGTTCATAAATTTTAAATTGGACGGAACAAAACTTTTCGATCAAGTGATAACAGATAACGGTGAATATCATGATGTAAAATTAACTAAAATCGGTAATATAGGAAGAGTACGAGGACGTGATGTAATACAGAAAATGGATTTAGCAGAAGGTGTAAATACGTTACAAGGATCGTTCATCGTTCATCAAGCGACTATATTCGTAGGTAAGTTACAACTCTTCGACGGAATTAATCGTTTGATTTCCTACACCAACGCCACAATCAACATATTCTTACCATCTGTCGATTTGGAATTTGTCATAAAACCTTACATCAATTCCTGTATTCTTTACATGAGGATGAATTTAAATATTGACGAAGCCATTCTTCAAAACGACAAAGAAAATGATTTTAAAATAACCCAATTATTCAAAGAGACCTTTGTCAGTTATGTCAATTCTAAAAGTCAAAGGATTAATTTAACACAACTAAAAGGCGGTTGTAAAGGATTGAACGGATTTAATCTTATCAAACAAGGAATCCAAATGTTTTCGAAAAATAATATCGGTCAAATTATTGATAACAGTAATACAATCGCAACTACTGCAAAGGGTTATCCTTGGTGGAATTGGTTGAAAAGGGAAATTTAAAAAAAAAGCTTTGAAAATATTGATAATTTAAATTGTCATTGGAAATACATTCCTTTTTTTGTTCTACTAGAAAGTTTCAGTTTCTTGGTAGTCGGAAACTGGGTTAAAAATTTGTCACTCATTTTGTAAATCACGAACAATTGAAGCCTAATAAAAGCAAGTAAAAACAAATCGTCTACGTCAACAAAACACTTTCTTTTTTAAAACAATAAACCTTTTTGAACCCTAAGCACCAAATAAATAGACAAGTCAAATTCCCAAAAAGGTGGGATGTTTTTATGCACTAAGCAATGAAGTGCATTATCAATTGAATGAATGGCATCTAAAAACTTTGATTAAATGAAAGTAGGTATATTTAAATTGATGAAAAATAATTAATATTGATATAATAATGATAATTTGAAAATGTATACTTAACGAGATATAAATTTAATTCAAATTTAATATTAGCAGTGAGATTTTCGAAGTAATCGTGGTGCTGAAGAACCACTGATATCAAAAGATAGAATGTTTTAATTGAGGTAAAACCATTATTGTATAATTTACCAGGAAATTGGGTTGACTCTGGAAAATACAATTACCCTAGTCAACGAGGTCATTTCGGAATTATATATCGAAGCATAGTTGTGGATTAAATTAAGCAACATTAGCTGGATGGCCGCGTTAAAGGCTTTTCATAGAAACACGGGGTTTACAATCCATGATGATGATATTGAACTTATATTTTTAAAGCATAATTTCATATGCCTCTATAGCACCATGCTCTAGACTCTAGAGCTACTATTTGTTAGGTAAACTATTGGTCAATTATACTGTATTATTGCAACTATAGATAAACTTTTTTGCATTTTGACCTGGTGTTCAAAATCCAACGAATTGATGCAGAAAAAGCAACGTGTAGCATGTGCAGGTGCAGTGCACAGAAATGAGGGCAGCATGAAGAAGGGTGGCAGACAACAAAAAGTGCTTTTATAGAGCAAAGGACAAAATGCTTACAGAAACGCGATCTAGCTGCAGATAAAACTATTAACTGGTTTTAATAAATTTCATGAACACTTCTTAACTATTAAAGACATTATGCGTATTCTAAACTTCAGGCGTCCATTAAACGTGACTAGTTGTTCCTAGTTTTCAATCGTTTAAACTCGGTCCAATCTTTTAACGAGGGATACCTAGTACACGATTGGATTGAAAATGAACTGTCCAAACTAGAGCTTTAGAGTTTGTTTCAGTCCTTAAAAAACAAATTAGCAATATTCCAATCGGAAGTTGATGCTATAAATGTGTTTGCCCATAAACACATTTATGTTTATATTTATTTAAGTTAAACTTCCTTATAAGCAATAAGTAGGTTCACTTTTTTTTATTATTAGCGTGTTATGGAGTTTAAAACCATAAAATAATCTTGGCTCCCAACAAAGTTATAAAAGTTGGCTACCAAGACATGAAGGATCTGACAAAAAAAAAGTGATCGCTTTTGAAGGAAGGCAATCAAGTCACCAGTCGCCTCCTGCGAGTGGTCTTTCTGTGGAACAATCAAGCAATTACATCAGGTCAGACGTAACTGTTAAACAATTTATATAGCGCTGTTAATTCGAGATTTCAAAGTTGTTCTTCAGTCAACAAGGATTGAATTAGCTCAATTCTATTAGGACCTGCAAAAATCAATTAAAAGAAGCATCAAATCTTGATTTCTTGGTCCAGTAGTAAGGTTCTAGTATGTACTAGTGCTAGACGGGTAGGACGAACCATCTGTTCGAACCTAGCAATATTAGGGCCATCTTTTAGGCCCATTTCAATAGTCCCGTGGTAGAGTTCCAGCCACTTCACACATCATACCTCTGTCTCTGTAGATTTTACCGCCGAAGCGAGTATGGTGTGATTTGTAGTACCTCTATAAACTAAAGGGTGAATGATGAATTCATTTTCCCAACGATGAATTCATAGGCATAACATTCTCTATAACATTTTGCATGTTGTGCGCGAACATTTGAATCTTGCTTTTAATTTTAATACACCATGGATTGACAGGGAACAGGGACAGTGAAGATCCAATTGCATTCGGCCTCCAATGTCACCTGGTTTTTCCCAAATTATGGTTTTCCCCGCTTAGAAATCTTGATGTGCTTTAGATCAATTACCCATTATAATAATCTAGCAGGAATTACGAATAAGAAATCGGCAAATATAAGTAAACCTTTCGGGCATTCGACATATGCACGGCGCACTTGAATGAGTTTGTAGATTATTTTCGGGATGTGCCCCATGTGTGCAGAAGAAGAAAGAAGGCATTACGAACATCTTTAGCTTTACAATACATTTCACACTTAAACTAATTGTTTTGATAGTAGAATGTAAAATAAATAAATAAAAACTTAAAAGATCTAAGAAATCATTATTTTTCTGACCTATTTATACAAATACATTTTTTTTTTAATAAATAATAAAATATTATACATGTTTTAAGTTTTTTTTTCCAGTGCAGTGTTTTTATGACATTTAGAACACGTGTAAATTTGGATTTGAAATTTGTCCGAAAAAAATATTTGAATACTAGAGTAGGTTTATCATGTAATTAAGAGGAAAATTCTTACTTTACAAAGGACAGTGAAAGCTTTGAAACAATCTGGAATATTAAAAAAAACAATATTCACAGTTATGTTTTGAGATTCAAGTATTTATTTTAATTTCAATCCAGTCGGATTGTCTTCTGATCTGTACATATAGTACATTCCATGGATTGTCATCCATGGAATGTACCAAAAGAAAAAAAAAATAATCCTTGGACAAAGTCGATTTACTTGGGAATGTTTAAATTAAGTAAATTTTACCACCAACAATGCAAATGCAATTAATGATTAAATAAATTATAAAGAAATAAAAGTTAATAACATTTTTCAAAATAATAAATAGGTATTATTATTTTTTTTATTATATTGTTTTAAAAACGAGAGACAAATACTAATACCATCCTGTCTCAATTATATAATATTGTATTATCCAACTGAAATATTTTCTAGTGAAATAATTTGATAAAACATAACTATACTATGAGAGAATAAGAGCAATTTACGGTCTTGGTTTTAGAGTAATAATAGGAAAATACCGAGGCATGTAATATATTTAAAATTTCTTAATTAAATGCATCCAAGTACGGTAGTAAGGAGGTTGTAAGACGGACTTAAAGCAATATTGCGCCAATTACAGGATCATGTAAATTATTAGACAAATGTAACACCACTTTTCAACACTATGAACCACTTTTAAAAGAAGAATCAAGTAATGTCAAGTCAATAAAAACTGCAATAACTTATTTTGAGTTCACTAGTGATTAGGGTGCCAAAAACTTGCTCATTGCCAAAAAGTGAGTTTACACGTCAGTGGTTTTAAAATGTTATAGGTTATTATTGATATTTTTAATTTTAAAATTTATTTATAGGTAATTTGTTATATTATGCGGCAAAATATAAATATTTGCTCAAAATGCAAGTATAAAATAAAATAATCTGCCAATTATGGTGACACATAGCTTCCATCACGTCCTATTTTAGACGCGAATGCTATTATTATAACATGAGCCTAAAATAATGTTGTAATGTAATAAAGAAATGTTTCGTTGGAACCACTTTGGAAGTGCGGGATTATATTTATTGTTATCCAATATTAAATGTGTGCAAAAGATTGAACTTAATATGGAACTGTCTGATGGCTACTTCCACAAACCATTTAAATTTCATAAACATATCAGTTTTTCCATGCTCAGTGGGTCCCATCTATTTTTATTCTATATCAAATGTGTGTATACAGAAATTATGACCTACCATCTAAATTTAAATACGGACGATTTGTTTTCATGATAAGGTGGTTAGCAAAAATGTTACTAATGACCAATTAACAGACCATTAGACAGACATGAGAACAAAAACGTTCCCCAAGGTCTAAATCGGATTTGAGTTCATAAATTTTTGAATTCGGAAAAATTAAATATTTCGTTCTTTCAAAATGATATCACACTGCTTCCGTTACCTTCGATAAGCTCGGAAGCAAAATTGATTTGATTGACATAGTCATGTCATCCATGTTTATTATGTGAAAATAAAGTTAAAATTACCTTCCTTCCTGAAACTTAAAAACATGAAAACAGTCGAGAAAAAAAAGAAGTTAAATCACGTAACAATTTATAAAAAAAAAGGTCATCAAAATCGACTCCCATTAATGTAAATGATAACGATGGGTGAGTAAATATATTTATATATATATATATATATATATATATATATATATATATATATATATATATATATATATATATATATGTATATGTATCTTTATTTGGTACATAGAATTAAAAAATAAATTAGTTCAAAGCCAATTATTATATATTGTGATTATTTTTACAGATTATTTAGCCTTCTTTTGTTCATTATTACATTTTTATTTTATTTGAGCGACATATCATTACGAACATCCTGCCAGAAAGAACAATAATAATTGATAATTGATAAAGATCTAGAGGGAAGGGGAGAGGGGTAAGTTATTACTTTTTAGTATTGTTATTATAATTTTTACTTTTTTTTCTTTAGAATAGTACATAAAAATAGAGAAATAAAGCGAATTAGAGTTATTTGAAGAGAAAACCTAGCACGAACAGTTTTCATTTTTTTAATATCTTCTTATTAAAAGGTTTATTTGGTAATTTTATAGTTTGAACAGATTTAATTTTTTGGATAATTAATAAAAATAAAATAAACACACATCTATGTATACATACATTTAAATTAGATATATAAAATTATTTTTCAAAATCATAATAATTGAATTTATTTTTTAAAAAATGGCAAAATTATCAGTATTTCTGTTTACGTTAAGTTTGGCATTATTTCAGTGTAAGGTAAGTTGAATATTATTTATTATTTGTTAGTATTTTATTTATTTTTTATGGAGTTAGAGTTAATTGACAAAAGTTTCTAATTACAGTCAATTAATTTGAACTTGATCATTGAAATTGTTTCTCAATGACAACTTCTAATTGAAAGCCGTTTCCAATTGACAACCGTTCTTCAATTCAAAAATGTTTCTCAATGACAAAAACTTCTAATTGACAAATATCTATTTGACTACAATTTCTCAAAGACAAAGCATTTAATTGACAGCTGTTTCTATTAAAAACAGTAGCGTTGGGAACCAATCGATTGAAAAAAGTTGACTAAACGGTTGTTTTAAAATATTCATTCATTCGGTTGTGGATATCTAGTTTTCATTCGAATGATATCAGTCTATAGTTTGGATTTGTATTAGTTGTAATTCGGACGTGTATATGTAGACGTGTGTATAACGAGATAACGAGTGTCATGCGCCATCTCACCCCTCCTCCACTCTGAGCCCTTCACCGTCGTTCCTTTCCCCTACCTAAAACCAAAAAACATCCGAATGAAACATTCGAATGAAACATTCGAATGAAAAAGTCGACTGGATTCAGTCTCAGTCTATATTTTTTCATTCGAATGAAAACGATGTCGTAGCAGGCTGTAGTTTGGGACGAGATAACGAGTGTCAAGCGCCTTCTCACTCTCACCCCCCCTCAGCTCTGAGCCCTTTACGGCCTCCACCGTACTACTCCTATATAAAAAAAAAACCATTCGATTGAAACATTCGACTTGCGGGTTCAGTCTCGGTCTATATATTTATTCGTATATCCTATACCCGCTATGAGACTGTTTTCAGTCGATTGAATTCAATCGACTGTTTTTTCCCGAATCGACTTATTCATTCGGTTGTTTTTTCTAGTCGGTTGTCCCAACGCTAAAAAACAGTTTCTCAATGAGATCAGCTACTCATTAATTGACAACAGTTTCTACTTGACAACCGTTTCTTTAATGCAAAACTGTTTCTCAATGGCAGCAGCTTCTAAAATAGTCTAGTTTCTAATGGACAACAGTTTCTTAATGACAACATCTTCTACTTGAGACCAGTTTCCAATTGACACCAGCATCTAGTTGATGGCAGTTTCTAATTGACAAACTTTACAAATAACAAGTTTCCAATTCAACAACAGGTTTTACTTAAGACCAGTTTCCAATTGACACTAGCACCTGGTTGTTGGCAGTTTCTAATTGACAAACTTTACAAATAACAAGTTTCCAATTCAACAACAGTTTTTACTTGAGACCAGTTTCCAATTGACACCAGCATCTAGTTGTTGGCAGTTTCTAATTGACAAACTTTACAAATAACTAGTTTCCAACTCAACAACAGTTTATACTTGAGACCAGTTTCCAATTGACACCAGCATCTAGTTGTTGGCAGTTTCTAATTGACAAACTTTACAAATAACTAGTTTCCAACTCAACAACAGTTTATACTTGAGACCAGTTTCCAATTGACACCAGCATCTAGTTGTTGGCAGTTTCTAATTGACAAACTTAACAAATAACAAGTTTCCAATTCAACAACAGTTTTTACTTAAGACCAGTTTCCAATTGACACCAGCATCTAGTTGTTCTAATTGACAACTGTTAATAATTGACAAAAGTAACAAATTAACAAGTTTCTTATTGACAACCGTTTCAAATTGAAAAACAGTTTTTCTACTTGATTAACAAACTTTTCCAAATCACGATTAAAATGTGGGTTTCTTATTTATATTAATGAAACTAAATTGTTGTACTTATTTAATTCTATCGGGTTGTTAAGGTATGTATAGCACACTTTGTAGCAAAGTAATATCAGAGTTGCTTAATATATTTACAGAGTGAAAACCATGAAAAAGCATCAGTAAATTATAACGATGTAAGTACAGCATCGCCTGATAATTCAGGAGCAGCTACAAGAATGGGTCGTCGAAGAGGACGATCTATAAATGAAGCCACAAATGAATTCAGCACAACTTTGTAAGATGAACGTAATAATATGGATTATTTTAAGCATTTAATAATTTAAACATCTTGTCCACCTTTAAGTGTTTTTTAAATTCTTCATGTTTCATTAATGTCAGTGTAATGGTTTGTGGTTAATCAACCACAAACCATGCAGTGTTTCATTTTATTAAATGTTTAAATAATAAACATTCGTCATAATTATAGTCAGGGTGCCCATAGGCAAAAAAGTAATTTATACATACTCTTTCCAAACCTTTTTGTATGGCTTGTTTAGGCCAAGTCTGACACCGTTTTCCTCTGTAATTTTTTTTAGTTTTGGGGCGTTTTTTTTTTTTTTATTTGAATCCTAACATTTTGACGTGTGAGATTAGAAAATCGGAAAAAGTTCTGCGTCAGACAATATTAAAATGTTGATTTATAGGGTTCAAATAATGTATCTTGAGAAAATCAGCCAGTTATTAATTAATGATATTAATTAATTTTAATTAATAATAATGAATATTAATTAATATGAACTAATATTAATTAATGATTAATAACCAGCTGATTTTCTCAAGATACATTATTTGAACCCTATAAATCAACATTTTAATATTGTCTGACGCAGAACTTTTTCCGATTTTCAAGTCTAACGCGTCAAAATTTTAGGGTTCAAATAAAAAAAAAAAAAACGCCCCAAAACTAAAAAAAGTCACAGAGGAAAACGGTGTCAGACTTTGCCTAAACAAGCCATACAAAAAGATTTGGAAAGAGTATGTATAAGTTACTTTTTTGCCTATGGGCACCCTGACTATAGGTCGTTAAGGGTGAATTAATAAAACAAATTACATTTCTGTCAACCCAAACCCTATTCCGCATATTTAGGAAAGAGTTTTAAAAGTTGGAATTATTTTAAGGAATAAAGAGCATTATCTATATACGAGTAGCCGAATTCCAAAAGCAGCTATATCCAAAAAAATGAAAAAATGAATTATCGGTACCCCTGGATTTGTTTTTTAAAGCTCTACAAGGTTCTGAAGTCAAACAGTTCCAAAAAAAATTATAAACCTATTAAAATCTAGATTGAAATATGAGTGGGTAGTATATCCCTACTGTATCCGGATTCAAAAGGAGCTATATCCATAACTGATTCAAAAACAGCTATATCCTATATGTTCACATTATAGAGTTACTCTGAGTAATGTTGCAAAATCATCTATATCCTTCTTTACACATTTCTATCTTCTTTTAATCAGAAAAAATATGATAGAAGAGAAAAAAATATTATAGTGGCTACACTGAATAAATAATAGTTTAAAACTGCTTAATTTATTGGATATAACTGCTTTTGCTGCAGCAAACCAATCCAACATGGCGGTGGGTTTGGTTGCAAAAGTAGCTATAAACAAAAAAAACTGTGACAAAACCAGCTATGTGATTATTTCTTTTGTTTATTAAAAAGAAAATAATAGCCTGAGATTATAGGGCTTTTGTCCACTAAATGAATTATTAGTTGACTTTAAAAAAAAAAATTAACCTGATAACTCAATTTTGTGGATTGCTAGACGTTTTTCGTGCTTTGCCAAAAAAAAGTTTTAAGTGGATATAGCTGCTTTTGGAATTCAGCTACTCAACATAAAAGTTTAGTACCTGGATTAACAGTGTGCTGATAAATAGGTTTAAAAAATATCATATGAATTGTGTTAAATAACGAATAAATAAATCATTTTAATTCATAGATTCACTCGTTTAACGACAGAGCTCGCAATACCTTTCTTTTTAAAGATCTAGAAATCCTAATATTAAAATAACGTCTATTTCATTTCCAGGAACATCAAAGCTGATACAAGTGATAGTTCAGAATCAGATAAGAGACATTTTAGACAAAGAAGAGAATCTATGATAGAGAAATGGGCCAACAAGGGTGCAGGTTACATAGAGCAGGGAACTGCAGGTACGTCTAATTCAATTATTAGCATGTTTCTATTTAACTTCATTAGTTTGTAAGGTAATTATTTAAAAAAATTCTAACCCACTTCCCGACTACATATAGAAAGTTAAAAAATTCTGCGGATTATATGTTTTGGTAAAAAATGTAAGTTAATAATATTTCCAAGTGCAAATTTTTAGTTCATCTAACGCAACTAATTTAAACTAGCAATATTTACACTTTAACATTACGTATAATTTAAAAAAATCGGACCGATAAAGCTCGCGCTAAACTTTCTCTTATATACGAGTATATAGGTAATTACTTGGTCCAGTGTTTTTCACTGTGCAAGTTGTTTAGGGTTTGCTTGGTTTTCATTTAATTATTATTGAACATTTGGTTAAAATATACCATACAAATAATTCCTCCCTGGCAGGTGTCAAACCCGGCCCCTGACGTCCACGTTTATAGCTATATTTTCGTAAGATGTTTCCCAGGAAATTTACATGTATGATTTGATTCGTATTTAAATGGATTAAATTTAGATTTCTTAATAAAGATCGTCGGAAACGTATTCGTGCGAATATTCGATTTTGTTGGATTTCTATGTTTTGAGGCCCCCTGAATCCAAAAAGTGTTGTTACATTTAAATGTCTGTCTATAGTCTGTCGTCTGTGCAGACGCATGAGCCTACACTACTGGGCCGGTTTCAATTAAACCTGGCGTACATGTTCAGTAAAGTCTTAAAAATTAAATTTTTGCTCCAAATCTTTTCTACACTGAAGGTGTTCAGTGGTGAAAAGTATAATATATTTTTAAAAAAATCATATTTTCTAAACCTATTTCTTATTAGGAGCAGCGGTATTGACTCAGCTGGGTTCCAGTGCTGTTGAAATGGGAGCAAACGAAGCCGCCAGTGCATTTGGCGAAGCAGCAAGCGATGGCGGACAAAAAGTATCAGAAGGAACTTTTCAAGCTGGTACAGCCATGGCGGATATGTTAAAGAAAGGAGCGAGCATGTTGCCATTTGGGATCAAGAGTTAATTCATTTAAATTTAACAATAAAATAAATTAAAATTTACATTTAAAAAAAAAAAATATTTGTATTGAATTAGTGGGATAAAGAATTACCCGCATTTCATCCTTAAATAAAAATATACATGTTAATAAAACAATTATACTTCTCTTGTAAGCAAATGCATTTTTGTTATTCCGTAGCCTTATGGCATTAATTTACGTAGAACCTTTTTTTGAGTTTTATTTTCCAGCTTTTTTGTTGAGAACTAACATACCGTGTGACGTGTGAAGACAAACATCGTTCATAAAGATTATCAACCTCGACGGAAATTAGTCATATCGCCCAAGGGAACACCCGAGAAATGGGCGAGCAGTGCAGAATATTATTTGGCTCATGCCAGAAAACTTGCATTGCTGAATTGTGGCAAAGTGAGGGGTGGATTATTTATCACGAAAATGCACCCTGTCATTCTACCTTGCATGTGTCGGCGATTTTTACACTAAAACATTATGGCAGACATCCCTCATTCCCCTGTCTCACCTAATCTAACCCATGCGAGCTCTTTCTTGTCTCCAAAGATTAAGTGCCCGAGGACAGTGTTCGATGCGATCGAAGAGATTAAAGAAAAATGTCTGGTGGAGATATGGAGCATTTCAGAAATGGCGTTTTCAGGATGCTTCCAACATCCACTTGCTTCTAGCAGACGACGGAAAAAAGGTATAACTTGCCAAGGGGATTATTTTAAAGGGGACAGTCGAATAACCTATAAATATGTTCAATAAATTTATTAAAAAAAAATCAGTTCCGATCTCGTATTCTCAAATGTACAGAATTTTCTTTCAGCTATAGGGAAAAAATAAATGAAAGATGAAATTGAAATAAAGGAAAGTTATACACACCAGATATGAATTCTTGAAGTAGCGGTCGTCTCAGCCTACGCGCAGTCTATCCAGGTTCACCTTGTTCAAGACACAGCAACAGCACAGTTTAAAAAAGCCTTTTATAAACATCCCGTTTTTTAAAAAAAATAAATATGAATACTTCATTAAATTACGCACAAGGTAAAATTATATCACACGCGTGAATTTGAATATAAAAATTTGGAAATATGTGTCGCACACGTAAATTTGAAAATGTACGAAACTCTCTGCACTACACCGAAATTTTATTGATAAGTTACACTGCCAACTTGTCGGATCAATATTTAATTTAGAGGTTATAATAACAAACACAAACAAATAATAATATTTAAGTTTCCAATGTAATAATATCATAAATTACAATAGAAAGTGACAAAAGATATATTTATTAAGGTTATTAATTTAATAACAAATGTTGGGAAATAACAATTAATACGTTCACACATCGTTTTGAAAGCGTTTCGGATCCAATTCGTTTTCAAAACGATTCGCGTTCACACAACAAAAAATACAGGTGATCGAAATATTTGTTTTCGATATTTCATAACGGTGACGTCACGAGTAAAACCTTCTTTCTTGTTACCTAATACGCCGCGAATTTTTACATTTTATTAAAGTTATTAAATGTTTTTACAGGTTCTTTATAGTATTAACTTTTGTTTAAAAACGTTTTTGCAGTTTAAAAAAAAGAAACGGAAGCTCACGAATCAAAGAACTTAGAAAGTGAAAAAGAGTAAAATAACCTGATATCTTGATCCCCTCTACGACCTGTTCATACGAGCGTTTTGAATTTCGATCCCCCGTTTTGATCACGTATTTTTGGTGGAGCGGATTTAACCCGATACGATCCGTCGATCTCCGTTCGTACAGCGTTTTGAACTAGTGGATCGTTTTCAAATCGATGTGATTGCCTGGTCAGGTTTGCTAAACCAGACAAAATAATAAAAGAACTTAAATCTAAACAAAGATCAAAGAATCCAAATTAAAATAATATTAACAAGGACAACTAGTAATAAGTTATCAACTAACTAACTACAGGATTAAACATTTGTGATGGCACGAAAATTAGATTTTGAGATTTTAATGGATTTACTCGAATCCAAAATAGATGACTTTTAAAAAATGTATGCCTGTCTTTTGCACAGACGCGGGAAGCATAAATTACTGGGCCAATTTCGATTAAAATTGTCATACATGTTCAGGAAAATCATACCCCAAGCCGAAATCGATAAATTATTTTTAAATTTCAATTTGGGGACGCTAACCAAAAACATTTTCTAAAACGGTTCCGACGATTTAGATTATATTTGGTTGGACCTTTAAATAATAAATAGATTATGCCATCCCTTTGAAGCTCATCTTTAAAAAATTATGTTGGCCTAGATGGTTGGTGATGGCTATATTTACCACCTATGCACATATATATATTTCAATGATATATTATTGTCTTAATCCTAGTGGCTAGGTTGTAAATATCACTGTTCTGCAAAAATAAGCTTCAAAATGAAAATCACAGAATATAATGTTCTCTAGTGGAGAGATAACCTTAGATGTACTAATATATTAAAACATTTGTAAAATATGTAATGTATTATTTGTATTATTACCTATTATTTAAAAAAAAATAATAAAGGCATTAATAATAAAAAAAAATTAAAAATGTCCTTTTCAGTGCTGATTCCGAATCTGAAGTCAAAATTTCTCCTAAACGTACAGTTTTCCCGGAAAATGTGCCTAAAGTTCGGAAAAATTGTGTTTTGGAGGGTTTTCAACCCAATTTTTTGCCCAAAACAATTTCGAAAAAAAAAAAATATTGGGCGTTTGAATATGTGCAAACCATGAAGAACACAAATCTAAAATAAACTAAAAACTGCTGACCTTACTTTTTTCAGAAAATAGAAAAAAATAAGAAACAAAGAAATTGATTTTTCCTCGTATTGAATTTTAATATTTCTATTACTTTTTCAGTTACAGTTAGTGCTTTTTTCTGACATTATTCTAGAGAATTACTATACATGTGACCAAGGAGGGGGAGGGCGCTCAAGAAACATTAGGGGGGGGGGGATATACTAAAAATATAGTTTTTTACACCCTATCAAGTATACATACCCCTCCCCCAATGTTTCTTGTGCCTAGGGTTAAACTGGATTCTTCTTTGTCATGTATTGTGCGTAGCCCACAACAACAGAGTAACTTTCTATCATAAATTCATTTTTTACTTTCTCATATAAAGAGTAAGTATCGATTGTATGGCGCGAAAATTCGATTTTGATGGATTTACACGTTTTGAGGTCCCCTGAGTCCAAGTGGTTTATTAAAAATGTCTGTACGTCGTCTGTCGTCTGTCTCTGCAGACGCCTGGAGCCTAAACTACGGGGCCGATTTTGACGAAATTTGGCTTAAATGTTCAGAAAAATCAAACCCCGAGGCGAAATCGAGAAATTAATTTTAACTCCAAATTGGGGGGGGGGGGGGCGCTACTCAAAAATGTATTTAACGAAATGGTTCCGAAGATTTTGATTAAAAAATTCTAAAATGTAGTCCATTTAAATACGAATCTAACGATATAAGCCGTTTTCCCGGGAAAAATCTAGTTCCTGAGAAAATAGCTTTAAAGGCGGCCGGAGAGAGGCCGGGTTCGATTCCCTGCCGAGAAGAAGTTAATTTTATGATCAAATGTTCAAATATAATTAAATGTACCTACGAAAACTAATAAATGGAAAACACTAGGCTGAGTAATTATGAACTCTTATATGAGAGTTTATCTGAGTTGTCTCGGACCGATTTTTTTTTAATTATGGGAAGTTATAAAAAACAGATATCTATAAAAGGTCGTTCGATTCTTAAAAGAGTCACATGATGTCAAGTGAATAAACTTTAAACATTTTAAAATAAAAATAATCTAGTTGAAGGAATTTATTTATAAAATAATATTATCAGTTTCTTATCAAAATGCTTATCTTTCCAGATGATTCATAAGAAGCTGATAAATCTTACATACTTATTAATTTTTTTTTTTCGTTCTCTTAACTTTCATTTTTACATTTAGCCTCTTTAAATTATAGTCCCTAAAATTAGTTATTCGTAATTAATAATAATAATAAAAAAAAAAGTTTAAAATTATATTTTAGTTTAGTTAAAAAAATAATTAAATACATATTTTTTTATGAGCGCATTTAATAAAAAAAATATATATATTGCGAATTTTGTATTTTTTATAAATATGCTTTTAAATTACGTGAATCTAAAACGTTGAACAGTGTTGGTGCCTTTATTTAGAACTGCAGGTAATACAAATAAATTATTATTAATTTAATTAAAGCAATATTAGTAGTAAATGGTTATATTTATCTTATGTATTTAGTTAGTTCTTAGTTATGTATTTATTATTGATTTTCCTTAATATTAAATGAAAAATAGAGGGTCTGCGAATGATTTATGACTAAATATAAATACGAGTTTTGATTAAATTTACAGTTTTCGCCAAAATGAGTTAACAGCGAGGGAAAGTAGAAAAAAGGGTGTGGTTAGCAAATGAGAGCACAGGATTTTAAAATCCTGGCTCTTATTGGCTCCCCCCCCCCCTTTTTTTTCGACTTTCCCGCTCCCGCTCTGTAAACGTACTTAAACTCATTTTGCGAAGACTGTATTGGGTCGAGGATAAGTATTTAGGGCCCGGAGTAAGCATTTCGAAATCTGGCTAACCTGCCAAAACAACCCTGTAATGCATAATTGTTTTGCGGGTTATCCAGATTTCAAAATGCTTACTCCAAGGTTCCAAGTACTTTACCTGAACCCATTTATTATTAAATAAATTGGCTTAAATATGTACATTCAACATACAGAAAGGATTCGTAGGTAATTTAACAAATAGGACGAGTTCTTTAACCACCACAATCAGCCCAGGTGTATCAAGATGGCGGCTATTTAAAAGTTTGTTTCAGCTATGACTTTTGAACCATTTACTATAATGATGTGGTGAAACAAACGCCTTTATATGCATTTTGATTGCCCTTTCTTATTTTCCATGCATTTTATTGAAACTACTCTGAAATGTCCAGCCTAATCCGTTGCTACGATTCCATTTTCAATTTTTAAAATTTTGGGAGTTTTTTTCTCACAAAATATGCAACATAACAATTTAAAAAAAAAAAAAAAACATTTTTTTTTTTGTTTTTGCCAAAAAAAATAACTATGATCTTTTTAAGATTTTTTTTATTGATCTGTTTAAAACAAGGGGGGGGGGCACGAAAACAACACAATTTTCAAGGGCAGAGTACAAAGATGAATTGTTACAAAAACTAAACTAAATATATATTTTTACTCTGGGCATCCTCCTCTTTCATATAACACCCCACACGATAAATTTCTGTTAAATTTTGAATCCACACCAAACCCTAGGTTTTGAAGGATGATTTTTTAGGGCTTCCCTCTAATTTTCCTGTGTTTGGGTTATTACTTATTACACACACAAATTTTTGTGTTTAGTACTTTTGGAGATCTGGTGGGTTACAGACAGACGGACAAGCGCAGGAATGTATAAGGGTCGTTTTTGGCTAGGGATTCTAGAAAGAAGAGGAAATTTAAAAAAACCTTTTGCCAGGAATCGAACTCCCCCCCCCCCTTGTTCACACAACTGTCTTCAGATATTTTGTGGTTATTCATGAATATATTGATTAAAACTGATCATTGTCAGCTAAGGTGGAGTTCTAACTAACTGATCAATTTTTTCTGATCAATTATTTATAAATATGATTTTTTTTATTTCTTTATTACAGGGTTGTTCTGAGTCAGTATATTAGAACGTAATTCAACATAAGGTATGGTAAAGACACAGTCATGGAGTTGATAGTCAACTGTCTTATTTTAGGCGACCAAACTGGTAAAACTTCTCTTATATGGGTTCTGAATCGGAAAGGATTTCCTCAAGATTGGTCGCCTTCAATTTTCGAATGCATCGATACAAGAGTTCCAATAGATGAAAATAATGTTCATTTAAAAATTTGCGATTTGAATGGAAGTGACGATTACAAACCTGTGAGACTAGAAGCTTACAAAATGGGAATTGACGTAGTAATATTATGTTTTGCTGTCGATTCACCGTTGAGTTTCAAAAAAATTAATTTTTGGATGAAAGAATTAAAGAAATATTTTAATCCGATGATACAAGTTGTTCTTGTTGGGACGAAATCGGATTTAAGAGAGGATAAAAAGTCAAAAAAAGTTCTCGTGAATATAAACAAAGCTAAAGAATTAGCTAAGAAGATAAACGCTTACACTTATTTGGAATGTTCTGCTAAGAATAAGCAAGGTGTTCTAGAAGTGTTTCAAGCTGCAGTCAGAGCTGCATTGGAGAAGAAAGAGAAATCTAATTGCATTATAATGTGATGACAATCCGCCACTAATAGTATAAAAAAAGAGGCCCTACTTAACTATTCTGGCCCCCCGAGATATTAATACGGTTTAATATGACCCTTAATGAAAAAATGAATTGACTCCTTTGATGAAGAGTAACTGTTTCAGCGATGACAAACTTGATGATATGTAACTGATAAGATAGATTGCTGAAAAGTTCCATAATCTAGTTAATATCTAAGCAGAAGAGCTTAAGAACTTATTGGACTTAATGATAAATTCTGCAAAGTCAAAGACTATAAGAGCCGGTGCTACAAGAATATTTACATTTTTTAGCTTGAGTAGGTACCGAGCTTCAAGTGCTGCAGTAGTTATGTTTTAGCTTTGATGAAAAGCTAAAAGAACTCCAAATCAGAATTGTAAACTCAACGTTAAATTTTTAATCAAAATTGTAGCGGAAGTCATTAAAAAGACAAAAGTTACTGTCTTTAAGACTCTAAAGGTGCCAACATTGACTTAAAGGCCCCAAACAAGTTGTACGACATGTCTCAACGAGTATTGGCTGGTCTTTGTAAAAAGGTTCAGGTTTGAAAAACCAGTTTATAAAATGTAAACGCTCTAGATTTGGATGAACGTGACTCTATGGTTTACAGACCTGTTGAACTGCATATGGGATGTTATAGGACATAATGCCAACATTGGTTTTTATTGGTCCAATGTTTAATTAGCTTCGGAAAAAATTATTATCAGCAAGCAGTTACTCAAATTAATTATTTTATAATACCGTTCAAGGAAATGATTATGATATATTTAAATGATTTTATTTAGACTTCATTAATATGTCAAATATTACTTCAAAACCATTAATAAAGTAAGCAAAACTTTTTAAAAATATTTTTTATTCTTGTCTTCTTTGCTCTAACATACTGAGAGCATCTCTCATTAACATTTAACAAATTCCTTATTCCACGGAGATATTGTGAATTAATCTAGTCACTATTAACATAACCAATTGTACATAGCTACCAAATATTCTTTAGACCATAGTGTTTAATATTATTTATTAGACTTTGTTTTTTTTGTTTGTTTGTTGGATACATCCCAGCCACATTTATAAACCACTTTTTGAAACTATAATTCTATTGTTGTTTTTACAACTGTTTTTCTGATCATGAAATATATGACTTCAATAATAATCCAAATGCCCTAAATTACTTTTATTTCCCCTAGGAAAGGAGTTTTTATAGAAGCTCGAAACTGTTTCCCCTGAATAATAAACCATATGCCCAAAATTAATCTTATTTCCCCAAGGAAGGAGCTGTTTTAGAAGCTTAAAGCCGTCTCCCCTAATATAAAATATATGACTTCAATAATAAACCAAATGCCCTAAATTACTCCTTATTTCCATGGGGAAGGAGCTTATGTAGAAGCACAAAACTGATTGTTATAAGTAGTAGTGTAAAGGTACTATTGTATAAGTATTTACTTTTATCTGTGTTATAATTTATGTCCAATAAAGATTTATTTTTCTAAAATTATAAGTGCAAGTATAATGTATTTAATTATTCAAAACCTAAACTCAAATTTTAGACCCACAAAGCTTAGTACACACCAGTAACAAAATGTTGGCAACATAATGACGGTGATGTTGCTGTCACCCTTCAACAAGCAACAAGTTAATACATACTTGTCAAAATCGTGTGGCATTACATTAAAAAAAATAAAAATAGACTGCCAATTAGTGTGGCACATAGCTTCCTCGCATCCTATCATGCACTTTATTGTTATAATGTTTATTGTGTAAAAACTATTAATAGTTTTAGCGATCTTTAACACTTCATAGCGGTGTCGCTGTTGGTTTTACTGAAAAATTGTATTTGAAAAAAATGTTTGTCTCATTGAATAGATGAAGTTAGATTTTTTTCCCGACCTAAAATTCCAATTTTAAATTTGAGTTCACGTTTACGTGCGCGTTGCTCGTGAACGCTTGGACGGATAACGTTGTCCAACGAACTCGTCCTGGGCATTGGTAAAATGAACATGTCTACCAAATTTCATCAAAATCGGTTTTACGACATTTACTCAAGTTATCGTCGCACGTTTCATAATTCGCGGACACACAGACCGACAGACAGACAGACAGACAGACAGACAGACAGACACGAGACCAAAAATGTTCCCTGATGTCTGAAACAGATTTTTGTCTTGGAATTTTTAAAATCGGAGGCTTAAAACTTTTTCGTTCTCAAAAGTGAACACATTGCTTCCGTTACCTTCGGTAAGCTCGGAAGCAATAAATAAATAAATAATACAAAAAAATAAAATAAAATAAAATGTAGCGTGTTGCTTAAATCCGTGTTATTCTTGTGCCTCAACAAAATATCGGCAACGTGTAAATGGATGTAACCAACACTTTGTACTCATACCTTTAACCCTGGGGACTGCACGGGTCCAATAAGGCCTAAATTTAAGATAAAACTGTGAAATTTAAATAGAAATGGGAGTGATTGGAATATAAGAATTTCTCTAGCTACGTTCTTGCTTTTATCAAGAGAATCAGTCACAGTTTGACATTGTGCGTGATTATACTTCAATTCTGTGCCCATATTTGACAGAGGACCCGAACCACTTTCACTTAAATATAACTAAAAAAGTAAAAATATGAAAATTATAATTGAGACTGGCTGATTTTGTGCTTCCAAATTATGAGACTAAACAACAATATTTCATAATTAAAAAAAAAAAAAAAAAAATTAAATAAGTTTTATAATATTTTGCTAAAATGATTATAAGTTTATATTTATTTTACCGGTTGTGTAGGCATATAAAACAGATTAAGTCCTATCAGGGGTGTATGCCTCCTTATTCTCTATTGATCCACACGCACCCAAGGGTTAAACAAGTTTTGATATCTTTTTATCTACATACAATGTAGCCATTGATTGTCAACTGTCTAAAGCAGGGGCGGCCAACCTCTTTCGATCGTGGGCCACAAGCGTGGTTCCACAAACTCGGAGGGCCGGAGAGTTGCAAAAACGCGAAGAAACCAAAGTTTTTTAAATCAAATCATATTTACCTAGCTAGAGCTTAATGTGGAGCTCGTTTCAATGTTCTTTTTGTACTTTCGTTTACTCATTTCACTAGTAAAAGGGTAACAAGCAGGGTAGGGCGGAAAGGAGTGCTTAAAAGTACTTATCACTTTATTACACTATCTCTTTCACTCTGCATATAGCACTAAAATTATACTCTTTTTAGCTGTAATACTCGAACATAGGTACCTACTGTAAGAGAGAACTAAAAGAAAAAGAACTGATAAGATTTGAAGAAATTAATCATAAAAAAGGAGGGTGGGGAAGCTGGAATTCTAGGTAAAAAGAAGGGAATTCACATGTCTGTTGATTTTTAGAAAACATCAAAGAGTACGCTTCATCGGACTTTTGCCGCCTGGATCGTATGCACTTGGAAATCAAGAAGAGTGGTGTCATGCGATACCTTTCGTTGTCAATCTGCCTCTTCCCCTATCACACTTGCCGACACTTACAAATATTCCTTGAAGTTTACTGAATCACTCGATTGTGGGTCTATTGTGTGGCACAATACCAGTCATTCAGTTAATTCCGATATCCAATCACTAAAATATTATTATTATTAATAAAATATAAATTGTAATAAAAAATCCGGGTAAAAGTTTATTAACAAACTTCAAGAAAAACAAAATAAATACCGGCAAGTTGGCCGTGGGCCACCCCAAAAGGCGTCGCGGGCCACTTCGCTGGGTTGGCCACCCCTGGTCTAAAGTGTAGGGCATGCTGTTTTTAATAATACTGAGTGTAAAAAATTATGTACAGATAATAAGAGCGTTTTTATGAAACATCTATTATAGTTAAGTAGTACCACAAGTAATTTGGATTTTATTTAATTTTGCAGTTGTATATTTTTAAATAAATTTGAATAAATAAACACATGATTGACTTAGAGAAAAGGTTCACTGAGAGATTAATATAATTTCAATGGTACAAAGATTGAACTAACTTAACGTTTAAGGATTTAATTATTGAAACGTAAAAAAAGCAATAAAATATGACTGTAGAAAAATATTTATTAGAAAAGTATCAATACTTATATCGAAAGTGTATAATAAACTAGAACCATACATGAGAACAGTACAAAACTAATCTAATTGAAGAGTATGGAGTGGTTTGTATTCAGCTAGAGAGACTGAGTAGGATTGCAGAAGCTCTCTTCACCCAGTGATCTGGAGATTCATCCCCACTCTTCAGATCAACTGCAATAATAAATGATTCCCTCCCTTGGGGACCAGTTCTTATAGGATAGTAGTACACCGGACACTGGTATAAACCTGAGGAAAATAATAAAAAACAAGTTTGGGGATTGCACATATCCAAACTACTCTAAATATGGTAAGCAAGCCTCAACAACAAATTTTTCAACTAAACACTAACAAAGACCTTAAGTGTTTGTGGAATACAAAAAATAAATTGATTACTGCAACAAAGACTATAGAGATCAGGGTCTCTAGGTTGTTTTGGAGTAGTTTACGAGTAATAGATAAGAATAAAACCTATGTAACTATAAAAAGAAAACTAGAAAATTTGAAGAATTGATAATTGGTTGTTTTGACTGAAAATTTGAAGAATTGATAATACTAGTAACAACCTAATTTTTATTCTTTAACAAACACATAATAATTTTGAGGAATATCAGTTGAAAAAAAACAACTAAAAATAAATTACGAAATCAGGTTGTAAAGGGGAAACATCTGATTTGACATATGGATAGTAACGTTGACACAGTTGGATTATGTGTAAGAAAAGAGAAGTTTGATTTTAAAATATGTAATTTGATTATAAATCATTAAATTGATCAACTTACAAATAAAAAATAATTTCATATCGAAAGATGTAATTAAGTAGAAGAGTTACCTTTAGCTTTTTTCTTGGATATTTCACAAGGTTTAAAGAGGATGACCGGGAGAGGAGCAACGAGTTGCATAGATCCAGGCTCGGCAAGACAGAGGAGTTTATTGTTCCAACCTGCACCTTCTAAATATAAACTTCTAATAAACACTCCTTCCTGCAACAGTAAAATTATTCAAATTACATATAGTATGACTCAAAATAAACACATTTTCACTAATCAAATATACTTGGGTCTTAGATAATATAAGTTGGACAGCTTGGTCATATATACACTGAGTTTGTAATTCACATCAGGGTGGTTTCACACTGGGCGACTTTGTCGCTGTTGTATGCAAAGGCGATGTTTCTATGTGTGAAAGTTCTCATTGTGCGCTATACATTTCGGTCTCCAGCGTTACTTAAAAGGTACTTCTTTAGATTGTTACTCCCCTGTGTTTCTTTTTAGAATATAAATGACTTTGACTAAATAACAATTAAGAGAAATGGATGTATAGTCCTATGTACTTTTGGACAAAGGAATATCACACTTCTGTTTTTATAAGGGGAGTAACAGTCTAAAGAAGTGCCACTTAAAAAACGTCGCCAACACATAAAAAAGTTTGTCGCAGTCACGAACATCACCCAGTGTGAAACATGCCTAAATCATTTCAATCAAATTTAACTTGTCCATCACCTGTTACATTGTTTTAATAAATTAAAATGTCCTCTTATGTAAATCAATGCTATCATGTCAATAATGTGCTATATACATTTTTACTTTCTCAAATAAAGAGAAAGTATTGTGATGGCGCGAAAATTTGATTTTTAGATTTTGTGGATTTACACGTTTTGAGGTCCCCTGTGTCCAAAAAGTGGTTTTTGAAAAATATCTGTCTGTCTTTATGTCTGAAGCTATTTTTATGATAAATTTTGGTGGCATGTTCAATAATAATTAAATGTACCAACGAAAACACAAAAACTAAAAAATGGTAAATACTGGGCAAAGTAATTATGAACTCGCATATGGGAAAGTTTGCCTAAGTTGCCTGGGGCCAATTGTATATTTTTATTTTCCCCCTTATACAAATCAATGTTAATGTCATTAACCATTTATCTTGTTAGTAAAACACTTAATTCATCTAATTTTTAAATAAACAGACATGTTAATATAATTATTTTTTAAAAAAAGAAAATAAGATACATACAGCAGATGGAATTATAATTTCATTATCTGGTCGTCCTTGAGGAGTAAATTCCCATGAAAGAGTATCCACCGAGACTTGATTCTCTCTAGCATGCTTCTGCAACGACACAAAACAAATTAAATATTAATAAAAGCTGCAATAACACACTCTAATATAACAAGTAAGGCTGCTAAGCTCAAGTTATATCAATAAAAATATACTTTCATTTGAAAACTTGGGTTTTACTTCCAAACATCACTTCATCATTTTGGGTTTCACTTTAAAACATTCTCTGCAAACCCTCACACTTGAGTTAGAGGGAACAATTAAGTTAGTAAGTATTATTACATACATTTTTTTTGCTCTTAATGAAGTGTGGAAATTGTTTAAGACTAGCTGTCTCTAGCTATAAATTAATCAAAAAGTACTAAGAGGTACCTGAAGAACAGCAGTGAGGAATCCTGTCGGGAAGGTGAAAGAAGCCAGCCAGAACAAAACTGGAGGTCTCACAGTTTCCGCCCACCTTTTAAAACATTTAAATTTATAAATATATACCTTTCATTGATAAATACTAATAGGAAATAAAGATTAAATTGATTCTACTATGTTCAAGCATTGTAAAATTAACATGTTTCTGGTGTATTTCAATAATACCAGTTTTAACTGCTGTCTGTAATCAGTATACTATTGAAAAACTATAGACTTCATAAGTTATTATTTTCACTGTTTGAGTTTTATTTGTATAGGATTGACTTGGAAATCTAGATTTTCCAAAGATGAAACACCTGAGAGTGTAGAAATTCTGAACATCGCAGGGATAATTCTAAAGGTAGTAAGTAGCTAATGATGTGATTCAATAACATTTTGCTAAATTAATCATAATCTACTTTACTTCTACTGGAACAACTATCTTATTTAGTCTCTTAAACATTTGCCTGCCATCTAATATCTTTTAGGCTACAATCCACCAGTTCCTTGACCTTCAGGCCGGTCATCCACTGGAAGCGACTATGCTCAACTAAGCGACTACAAGCAACTTGAATCAGGCAACTACGAGCGACAGGGGTCGTCCACTGTAAGCGACTTCACTTGACTGTCACTTCACATCTGTGCGCCATACCGTGTAGTATATACTGCTCTTTCTGTAAGTTCTCAGGCAATTTTTTTAAATGGATGTTCTGGACTTAATGTAAATTTTGGAAACCCCTATCTCATGAGGCGTTGGTTACAAACCCTTAGAAGAAATCGGTATTAGGTTAACACAATATTAGAAAGGAGAAAATCAATGGGAGAATTCCATTATTTGCACGGCAATTTGTAGAATGACCCCCAAAAGTTTTTCGATTATCACAGGATACGTCCTGAGACGTCTCACTACATTTTGAAAATTATAGAGCCATCAATCACCAAAATTTCAAATTTTAGGGAGACAATAACCCCTGTGGAAACGTCTAGCGTGTACTTCCTCAGCAACTTTCCCCCACAATTCGCCCTGAATATCACAGGAATGATACAAATTATTGCTCATATCCCAAAATGGGGTTTTGTTATAAATTTGCGTGATTAATTTTTCTATATCCGTAGAGAATATACTAATAATAAGTCCTAAGCTTAGAGTAAACTAGGTAATTAAACTAGCTACGAGCGACTAATCTCATTTCAGTGGAAACCTTCGCTAATCGCCGGTAGTAGCATGTGGTCGTCTGCTTAAGGTTGCTAACAAAGGACAAGGTAATATTATACTCTGTATATTCAGATTGTTCGCCTGTAGTAGCAGGTAGTCGCTTCCAGTGGACCACCGGCCTCATTGAACCACCTGCTACAGCCTCTTCTACTTGAAGCTATCATTTTTTTACATGTTTCTATTACCCTTAAGAGGGCTTAAAATGTAATCAGGTTTAAACTGTCATAATAAGCATGACTTCCATGTAACAATCAATGGTTTGTGCCACAATGGTTTTTATAGTCGCAATTTACTTTAATTCCAAAGTAAATAAAACTTCTCACTCTAAAGTTGAAACATCAAGGCCAATGTTTTGTAAAGCTTGGTGTCTGCTTTGTCCGGCAAATACTCACATTGCCATTAATATTAATTTCTAATGTCTCTTGCCATGGCCAACTCCCTTGAGAATCAATCTTCTACAGAAAATTAGATGGTTATACCAATCTTTATTAATTGAAGGCTGTAGTTGATTAGCTTCTTGCTACAGAAGCTACACCTACAAAGTTTATTTAATTTAAAGAACTTGAAAAGTGTTTAATTACTACAACTAATTAAAATTATATCTATAAATAAACCAGACTAACTTGTTAAAATGTTCCACCCGCTGGATTAAATCTCTCGTCCAAGCACCCAATGTCTTGAGAGTATGATATGCTACAGTACAATAATTATAATGAAACATTATTAACACAAATATCAATCATTAATATACTTCAATAAGATTCACAGCTATAAAAGCAATTAAAGAAATAAAAAATGCAAGGTTATGTTGTAAGGTTAGTTAAGGGTCATCTTAACTATTTGGAAAACCATTATTTCGTGTTTAAATAAGAAGAATAACAGATATAATAAATTAAATTAGAGGGTTGGAGATGTTAAAAAATCTTGAAAACCATAAAGTAACATGATTTTGGTTGAAAAATTAACTATTTGTGGCACCAAGAGGAAAAATAGCTCCAATGTTTGAACAACAAAGAAAATTAGGTGAAAAGTTGATTTAAGATTTTTCATAATATTATAGATTTTTTGCATATAAAAATATGAATGTAACAATAGTTAGGGATAGAAGATTTTTCTTTGAAAAAATTGGGAACGAGTAATCAAAAATTTGTTTAACTTCTTTTTTTTAAATTGAGGGTTAAGCAATTAGGCACCTCATTTGTAGATGGAATAACTAACTTTTGAAATAAAAATATCACATAAATTTAGCAGGAGTAAAAAAGATTGATTTAATTTTTGTTTCATGGTTTGATCTTCTTTTTAACAACAATGATACAAGTGCAATTATTTACTTTCCTTTTTATTGGCTTTAACTTATAATATAAAATCAGATCTTGAATATGGATTCTAATTGAAGAGGTTTTTTTGTGTGGACTTGTAGAATGTATAAGAAAATTTTGTTATAAAAAAATGTAATAACGTGCTAAAATTAGTTGTTAAAACGAGTCAAAATTACTGTACACCTTATTTGATCACTGATAAAGCTCAGGCTCCCTGAGCGAAAGCTTTGAATCAAATAAATAAGTAAACCACACACACCACGGACTTTTATTCCAACCAATTTCCTTCACTCTTGAATATGGATATTGGAATTATTAAATAAAGATTGTCCAAGATTTTATTTTACCATAGGACTTTTGTAATATGGCCTATTGTATAAAGATATTTGTTAAAAAAAATATGTATTTCTAAATTTAAATCTAATAATTATCTCATTTGATTCAATTTATTTTAATTTTTTTAAATGTAAAAAGTATTTAAAAAGTGATTATTTATATTTGGTTTTTAATTTTTAGCTTGATCAGATTTATATCAACATTTTGAATACAGTTTCCCTTCGAAGAGAACTTATTACACTCTTCCTACATATGCAGATATTATTAGTCAACTTCTATTTCTGACAAGATAAAGTTTAAAATTTAATAATTTACCTTTAAGCCATAAAGGAGGAACTCTTGCTTCAAATATACACACAAAGATATCTTCAAGTACTGAGGACATGACAACCAAACCTTTTATACCTTTCTGCAGATCTTTCAGCGAATCAATCATTGACACTAAAAGTGTATTGTATCGGATTATCTGAAATCATCATTATCAGTTAATTAAAGAAAGCATGTAATTAAATAGTATTAGCGGTATTAAAACGTTAATGATTTTTTCTGTTTATAAGGCCACAACTTTATAATAAGTTAATTTTTCCATGGGATGTATTTTGTGTCAATTATAAAAAAATATATTGATTTATTTTCTAGTCTCCACACTTTAAATGTATTTTAAAATAAATTTTATGTATTATGAATGAAATATTTCACTTTGAAGTAAATTAAAAATTTAAAACTAAGCTATTAAAACTTAAGACTGTCAAAAACATTTCTAAAAAATAAAAATTAATTAATGTATAGATTAAAGTGGTTAATTCTAAATACCTCTTGTAAAAGAACAACATCCAACGGTGACTTATTAGGCCCAATATTTTTATAAGTTGTTTCGTAGTCAATAGGCCTCGGAACTTTTGTCAGAATATCCAATGATAATTGCATGACCTGGAAAAATAAAACACTTTTAGATGGAAATGAACAGCATGAAACTATCATCTTGTCACACATGTAAATTAAACAGAAAATAATTATGTTCCAAAAAATTATACTGTTGATACAGCTGATGGAGTGACTCAGCAACCCCAACTCATGCAAAACATAAATATATATATATATTATATAGGGTATTCCGCATAAGTACCTACAAAGAAAAACCTATGAATCTACATCAAATTTCTGACAAAAAATGGCAAAGTAAACATAGGTCCTATGGAACTTTGTTTTTGAGATATATCGATATATCAATTTTTTCATTTAAGTCTTGCTTTTAGCCATGAACTACCGAATAAATAAAAATCTAAGTAAGATAGAAAGATGCGGTTTGCAGCATAGTAAAGAGGATTAAGAGGACTGCTTCTTAAATCAAGTGGTAAGTCCTCAATGAATCCAATAAATTAATTTTCCAAAAAGATTAACAGATTTTTACCAGTAAGACGTTCCTGAAGAAAATGAGGTCCAACTATTCGGTGACCAATAATACCAGCCCACACATTTACACAGAACTGGTGCTGAAAATGGTGCGGCCTCGGTACTTGCGGAATTACGGAGCTCAAAAGTAGACTTGTCGGTCCACAAAAAAATTAAATGTGACACATTTCGTAATATTCAATTGCAAAATTGTTCCCTTGCAGAATATGGAAAGAACAAAATCATAAGGCTTAAGCTTTAACCTATGCCTCTAATCACCTTTAACCAACTTATTCCCTCCATAGTCAGTTGCAGGGAATAGCTTTCCATTTTTATTATTATAATTACTATTAATTTTAAATTAACATTGCCTTGATCTCCAGAGATATTGCTATGAGATTAGCAAAGGTTAAAAGATGAGTTTTGATTAAAAGCTTACCTGATCCTCCGTAGTGACAGTGCCTGAACTGTCTTCTTGAACATTTAAAGACATGAGTGTTTCACAGAGCACTCTAGTGTCAATCATTAGAGATGTGATATCAGCGTTAGGATGCTGGCCAAACAGCGCCGGGTTATCAACTTGAGGTAGAGCAGCTACAAAGTCTTGGAACACTCCCAGTGTTGTACCTTCAGGGATGTAGTAGTAAGGAAGAGACGACATCCTTTAAAAAAAACAATCATAATAGATAAAATACTAATTTAAAAAACCAATAGTTTTTAACAACCACTATCTAGTAAATATCTTTGTTTATGTCAGAATCCAATTTCAAATCACTTGCACTTTTATTTAACGTAATAAATAAACTGAAGATCAATGTGTGGTTTAGAGAACTATATTCATCAATGATTTGATGAGACAGAAAAGGTTGATAGTAACTTATATTGAGTGCATGAGGTACTCTATTTGAATAATTATCAATCAATTGTCAAAAATTAAAACAGTTATACCAAATGCTTACTTAAAATAAGTGACGTTGATGGCATCATTGTTGAAGTAAGTATTGATATAGGTGAGTAGAAGCCTACGGTCCCAGTCATCTGTAACATGACCTCCGTAGCAGATACCTGCAATCAGATACTTCAGAGCATCCCATGGAGTGTCCTTATACTCATCCAGGTACAGGGCCAGGATATTCTCTGAAACCTTCATAATTCAATAAGTTTAACATTGGAATACGGTTGCAGGCGTAAAACCTATGTTCTAGATGTGAGAGATCTAAACTTTTAAAAAGAGATAACACTTTTTACAATATCCTAAGTTCTAATGTATAACTTTTAAAAAAAAAAAAAAAAAAAAAAAAAACCTTCATGTAAGTGTTAGAGTTGCCTCTAACAGCATAGGAAAAATTAAAAAAAGGTAGGTGACCCAATGAGAGCTTTAGATTATGATGTCTAAACGGTAAGGCCACTAGGCAAACAAAAATATCACTGTCTAAAGGGCTTGGCCCTCTAAAAGTAGGGGCCTAGTGGCTTTATTTTTTTCCCTAACATAGGTTGGCCAACCAGAGCTGTTAGAATTAACTCTAATTTGAATTCTACTATAGTTATCATCATCTAATTATTTAGATTTTTTGAACCCAACATTAATTTACTTCAAAGTCGGAATCATTAAAGCTGTAGATGACATTCCAGCCGAGCTGTTGGAACTTCTTTCTCTCGAGTAGAACTGAGTGAAAGAAACATAGAGAGAAGAGAAGTTTCCTGTACTTGAATGCCATTTTACATGCACCGAACTGAGCAGGTGATATCAGGTTGTACAACCTCTTCATATTTGCCTTTACACCCTGAAAATAGATAAACATATTTGTACAGTTAAATTATGTTATAACGTAATGAACTAGTTCTTAAAAAGATTGGCAACAAGGTGTTATGGGAGGTTCCTTATCTTGGACAATCTGTGATCATACAGGGCTGAAGACTAAGCTTGCTTGCTCCTTAGATGTGCAGTGTACACTCTCTAAAAAGACTATTGCCTTCCCCTATACTTCCTAGAAACCAACAATAGTACTTCACTAATATACAACTTCCAAACTTCTCATAGCCGAAAGTTATATTTATTTTTTAGCAATAAACATAAGATTATTTTTAATTAAATAAATGAATCTCTAGTCTCAATTTAAGTTTTTTTAATGTAAATTATTATTAATTAATAAATAAATACATAAAATTTAACTACCTTTAAACTAGATGTTGTACTAAAAATTAGAAATAAATTATGAGTTTATGTATGTTTATATAAAGTGTACAAATTACTATTCTGAGCTAGTTACAGTTCTTATATTATTCTTTGGTATCAATCTCAATTGCCCCCATGCATCTGTGTTAAGTACAGTACTCTTATAGAAAAGGACCCCTTTTTCAACAATATACAGTAGAGTTTATATCCCTTAGTCTAACTACTCGTTAAGACAAAGGGATATTCAGTCCAACATGCTTTGGGACAAAGGAATATCACACTTTTATATAAAAGAAAGTGTGTATTCAGTTGTCCGAAAGTATATTAGATTAAAAAAAAGTGGGAACCCTTTTCTATAATATAAAAGTGCCGTTAAGTACTTGATGTAAGCAATTCAATTTGTACATAACTTATGTTTTATAACATTTTTTTTTCTATTCTAGTTAATAGAGTATTTTAATTTGATGATTACCTTGGGAGGTTCTGTAGTCATTTTAATAGCAGACTGAAGTATAGATATAGGGAAGTCTGGATGAGGACTTGAACTTAGCCAAAGTCTAAAATAAATAAATATAATTCATCAAATTATACAGTTAAGTTATATGTTCAAAAATAAAACATAAATAAATAAAGTAAAATAAAAGAAAACACTAATTAATGCTCTGTTCACAACCAAATTTCCTGGACACAACAAATCTCAATTTTCTTAAAAAGATAGACACTTGCTCTTTTCTCTTAAGGAAATTAGTTATCAATATATTTACATAATTTTTAAATTGAAAAAAGGTTAAATTTTCATAGAGCAAGAGTTATACAGCCCGTAATATAGAAAATTTACAAATTAGCTCATACATCAACAGTGTATATTATTTTGGAACCAAGTGCGATTTTAAGATATGGGATTGCCTTCTAGCTTGGATTTTATAACTGAACTTTTAAGCAACCTGTATACCCATCAACTTTTATTCAATACTTAATAGTTATCAAATGTATTACATAAAGAATGAAATAATAATGTTCAGCAAGGAACTAACCTGAAATCGGGATGAGTTTCTTTACTTGTTTGTAAAACTTCAATCAGTTTGTCTAGAGCTGGCATCCATGACAGAGATAAGTGACAGTTAGCTAAGAACACCCAGTGACCATGGATAACTCCTTGCTCTATCATCCTGTTACACAATTATTATTATTATTATTAGAGTATTATTATAAACAATTATATGAATATTGTGGTGAATTTTAGGCCGTGATAAATAAAAATGCGAGCCGCATACAAGCCACAAATATACCTAGAAGGGGTAGCAGAAAAAACAAGAAGAGACAGGATATGGGATACCACCATAAGACTTTGTATGGAAGTATTATCAGTTAAATATGGTGGAAAACGCTTAACTTAGATGGATTGGCCACCTTCAAAGAATGACCTAAGAACCTAGATCTAGAAGAGTCCAGGAGGCAAGATATAAGGGAAGAAGATCCAGGGGAAGAAGAAGGATAATAAGGATGGAAAACATCACATCCACCCTGAAAAAAATAAGAATTTCTCCTCCGGCACTTGCTAAGGACAAAAAGGCATGGAAAACCTTTTGGTCATCCCTTACAAACCCGTGGTAGATGAGGACTCGACGAAGAAAATACAAACAAAAAGTAAATAGTAAAATAATGATAATAAATGGTAAACTGTAAGGATAAATATTCTGAGACTTAAGACACTCAATGGTACCATAGTGCTATCATATGAATCATTCTTGGATCATTTGATTAAGCAATCAATGGGTATGACATATCTGGTCTCATTCTTATTGATAGGTACGTAACTACTCCCAACATAGCTTCTTGATATATTTTAGCATAGAATATGCCTTACCAATGACCAAATTGAATATGCTTTTACCCTGTAAAATCCAAGCGAGTGAGACAGGCCCGTTATGCCAACAGGGATCTGGGACAGGGAGCCTTATGTCATTAGACGGTAGCCTAGGGCCTAGGGCTTGTGCCTTAAACATAGGGCAATAGGCCTGGGGTAAGGGGCCTAGGATAAGGGTCCTGTTGTCACAAGCCCTATTTTCATCTGCTTTTGCTTAGTAATCATTAAATTGGTCTGTCTGTCTTGATATTTATCCATCAGTGTTTGATCTAGTTTTGTTTTTGCCTGTATTGTGTTTTTAACATATAGGCCCAGAACATTGATGGTAGTCCTGAGTCCATTAGCAGTAGTCACTTCCGTTTTCACTAAGATTTTGATTTCCTCTCTTGGCACCTTATCTTCGTACATTTTTGTTTTATTTTTATTTAAAGATGTTTGCCTTGATGCACTTAGTAGTCTAAAGCCTTGTCCACACTAGTAGACATGTTGCGCGATTTTGGTCTCAGAGACATGTCTAGCGATTTGTCTATAGACATCGGCTGAGACAAACGGCGTCTACGGTCTCATTGCTAGACCAAAAATCGCATGTCTATGATTTGCCATTCTAAATGGTAGACATGGTGCAACGCTAGGCATGTTGCGCAAAGTGTCTACAAGTGTGGACGCTAGACCTAGACCATAGACGGTCTCAGCAGATGTCTACTGGTGTGGACTAGGCTTAAGTCAGGTATTTATAGTATAATAAGTGTTTTAGTTCAAAATCTTTCTTTTCATTGGTTATTATGTTACGTTTCGATTTCAATTAGGAATTGTTTGCCATTTTTATTGATCTTTCATCTTCCCGAATAATTAAATAATTTCTTGCTTGATGACAATGACAAGTAGCTCCACAGTCAATTATCCATCTGTGTACTTTTATTTTATTCCTGTTAGTTGTATCTGTCATTTTTAAGTGTTTTTAATTTCCCTGAGATTCACTATCATTGTTAACACCTGTAATTTTAGTTTTTTCTACAATTTTTTTAGACACAAACCATTTTGCTCTGTATGCGACGTTTTCCACAAAGCTAGCATTGTGGTTTGCCTGAATGAGGCAAGTGGTGTTTATTCGACACTTCAGATTTAGTTCTATTCTCAGTATAAGGGGGAACTTAAAAACCGAAATAATAAAATATAATAATGTGGCATACACCTCAAGTTAAACAACTGTAGGTTCCATGCCCAGCTACAGAGTGGATTTTTATCTGGCTTACTTTTCTTCTTTTAAAATAAATTAATATAGTAAGGTCTTATAGTTAATAATGTCTTATAGGTAATAGTTAATAGTCTTATTTAAGTCTTTTTAAAAAAAAAAAAAAAAAAAAAAAATAGATACCTTGTGGCATAAGGAGCCTGACCCTGACCAAGAGATAAAGTTTTAAATCTTGTAGACATTTTAGAGGAATCTGCTAAACTTAAGAGTTGCCCAGTAGGATCCACTCCTGGAGATAATACAAAAATCAACGGTGTCTTGTTTGATGAATCCTCTAAGACTCCCCTGATAACAAATAATTATCAAACATAATTAATATATTTTCTCACATTAATATATTAATAAAAATAAAATAAAAGTCCAAGGAAACTCAGGAAAACTATTTGGTTGAAATAACCTTGACAGTTCCACAATCTTATCACTGATACTATTTTAATATAGATATTTGTATTAATTATATACACTAATGAATATTAAAACTTCTATACACAGGAGAGATGCTGTTTCTTTGTCTAAAGAACTGTCAGGCAAAGAAGCCATGAGGCTTAAAATCTATGACATAGTTGGTTGAAGTAGCCTATAAGTAGTCTATTAGCAATCTAGTTTTTTTTCTTTAATTTTTTAACACTCTCCTTTAGGATCTGGTTCTGTAAAATAGAGAATGAAGATACAAGAGAATGGGAACAACCACAAAATAATATCTATGACATAGTTGGTTGAAGTAGCCTATAAGTTATGACCAAGGGTTATTATTACTTGCCTACAGTAGGTTCATAAGTCAAAATTTGTGTCACCAGCCTTACAGACCTGGTATATATAAAATAATAGGTATGTTTACCACTGTTTTAAGAAGATATCTGTCGACACCTGACTGTTGTTGACATGTTGTTGTGCGGACATTAATGTTTTGCGTGAAATGAGTGACAAATAAAAATTTGGTTTAACCAGTTATTTTGCTATCCGCACATGGGTTTAGTCCCAAGGTGGCTGGTTAAGAGAGCTTCCACCATCACAGGAGTATTTATGCTTTAAAATAACATTTAACAGAAATAGAACACTTAAAAGAAAAGTTTAATTAAATTAAAATAGCACATTTAAACAAACAAAAATATTATTAACTGATATTTTCTCCTTGTGATGGCTTGTCTAACAATTAAATTAAATTTAGATATTATTGTATTACTTGACATCAAGAACAGGTGGTTCAGTGTATTTCTGTCCCAGCTGATCAGCAACAAAATTAGTGATGGAGAAGGAGAGTCGATCAGGCCTCAGACAGCGGATAAACAGCATCCTCTGGAACTGAGTGCACTTATTCTCCCACTCACCTGAAATCATCATTACGTCCATATCAAATAAAAAGAATCAAAATTAACTAGGGGATAGGCAACTTCAGACTTCAAGATGATTCAATGAGAGATTCAATAGAGTAAGAAGGCAATTGTTGAGAAGAACCAAAATCTCCATGCATACAATGCTCTAACATACAAATAAATTATTATACAAATTCTGACACACAGATGCGAATCGTGGGCCGTCTTTTTGAAACAAGAAAAAGAAGAAATGAGATTATGAAAAGCGTGGCAGTAAAACACAAGAAGAAAGAGTTAGAAATGCCATAAGAGTGATACAAGTCTCTGAATTTGTCAAAGCTTTCATTGAGAGGTCACAGCTCTGCACTGCAGGTTGAATCATGTCAATAAGATAGGAGAGGAGTGATACCCATGACAAGGTTATGAGTCAAGTCTTATGGTTCAAAAGTCAAATAGATGTTCTACGAGCAGAACAAGGAAGATATGGAGGTATAATATCAGGAATCTAATTAAAGAACAAGGCATCATGTCACGTTCCCAGGCCTCTATCTACTTACCAGAAACATGTGTATTTTATTTATTTATTTTCCAAGGCTGAGAGAATAATGTAATAGTACATTACGTGTCTAGTGCGGAAAGTAGCATTTTGCACGTGAGTGTGGAGTTTGCACCCGAGCGATAGCGATGGTAGTAAAACCACACGAGCAAAGCAAAATGCAGTTTTTGCACGAGTTACGTACCGTAATTTATCTGCGATTGTTGGATTTTAAAAATAAATACAGAAAATAATATTTAATAAACTTCCTGTATGTAAGTTCGTATATCTCTTATGATAAAGATGACATTATTTCATTAGTTGTATTTTGTGCCGAATTAATTATTTCGGGAGGCATATTATTCTCCTCATTTTCGTCATAATGACATAAATCAATAATTGTTTATCACAAAAAACTCGATATAAACAGTTACTTTAATTAAACAAACAGCAAATTAATTTTGTTAAATGTAAACAAACAACTTAAGGTGAAGAATTCTTCTTTTTTACCGCACTAGGGCAGAAAAAAAGAGAAATTATGAAACATTCATGCGCAATGAATAAAAGTACGTAAAGAATCACTTTCTACGCATCTAAACAGAGATACAATGTTTATATTTCGTAACAATCGTAGATAAAATAGTTTTACAGGTTTGTGAAGATTGAGTCATAGTTACCTACCAAAGCCAGAGACAGGAATTTCTACAAATCCTCTGCACTGATTGGTAGAAGAGGACTGGAGTAAGTATCAAATAATAACACGAAGATAAATTCATAAGTAGTTTAGACGGAGATTTTGTGGAGTTTAGATAATATCATGGTATTTTTACTGAAGAAATAAAACAGACATATAAACGTAAACCAGTATATTTTCTGACCACAAGAATATACATGCAATTATGTAATACCGGTTTCGACTTTTAGTAAAAAACTAAGTCAAAATTAAAATTTATAAATAAAGTCTCCCTAGGTAGTGGTTAAGCAACATACTCTGACATAATTAAAAACTCATCCAACTTGTATTAAAATAACAAATTAGCAGCCTTTCACTGTATGACTAACCGTGCACTTACAATCCTATGAAAACTATAGACTACAAAAATGAAGGGTAAAATTATTGTTTTATTTCTTTAGAACACAATATTCACGGAGAATAAGAAATTCAATAAATAACAAGAAGAAAAGTAAGAATCAAATTAATAATATCTACTTAAATTTACAACTCAAAAAGAGATTAACAATTCTAAAACTTAAATAATTACAAGATAAAAAGAACTTTTTATATACTACGTTTTAAAATTTTCTGTTGAATCATATGCAATGTTGATAATATAATTTTCATTGTTATAATATAATGTTAGTAAAAAAAAAATATTTCCGAATTTATTTACTTCACATAAATGACAACCATCTAGAGAGCTGATCATAAACCTATAAAAGGACAAACCTTTGTGCAACGGATCTTGCCAACACCGAATCTAAACCGTGCCATTGATATGCCCCCGTGTAGGGACAGTAAGAGAAGAAAAAGAAAAATGTGTACAAGTAAAGAAGTACAGATGCAGAAAAATTAAACCGATACCTAGGACACAAGTGTAAACAAACCTGGTTGTCACACACTGATTGTGGCCCATCAGACCGCACATTTTTATATTTTTAGTAACAGCGGAAATATAGTAGTTTTAGGAGGGGGGGGGGAACGCAAAATTTTGATGTTTTTTGATAAAATGGGGTGGAAAATTAAACGCTTTCCAGAAGTGTTATATATTTTTGTAATCTACTCTTCAATACCTTTCATTTGATACCCCACACAAAATTTAAAAAAATATATTTTTTTTGCATGACGTGAGTTATCTGCCATTTTGGATTTGAACAGCTGATAATTTTGAGTTCACTATATTTTTCCTGTGAGCACATCAAAACTATCTTTAATATTGGAAAGTTTCATGTTTTTATCTCTTTTTATTCAAAAGTTATTGGAACCGTACAGAGTGACAGACAGACAGACAGACAGACACATGAACGAAACTATAAGGGTTTCTTTTTTTGGTTTTACCAACGAAACCCTTAAAATTGAAAACATCATTGTGATGTGATTTTGAAAAAAATTATTTGCTTCTACTAAGAAACTTATAACCATAAAAATAATAACATTATTAAACGTGAGCACTCACACTAGGGTAGCTTTACACTATGTGAAGGAAAAATATTATCAAAATATAAATAAATAATCACATGTTAAATTAAAAGTATTACCAATAAGCTCAAGCGATTCAGGTGAAGTGCTGAAGTACCAATCTTTCCATTCTTTAGGGAACTGTTCGAATATCTTAGTAACACCATGAAAACCATGAACCTTATCTAGTTCAGTTATATTATCCCATGCTTCTTCTGGCATCCAACCTAACAATTAAATCAACATTATTAACTTATAAATAATATCACACTAATAGACCCCACCTTCCTCAACAGATCCATTATTGAATCAAGCACAATTCCAAGTTGACATGGATTGAATGAAATAATTAATAAGATCAGAAAATCATCTCTGAAGAAAAGTAGACAATTAAGTCACTTAATAATTTATTAGTTATTCTATTCAATTCAATCTATTCCTGAGGAAATAACAAATGTAACTTTTAATCACAATTAAAAGATTAAATATGAGATGTGCTTACCGCAAGGGTTCTCCATCTGTTCATCTCTGTTGAGGACAACTCCTCCTTTAAGTAGAAACTGATATTCGTAGATCTGTATCTCTCCTCTGTGTGTAAGGATCTGAATGCACATGTAAAATGAAAACAACAGCTTGTGCTTCTCAAACAAACCTCGACAGATATTCCTGTAAAAACAAAGTCAAATATTAGAATTATTCTAAGCAAAAGTAGACAAAAAGAAAATATTTGACGGAAGTCTACAAAACGTCGACAACTAAGGTATGGCCAAAGTCACTGTCGCTGTTAGTGGAGGAGGAAAGACATTGCTGGTACTAAATAAAACTCTATATTCAGAAGTTACTCTTCTAGATGGTATAACAGCTTGAATACGATATGGGACACTACCATCTATTGTCATCTAAACCAGCGTTTCCCAACATTTTTGATGCCAGGACCCTAAAAATTTCTCCTTAACATTTTCGCGACCCTACCTTCAATATAGTGTATTGCATATTGCATATCCTAAGGATTGCAGGGATACATGGCTCCAAGAGTCTTAATTTAACTAAAATCATTGCAGGATTAGGATGCAGGGACTGTAGACTGATTTATTTTTTTTTAAAAAAACCTGAGCACACTGATCTCAATGCGTGACTCTCAATATGATGACCCTTTGTCGGAAGTTTAAAGAAAATATATTAAAGCTTCTAGAAAGTTTTATTACTCCTCGTTGCAACACCCTTTATTTTGTCGCTTTATTTTTGCCAAAGTTTCAAGTATTCATTTTTATCTTTTCCTAATGAATTTTATAGATATAATTTTATTATTTTTACTTTATTAAATAAAATGTATATACCTATTTTGATTCCATTGTACTTATTTATATATTATGTTGTTGTTTTTTTAAGTATATTAACTTTTCCTTACCTTTAAAGGAGAAGTATTGTTTAATATAAGATTTTTCGCGACCCTAAAATATTTTGTCATGACCCTATTTTGGGTCACGACCATAGGGTTGGGAAATGCTGATCTAAACCATCTTTTAAGTGGGTCCAAGTTATGCCATTATTCCTGTATGACAGCTCAGAGGGCATTAAGGGTTGTAGATGGACTTGGGATATTCTCCCATATGCCTCCAACTTATCATATCCCAAATACATTCTTTAAGATTGAGATCTGGACTTCGATCAGACCAGTCCATTGTCAAGATTCCAACCTCTTGAAAGTATTGTTTTACAAATCTGGCATTATCGTGCATTAGCACAAAATTTTCTCTGACGTAGGGCGCAAAGGGAATCAGATGTTGTTCAAGGATTTGTAATGCACCTGTGACTCCGGTTTCAATGGTTAACTCTGTACAAGTTGTCAAAGAAATTCCACCAAATCATCACGAGCCTCCACCAAATTTAGCTTTGTATAATATTGCATTTCATATATCTCTACCAAGGTCTCCACCACATCTTAATCTGGCCATCTAAATGGTCTCTTATCCAGTTTAAATGTTTATTAATTTGAAAAGAGTATGCGTTAATAAGTTGTAAAGTAAGAATCTAAAAAAATCTCACTAGGAGGACTGCCATCGCAGATAAGTTAGCATACTTGTAACCTGCCTGAAACTAAGGTATAACACTAACATATCTGGTTCTCAACATAGTATATCGAAGAGATGTGAGACGTGGTTTACACTCATGATAATAGCAATGTTATATTGATGTGTCGGTAAGCTTTCAGATAAATAAATAGTTGCTTCTACAATTTGGGCTTCAATTTCCAACAAAATGAAATGATCAAGTTTACTGCTTCATCAATATTGTTAACATCTAAATGAATACCTGTACACAGAGTAGGTGTGAGTTTCATTAAGAGAAACGAGTCTCTCATCGATGTCATCACTCTTCTTACTTTTCCTGATAGAGTTGACAAATATATCATTATACGAGTCTAGAGACCACTGGTACATGGGATCTATTCTCGACATATCGTTAAGAACAAAGAACAGAATTGAAGCTCTCTGAGCACAAGGTCTGTAACCCTGCAAAAGAAATATAGTATATTCAGACACTTTTAGACACATCAAACTTTACACTAAAAAGAATAATCCTGATATAACTTTAGTTGATAAAGAAACGACAACCAAAGATATATCATATCCTCAAGGTATAAGGGAGGATTCTTTACCTTCAATAGGTATGGACCTTGGGCACATGCTCCTAGCACAATTCCAGGAAATGAATATCCTAAATTAACATCGGACCACCTGGTTCTATGTAAATTGTAGGTATGGAAGAATAAGGAGACAACCTGTACAAGCCAGTTATATTGCTTTGGAGGTAAGCATACCCTCATGTCCAAGTGGGGTTGTGATTGCTCCTATAGTCACCGTGAATTTAAGCAAACTTTTACCCATGAAAATATCAAGGACACCAATTTGTTTTTACCTTCTCTTGCCCATCCCCCCTTATGATAACAAAGACCAATGAGTGTTCTTTGGCCTAATGACTTATGGAAGAATCCGAGGCCTTCATTAACCAGATTTTGTCAATCTATCAAATTTGAAATTTCCAAGGAAACGAATAGATGGAAATGTGGGCAACACAGTGGCGGATCAACATTTGTAAAGCTAAAACCACAAAATAACAATTTAGAATTATTGAAAAATAAACCCAAAGATGAAGAAGCTTTGCAGTTGGGGTAGTCCAAACAATAGTGTTGAAACAATGTGAGAGGAATAAGAGGTCATATCACAATTTGGTAATTTTGAGAATCAATGTTTAAAGTTCTTCCCATGGCATTTTTGATCTAATCAATTGAGACATTTTTCTTCAACCATAGAGGATACTCTGAACATTTGGCTTTAAATAGTATCTCTACATTTGGAAAAAAAAGTATAATTATTATTGAATGACTGTATTTACCAATACAAATAATAAAAAATAAATACTTGCAGTGAAAGAAAATAAATACTTAAAATAAAAGAGTTCAAAAAACAATACACAACTTTGATACAGATATATGATTTTAGAAAAAGATATGGTACATTTGTATTCTATGTTACCTCTCTGACGGAATCAATTTCCACTTCAGTTGTTATGGATACTTCAAGCTGTTCATTGACTGATATAGCTGTGGCTTTAGATGTTTTCAGAGTGTTAAACAGTTCATCGTTATCCAACAGGGAACCTTCACTTTCATTCAGCACTCTTGACAATAAACAAAACAACACAGATGGCAATGATAAAGTTGCCACAACAAGTCTGAAATAAATACTTGTTTTCAGTCTGATATTTTAGGAATGTATTCATGTTGAATACAACTCAAGGAGGAAAATCGACTTCGAGGAAAATTTATCAATTTTGCCTCAGGAAATGATTTTTCTGAAGATGTTTGCCAAATTTCATCAAAATCAGTCCAGTAGTTTAGGCTCTAAGCATCAGCACAGATGCAGGCTAAAGCATTATTTTAAAAACCACAATTTTGGATTCAGGGTGACCTTAAAACGTGTAAATCCGTCACAATATAATTTTTGAACCATCACAATACTTTCTCTCAATAAGGCGGCTTTCACACTACGTGCGAGACCGAGCGAGGCTGAGCCGAGCGTTTTTGTATTCACACTGCACACGAGACTGAAGCCCATCGGCCGATTATCTACCTTTTCGGCAGCCGAAAAAGCTTAGCTAACAAAAATGCTCAAAACAAATTTCCCGGATCGGCTCAGTCTTGCCTGGCGTTTAATGTGAATAGCCCCATGCTGATACATGTGTTTGGTTCTCAAGAGGAAACGGCCTCTCTTGGTCTCACACGCAGCGTGAAAGCCGCCAAAGACTATTTTCTTTCGCTACAGAAAATCAACGATGGGTAGCAATGGCAATACTCTTTTAAGCTAATCATGTAATTGGACAAATAAATATGTTAAATTTGAACATGGTTCATGGTCTAAATTATAATTCACAAATAATGTTCCAGGGTGTTGCTTCTCTCCTCTTCAGGCTTACCATAAAAGATAGAGGTATAGTTTGGCTCTACTAAGACCCTTCATGGCTATAACAATATTAGGCAGACAAAATAGATGAGGACTAATCTATTTAGGGGCTATTGAGGTTGTCTCACTGAGATGGTAGGGTGAAATTGGATATTCTATCTAGGAGCAAGGGCTGGCCTAGCTCTACATCTTCTTTGCACTGAAGGCTCAAACTTAGATTGTACTTGTTAGATTGCATAACAGTGTTAATGCACCTTAAGAAAAATATTTGTTTACAAGAACAGTATACATAAAACCAAACAGGAATCTATACAACATAAACACAATATGAGCCTAGCAGTACTACTAGCCTGACAAGTATTATTAATGTGCTAATATTAGTTTAAACCACTTTATGTTGGATATTATTTAATTAATTAAACATTGAAAATAAATAGAGGAGAGAGTATAAGTATACCTGAGTAACTCATCTTCAAGTTCTTTAAGTGTTCTTTTGCCTGTAGCAATGTTTACAACAAGACTGTCTTTTATCTGCTCCAGTCTAGGCTTATCTTCTCTAACCACGAGACCCAGTAACTGAGCTTGCAAACCTTACAAAACAAAGACATTTTTCAATAATCAACAAATAAAGAAAATATTTGCTCTTTATTTTCCTTTCAGTCCATTTGTTTTTACAGAAAATGGATTATGAGGTCAGAAACCTTAAATAATTAAACCAAATGCAATTTAAGATTATTTTAAAATCTAATTTCTTAAGGGTTCATTGTATTACCCTAATTGTGACAGGATATCTTAACATTGTGCTAAGTTCTAGAGTGTTTTCTGATGAAGACCTCATAATGAGACAGAAATTCATCAGAAAAACTATATTATGCATATGCACCAGACTACTAATAAGTCAAGTTTTTCATTATTATTAATTAATTAAAACTTTAAAATAATTTAATTACCTTCATCTTTAATGGCGAAATTAACTATTGTTGTCAATGTACAAATCTCAGGTGGATAGTGAGGATTTCCAAGTTTAGTAGTGATGAAAAATCTAAAGTTAAAACTATATTCAGCCAGTCTATCTCCAATTTTGATGTAGTATTTGGTTCCTAGAAATAAGTAGAAAAAGGATAAAAAAACAAAAATATTGACATAAGTACTCCTTTTTTGTACAAAAAAAAAAAAATAAATAAACCAAAATCCATCAATGAACCAAAATGTGTATTTAGAAATTCAATTAAAAACAAATTCCTGTGTAATTGAAAAAATTTTACTTGAAAATGAACAAAATTATAAAAAAAAAAAAAAAAATAGGCTAGTACAACAAAAAAACAAATGAGTAAATAATATAAAAACAAAACACAACAACAATCAATAGCAAATATATTTGCAAAATAAAAGAGCTTTGTGCAACTTAAAATAGGTGTGTACATATTATTTTTTTAATGGATGCAAAATCATTTCCTGTGCTTAAATACTATAAAAATCAAGCAACAAGAATAAATGTTGAAACCTTTAAAGATGATAGATTTTTGCAAGACGGGTACAATTGAAGGATCAATAACTTCTGATATATTCTGAAGAAGTACAGGGTTACCTGAAGCCATTGCCATTTCGATGATTTTCATGTAATTTGGCACACCAAAATCAACTACTTTCAGACCCTGTGTGACAAGTTGTATTTTATGCATTTAAATCAAATTAACTTTAGATATTAATAACTAATTTTTACTAAGAACCTTGTCAAATATTGTTTCCAAATGCAAACAGTTTAAGGAAATGTTAATTTTAGGTATAGTTCTTATACAAGAGGAATTATGAAGATTCTAGAAATTTGTAAATAAAAACCTAATTCAGCATTATTGAAATCATTCATTTTTGCCACTTAGAGGCCTAAAGGCCTTTTTCCGAAAAAGGCATTACAAATTTTTTCAAACCTTCTTTAAAAAAATGCAATATATTCTTCACCCAATTATTTAAAGATCTTTTTTCTCATCACTTAATGATTAAAATAAGTCCCATGAAGCAGTTTCATCAACGATGGAATCAAATGTAATCACTGGGTATAAGGTCAGGTGAGTATAGGAACGGTGCAGTCTTGTAATAACTATGAAATAAATGCTTTTTTCCTCTTTTAAAGAACTACAAATTGTAATAATGACAATATACAAATAATAAAAATACGTCAAAACAAAACGTGGCGGGGAGAGACAAGGACGGTTTGTAAAATACAGGAGTAATTCCCATCTTAAGTCAGCCTAGACTTGGGTGGAAAGTTTTAGTTTATTTTCCTTCACAAATAAAATGATTAATTAGATTAATATTTAGCAAATGGAAGTATTGCCCCCTCTTCTATAATCTTATCTGATCAAATACAAACAATAATTTGTCCAACACCAAATTAGGTTGAAATGTATGAAGGAGTTCAAATTAAAAATGTATAATTTCAACTTACATTAGCCATTTCTTTATTTCTAATCCATTTCCATCCCTGGCACTGTGGATCTACGATAAGGGGCCACCTAGTGCCCCTGGTCACTATAATACCGTTCTCGGAACTGAACGAGTCTGTAGGTAGCCCCTGTATGTTCCACTCTCTGATAGCGGCAGCATCAGCCAGGAATTCATCCACTCGGAACTCTTCTGAGTAAGGCAACTCTGCATCTTTTATCTGGCCAATTTGTAATACATTATTTTACAAATAAAAATATCAGATTTTAAATTATTAGAAGCTTAATGATGAGATCTTTTAAAGCAAGTAGTATGTAAATAAAAAAAATAAAAAATCAGGAATACAAAGAAGTAAGATAATTGTATTTATTTTGTTATAAATACATATGTCCCCCAGTCATCTACGATACAGTTATAGTGAGAGCATTCATAGAAAATTCAGCACCTCTAAACCACTCATAATACAACTTATTTATATTAAATTTGATTTACATGTCCAAAAAAATTGAGGATTGCTAGCTACCAAAAATGATGAAAAACACAGAAAACTGTGGTAATCTTCTAGTCATTTAAATTAGAAATATTGCAAAAGTGAGCCTTTTAATTCCTTAATAGACCTAACTACTCATAAAGTGATAATTTACTTTTTTGAAAATGGTTCCGATGATTTTGATTTAAAAATGTGTAAATGAAGTTCATTTAAATATCAATAATAACCACCTTAAGTCGCTATCCCGGGAAAAATCTAGTTTCAGAGGCAATGGTGCATAAAGATGGAGAATGGTTACAAGTCACAATAAAAATATAATAAGTACATGGGAGAGTTTTTCTAACAAACAATTGTTTTTATCTTTTTGATACCCTAAAGCTAAAGTATATTTTTTAACACCTAAACTTTTATGTGTGGAGAGACATTTCATATTAATTCCACTAGCATAGCTCTTCTACTAACAAGAACATTTTTAATATTTAATACTAATGGACCAATTGAATACTAATACTTGGTGTAGCTGAGTGGTTAGCATACTCACAAATTCTAGCCTGAAACCATGTCATTAACAACCATCTGGTGATGGTTAGAATCAAAGTGTGATAAGATAATATGATCCACACTGATGATCATATCATAGGGAGTCAAATAGACAATCTCCTCTTGTCATGTATTAAAAAGGTTGTGAACTGCTTTTTTGCTTAATGCAACCCCCCTTCTCGCCTGAAGAACTTGAAACTTTAGATTCAAGAAGAAAGAGAAATAAAGAATAGTAATAAATTGACGGATACTTACAAACTTGAACCACTCAGCGAGGAGCTCTTCCCTGTACTGAGATACAAATGGTCCCATGTAAGAGAGGAAAGCAGTTGCTATGAGCACATCTCCAAGTAGCAAGTCAAAACTAGAGTCAAGCTGAATCACAGTGATCTGCCATCTAACTTTCTCTCCTGACAACCCATCCAACAGTTGAGCAGCTCTATCTAACTTCTTAGTAAGCATCTCCGCCTAAAAACACAAATAATACTTCCATTTGGTACAAAATATCTCCATTATTACATGCTATTCAAAGTTTTTGGAGTTGCAGGTATAGTTATACCCATTTTATCAGGGTATTATTATCTTATACCCATTTTCAATTATGATAGAGAATAGAAAATAGTGAAAACAATTATGATAATGAATAGAAAATACTGACATAACAGAGACATATCACCATCCCAGTTCTATTGTGTTGTATTTTTAACAAAAAAAGTTCAATATTCACATTGTAAGGCTCTCTGAATTCTCCGAAACAAATTCTGAATAATCATAGACTGGTTCACAAAAATACTTCACAAACTTCTAAACCAAATCTGCATGGAATTAAACAATTTATATACCAATCAACAGATACATTCTACTTAGTGTGTATGCACAAATCATGTCGGTGTAATGCCAAACAAAGCTTTTAAAGATAAATAGTCACATTTTAAGGTTCTCCGAATTCTCCAAAACAAATATTGCAAAACCATAACCTGGTTCCTCATTTCCACAAAACTACTTTTAATTACTTAGTTTCTAAACTAAATCCAAGCGAAATTAAATAATTTAAATAACTCGGCACATCCACTTAACAACACTAAAGGATATTTTAATATTGATTGTCTATCTATAAAATATAAATATAAAAGGATTTTGATTACCTTTTTCCTAAGTTCCTCTTTAGTGTTCATCTTTTCATCGTAGTCTCTCTTGAGCCTGGCAATAAGTTGGTGCAGCTGTTCTAACTTAGCCTGGGCTTCTGCTAACATAGCTTGCTTAGCTTTCAGAGATTCCATAGCCTCGTCTACTTTGGCTTTTTTCGGAGCAACTATTCTGAAAAAAACAGACAACACTCTTATCAGGGCAAGAATCCATTGTTTAGGGTCTTCATATCAAGGAAACTATTTTTCTTACAGCTCAAATATTGCAACTTTATTTATTTTTTAAATTAATATTTAGTATTTAAGTTAATAAAATCAGATCTTACCTATAAATTTTTCCATATTTTTCAATTGCAATGACCCACATAGAAAGAGACTTGGCTGCTGTGGATACCACACCAATTTTCTCGGGTTCGAATTCAGGGTTCTGAGTATAATTTGCAACCTTCCTTAAAACTTTATCAGGAATATGGTCTTTATCAAATTCTTTCAGCTAAAAATAACAAATTAATTTAGTACACTATATACTAAAAACTTATTTGAATTGGACTGAATAATAAGGGACCAAAGGCTTATTTCAGGTAAATTAAATTTTGGATTATTTGGAATACAGGGTAGATATATAATTAATAATCCTTGGCACAACAGCCTGTGGAAGGCCTGCCAAAGGCTTATACAACTAATGGATGACAAGAGGTTGGTGTGTATCGAATACTCTAATAAAAACAAAAAAAAATCAGCAATATAAACTTTAAAATTGGCATTATAGTAACCAGAAGAACGCCAATTACTTAAGTTTCTATCAACAAACAAAGGCTAAATTAGAATAAACAATCAAAAACTTGGTTTTCTGGTAAAATTCGCATCACGAAGAGGACGAAGTCCGACATTTTGCTTTCACTGCTGGAAGCATCTTCAGGGGTGTGATGCATCGTGAACAACCGGAGAACTTTAACAGAGAGGATCCTGGAAACCTCTGGTCAGCGCCTGCGCCAAGTAGATAGCAAGAGGTGGTGCCACAGTTACTTTCTGACTTCATACATGACCTGCCCGACAAAGGAACACCGACGAAGGCAGCACCTGCTTGATTGCATCATCCTGACAAAGGATTACCCTGAGTAAAGGAACCCCTGGGAAATCCAGGTACAATCTACGGTCTAGAAAACTAGGTTAAATACGCTGTTCTTCTCTCTAGTCGAAAGTATATCTTGTGTTTGCTTCGAGTCAACATCATGATACACCACACCCCTGAAGATGCTTCCAGCAGTGGAAGCGAAATGTCAGACTTCAACCCCTTCGTAACACGGATTTTACCAGAAAACTAAGTTTTTGATAACAAACCAACCAGCGGAAGCCTACTCACTAAATTAGAACTTACAAGTTCAAACAACTGTCAATTTTGATAAAAGAGAGCTCTTTTCCACATTATTGTTAGATCAAAACAAGAATCACATTAATTTCACATGTTTTAATAGCATATTATTCTTAAATATTGGTAAAGAAAGGTAACTTATGTTGTGCATAGTATTAGTATTTAAATAAAAGACAAAAAAGTCCTAATTAAATTATTAGCTCTAGCTATTACACTTTTAATTTTAGACACTGACAGTATTTAGTCTAATCAAGATTCTGATAAAGAGATGAGATACCTGATTTAAGAAGTTGACATCGCCAAGTTGTCTCTTTGCCTCAGCCCATGTTGGGTCGTTCTTTTTCAATATCATAACAGCTTCCATAACCATTTCAACTTTCTGAGGTGGCTTACCATAAGACTTGATTTCAGACAAATCTTTCTTATTCAGAGCTTCAAGTGCCTAGGATAATAAACAAACAAAATTAATTTGTCAGTTTTCATAATTTAATACAAGAGAATAAATTCATTCTTGAAGTTAAAATAATATTATTACAACTCACAAATAACAACAATAAAAGCTATTTTACATTATTCTGGTACAAGAATGAAAATATAGGTAGAATAAGGCCCTTTTCACTTAGAGGAAATGTGTATGTGATGCATATATGCTCGGAACAGTAGGTGCCGGATACAGAATAAGACTGCCAGGGAAATTAATTATAAACATTATTGGGTACCAAATCTTGCTTGTTTAGAGAACAACCCATAAATAACAGTTAAACAACTCTACCATCATAATGCTGGCTGTTGATAGGTGTGACAGTAGGTACAGAATTTATAAATTAAAGCAATAGGCTTTTTTCAGTTGGATTTTTTCGGAGGAAACAGATTCACTTATGTGGTTTAGTAGGTCTACTCTCATCCCTATTTAGTTGATCTCTTTGTAGATAGATAACAGATACTCACTTTTGTTAATAATTAATAATGCTATTATTTAAGAGAAAGGCAGAAAGACATAAAAAGTCACCCTGCCACAAGTAATGAACCATAAATCCCTATATTTATATTTTGATGGCCAGCTTTGTCAGTATCATTTTTATACTGTCCACACATTGTATACGTAATGTTACCCACACATATTGAAACAACACCAACCTAGTTATATGATAGTTAACCATAGTTGTAATCTAAGTAGTCTGACCTTCATAGCATCTTCAAGAGCAGGCATTGCTTCTTGAAGATCAGCAAGAGCTACATCAGCCATAGCCTGACACTCCACCTCCTCTGCTCTGATCTTAACGCTGTTTGCTGCCACAATCTTCTGCTGTTCATCTGCCTCTCTCTTCTGGCTCATTAACAGGACAAGGAAGTCATCGCAATCCTTGTTCATTTGGGCCACTAAAAAAATATAAATTTCAAAATTTAATGCCCAATTTCTATTCTATAAATGTTATACAAATAATGATTGCAAAAGGAAGTGAATTAGGTTAAGTGTAGTAAGCCAGCCATTAGCAATTTCAAATTCTTTAGGTAAAGTTGCTTATATGTTAAAATATAAGAAGTGAAAACAAAGTCATGTCATGACACTGATTCAGATCACTTAGTTAAATTTATTTGTTCATCACCAATTTTATTTGAATTGACTTAAAACAAATTAGTACTACAGTTCTGCATGGCTTTCTCTAACATCACATATAATTTTTTTAAAATCTTTTGATTAGATTTTGATTATTTCAACAAGAAGATTTAGCAGAATTTAAATTGCTCAATATCCAATGCCCCATGGAGCAGAAATCTGGGTTAATTCATCAAATCAAAACCTGGTAATTATAATATAAATATAGTTGATGGATCTTTAGGTGTGAAAATTAAAACATTACTCCATTATTGTTTTAAGAACATAATGGTATCAACATATTCAACCTGGTAATTTTAATAAATCCAATAAATATTAAAATACTACTCCAATATGAATAACACATTCAGTAAAGATAAAACAACTTTCATTCGTATAGAGAACACAAAAATTTTAATATCAATAACACAGCTTCAATAAATGTAATAATTTCAATATGGATAAATAAAGTTATTTAATATATTAGGTGGCCCAAACATCCTACACCATAGACATTAAAATTGATTTCCAATGTAATTGCCACCTAAAGGCCTCCATACACAGTCAAAATGTTTGCGCAAACATGATGTTTGACGTGTATGGCCTAAATTTGTTCGACATCAGGTTTGCACAAACATCATGTTTATGCAAAATGTTTGATCGTGTATGGGGGCCTTTAGTCAAAACACAATGTAAGTCGTTATGGTGAAAGATTGTTGGGTACCTTGTAGATGAACAAGATACCTTCAACTGTGGCCTTTTCCAATTCAACTGTCATTTCAGATACTTTTTCACTTGTTTCATCAATTTTATGTAAACCATTTCTTAGTTTATTGGCTTGATCTGCCATCATTTTTCTCTTTTCAGCCAAAAGCCTGAAACAATCCCAAAAACAGAGCTCTTCTTAGCCATAACTAAACCATTAATTATTTCTTTTATTAAAAGTTTATAAGAAACATTACAGAATCCTGTAGTTCCTTTTTTCTTTGGCACAAATCATGCTTAAGCTTAAATATTATTGTAGTTACATTGTCCCATTAAAGTATGGAACAAATATTATTTAACTATGGAACATGAAGGTCCATTTTGTTCACAATTTTCCACTGACAGAAAAATTGACATATTGTATTGAATACTAACACTTTATATCCAGCGACAAGTTCCAAGTAGTTGATGGGTGTGACATAGTTGTATCTCTTGAGTTCGCAGCGCATCCTGTAAGAATATCTACACACTGAATCATGGATCAGTGAGAAAACAATTGACACAGCCTCTCTTAACTTCTCCTAAACAATATAAAGAAATATTTACATAAACAATCTCTAGAACTACAATTAGATTTACAAATAGAGACAGCAGTTATGTTCCTTCCAATTCTTTAATTAGACCTACATTTCTTTAATGCTTCCCAAACAGTGTGCCGTGAGGCCGACCAGGTGTTCTGTGGGATCCAGAATAAAAAATAATAAAATCCAAACTCAAACTATTCAGAATAAAAGAATGCCTGTCCATAGAAGTACAGTGGGCATACAGTTTAGTTCAAACGGAGATTCAAAGTTGACTAAGCGGAAATATCATGAAACATATTTGTTTTTTGGATTTACATCAACATCAAATGAAGAGATACCTTAGTGTGTCATCTGCAGAGAACGGCTATCAAATAAAGTGCCATAGTTCCAAAAATAAACAGGGTCTTAGTTAAATAATAATTGCTATACAATCAAGTATTTATTAACCATTTAATAAGTGTTGCCATAAAAATCATGGTAACTGCTTAAAATAGCGAAAAAAGTGATTTCCAGAAATGTAATTTTCAAAAAATTTGTTGTTAAAAAATTATGTCGCCAAGTTATAAATATAATACAGTCAATAGCATTAAAATGTTATAATTATTTTTTAAGTGATAATATTAACACAAATATCAATTTTCCTAATAATTTACACTCCTTTTTGAAAATCCTTATACATATATAATATATTTTTTTATAAAATCTAGAAGGTTTTTAAAGAATTAAAAATTATTATAGTTTTATTTCTTCTTTTTACTGACCTGCTTAGTGACCATTATATTTTCTTTAGGATCGTGGACCTGGAAAAAAAAAAAATAATAATAATAATAATTTAAACATTGATATTTATAACTATGGATTGAGTTTTACTGCTCTCAAAAGGGTAAAGAAAAGGCTAACATCCAATGTGGATGTTATGCACACATGATGATGGATGTCATGCATCCAAAATGGATGGATTGCTATAATATTTCAGATATTATAATACATAATATAATTTATGCTAAGAAATCATTCAATTTATATTAAATTAATACAACTTACTATACTTTAGATAAAAATTATCTTTCTGAACAGTAATTAACAAAAATCTTACTCTTAATGGCTCAAATTTTAAGAAGAGTAAAAACTGGATGGTAAGTTTTTAAATACATACCAGTTTTAACAATAAATTGACCATTTTCGAAATTTAAGTTCATATCATGAACATTAACTTTAAATTTATTTCACTCCTTTTATATTTCACAATTGAGAGTTTAGACTTTAACCCAACTAAAAATTATTACCGCATAACACTGGCAGATAATTGTGGTAAAATATTGTAATTCTTTTGTTGGGAAATAAAGAGCTAATTGGTATAAAAATGTATATTTTAAAGAGAGACTGCTTCATTTTCCATTTTTAACAAGTAGTTAATCACTCCCGTTTGCTGAGAATGTGTTGAGAAAAATGAAATGTGTGGATCCACACCTGTGTGCTCTCCTGTATAATTACTAAATGTTACAATTCATAGATGATACTGATGTTATGTAACAGCACCAAGCCAGAAAACCTATGATTTCTTACAATTTTGAGTATAAGCGACTTACAGGTGGAACACCAGTAATGGTGGCCAACATGTCTACATCAGATACAAACTTCCTTGCAACCTCAAGCAGAGCTGAAGGTGGCCACTCCACATACCAGTCTATAGTCGTACAATTTATAAGAGAAGGGTACTGCCTTAGACGATGCCTAAAACAAAACAAAAAAATCATTTGTATTGACAAATATATATTTAAACTTACTAATATATTACATAATACTATGTTTATGTTAAAAATAAGTTGTGTTAGAGAAAAAAAGTTTCAATACTAAAATAGTTTCTTTAAGGAATACTTACTGAATGCATAGAAGTAACAATAAATCTAGATAAGTTGTAGCTCCAAATATGTAAGTAATCGCAATAATATATTAAAACAATAAATATAACAGTATAAATTTGTAAATCTATTGGTAAATTTGTAGAAATGGAGTTTCTACCAATCTCCACCCACATCTCTACAAAGAGCAACCAATCTCTATCATGTTCCTACATTCTACATTCCTACATTTCTTTTTTTATATATATATAATTCCGGGGGGGTTTTACACCCGAAGACAAGACGCAGGCCACTTAGGTGGGCCCATAGAACAAACCCGGGTTAGGGACCAAAATCTTCACACCCTCGTGTCAAGATATGCTCGTTAACCATGACACCCCTCCTAGTTGTATTACAAACCAAGAGTGTCATTATTATGGTTTCCAGGCCGAAACCTGGTGGCGCCACTCTTTCGAGGAGCTTCCCATTTGTTTAAACAATGCTGGGTGGACATTAAGTGCGGGGCCCAGTCCGGGAATCGGACCCAGAGCTGTGGTCAGAAGCAGTCACCCATCCATCTTCTGACCCTGCTCAAGGCTGCTTAACTTGCCTTATTGCAAGGCGAGGCTCTAGCCTCTGAGCCACCCAGGCCCCCAGGTGAATTTGTTACTTAATTGAGAAAACTTAAAGATTAATTTAGAAAAAAGTTAAATACCAAGAGTCAATTTTTAATACATTTTACACCCAACTGCTCAAGAAAAAAAGCAACATTTTATTAAATATAGCATAATATTGTGCATAAATATATCATATTCCTAGTAAATTCTTTTAAGTCACTCAAGATATAAGTAATAATAAGTAAGAATGACTTTTTCAAAATAGCTAGTCTTAAGAAACAACAGGCTATCATCGAAATACTTCATTTATACCTACTACCAGTTATTATAAATTTCCTATCTCTCTAATGCTGATTATGACCATGCACATTAGAAAGCTAATTTTTCATACAAATTTTTAAGTTTTAGCTAGTATTCATACTACGGAAAGATTAAATTTTAATTTAAATTAATTTAATTGATTGTACTAGATACAGGTACTAATTGAGTACTTTATAATTATAAGCGTTAATTCTCTGTCTACTTCTATTGCCGTGATTATTGGCTTGCTAGACTTGTAGAAAAGCTTGGATTCAGGACTTGGTATCGGCAACGACAGAGAAAATCATTCTCCAGTATAGCTCAGTTGGTTAGAGCGCCTATAAGGGATATATAGGAGGCCCGTGGTTCAAGTCCCGGTGCTGGGGTCTATTTTTCTCTGTATGTCTCCCGTAGTTAATGATAATTATAATTTGATTTAAAGCTAATTTTTCATTTATCGAATCAATTGCAAAGAGACAATATTAATTAAGTAAGATTACCTGAAAGCATCTCCTACGTAACTCATTGTAATGACAATATGTAGATTACTTCTGACCCTGTCTATAAGGAATGAATAGATTACTTCACTCGTTGGAACCAAACCTGCTTTCTTAGCTGGATTATACAAAGCCTCTTTAATCTGAAACAATAAAATGATAAAAATAAAAAATAAAAAATTGGAACTGTAAATTTTAAATAATAAGAAAAAAAAATGTTCACAGGCTAACGGCATTACAGACTAAGACTTTACATACTGTTTGTTATGGAATGTTATAACGTGTACTGTATCCATGATTCGATGGATCCATCAAATCATGGATGTGATCCAGTTTACTAGTTCGTAAATAATAAATAAACTAAATAATTTCTGAAAACTAAAACTAACTTAGTAGAAATTTAATTCCTATTCAGGGATTCAAGCCAGTTTAAACTTCATCTGTATTAAAATGTTCAGTTTTAACTTCATCTGTAATAAAATTTTCAGTTTAAACTTCATCTGCATTAAAATTTTCAGTTTAAACTTTATATCTATATTAAATCCTAACTCTTCATGAAACTATTTACATGGGAAGAAGGGCTGTTCTCTTTCAAGCCTTACATTAAATATTTTGCTCATCATTAGTTTGCCTGCAGTCCTACCTTTTACAGCCCTTTATTTTTATTAAACAATGTCTCCTGTTAACATAATTATTATAATGATTTAATTTAACTTCAGGGGTTATAAAAACACTTTTTTATACATAAAAAAGTGATATTTCATCCCTTAATTGGGATATCTTCAAACCTTGTTTTGAAGTCAATGTTACATTTTAAAATATTCTTCACCAGTAATTTGGTAAAAAGTCTGAAATTGCTAATCAGGGTATAAAACCTGATGTGAGTCAATCAACTGACTAGAGTCAGTTGATTGAGCCCTATTGATCATGGTTTGAGGACTGAAACAAGGAGGGGCAACTCATCCGAACAGCCTACCCATTTTGTTTAAGCTATGCTGGGTGAACATTGAGCAGAACACCGGCGGCACACCCATCCAACTATAATGCTTAACTTGACTGATTAAAAGCCAACCGCTCTACCCTGTGGGCTACCCCAGGCCCCCAAATAAGCAATTAGATCTCACCTCTTCAAATTCTTCAGGCTTGTACAAGTTAGGAACTTCTCCAGTACTCAAAACGTTGTTAATAATTTCCAAAAATGATTCATCGGTAACCTAAAAAAAAATAAATATACGTTTAATTAAGAAAAAATAAAAATATTAAATAGAATAGCAGTTAATCATTTTAATAAACAATCATTTATCCTAGTATTTAGCAAAGATTAGACAGCACTTATTTATTAAATTTTATTTTAAAGGTTATGCAGATAATTAAAAAAACACATTATATTCATAAAGGAATGAAAAAAAAACCTGAGTATCACTGAAGAGAAAGCAGGAAGGTGTATCCTTGACTCCAGCTACTGAGTATAATATCTTTAAATCCTCTCTAAACTCAATAATTCCATAATTTCTTTTAATTTCAATTTGGAACAGAGTCAAGTCACAGACATATGAAGAGATACGAGCCATCGACTGACGACCAATGCCACCTAATTAAAATAAAACAACTTAAAACATAAATTAATAGTCAAATTACTTAAAAGATAATCAATTTTAGTTTAGAATAAGAAGGAAACATACCTGTGAGTAATACAGTGAGCCTTCATAGCTCCAATTTTATGGAGAGATTACAGTAAAAATATCAATAAAAAATTAATGGGCATAAAACTTCATTTAAAATTACTACTTGCAAATTTCTAGGAGTAACAAGCGTTGACATAAAAAATTATGGTCCTCCTTAACTACCTTATTCTTCCAATGAAGGGATGTGAGAGATAAGCTTAAAAACTAACATTTTCATTAGAATTCGATATAACATGTCATACTTAACTTAAGCATTAAGGCCACACAGCTAAAAATAAATACAAAATTTGCACAAAAGTCATTGAAAACATTGCGAATGTTTATGGATAGAAAAATGTTTTTCTGTTTTTTTTTTACTGACGTATATAATTTGAATGCTTATGTTATGTAAGGCATATGTTATATCAAATTAAAACTAACCTCAGGGTTTTAAAATCCTGAGCTCTTATTGGCTCCCCACTCTATTTTTACTTTCTCATATAAAGAGAAATTATTATGATGGCACGAAAATTCAATTTTGATGGAATTTTACGTTTTGAGGTCCTCTAGAATCCAAAAAAGTGGTTTTTAAAAAATGTCTGTCCGTGCAGGCGCCTCGAGCCTAAACTACTAGGCTGATTTTGACAAAATGTTGCATACATGTTGAGAAAAGTCATACCCCGAGGCGAAATCGAGAAATGAATTTTAGCTCCAAATTTTGGGGCACTACCCTCCAAAAACTAAAAAATTATTTATCGAAAAGTTTCTGACGATTTTGAATAAACAATTCTAAAATGTAGTCCACTTAAACACAAAGTAAACGATATAGGCCGTTTTCTCCGGGAAAAATCTAGATCCTGAGACAATAGCTTTAAACGTGGACAGAGAGAGGCCAGGTTTGATTCCCCGCTATGGAGAAGTTATTTGAAGGATAAATTTTGATGATATGTTCAATAATTATTAAATGTACCTCCGAAAACTAATACATGGAAAACACTGGGCTAAGTAATTATGAACTCATACATGAGGAAGTTTGTCTGAGTTGTCTCGGAGCGATTTATTTTTTTAGCGAACGCACTAACTCATTTGGAACATACTGAAACTTACTTCCCTGATAAATTAAACCAGAAAACAAGCAAGACTTACCAATTCCAACAAGAAGACAGTGGCCCCTAGGCTGAGATATGACTCTGGCACACCTACAGATATGTTCTATAGCCTCCTTGAACAAGACAAGGTTCAGTCTTGAGGACCCAGCGCTGTCATTATACTCATCCATCTTCTTCTCTAGGTACATTCTTAGAATACTCATATCTAAGACATCCTCGTAAAGCTGGTACTGATTCATAAAACTACCTATAAATAAACAAATACTAAATTCACAAAAAAAAAAAAAAAAAAAAAAAAAAAAAGTAAGTGAATGAGCTATATGTTGAAAAAAAAAAAACTGTCAGGAACACTCATTCATATAAAATTTGACAGATTAGAAATTGAATATGCCATATTAAATCTCCATCAATGCGGGATTTAAAGTTAGGACTTTAACCAGGATTAAAAACTATTTTTTTTTTTTTTTTTTTTTTTTTTTTAAACAAAAATTATGATATTAAGCTTGATTTTCTATATGTCAGAGTTTCTTATACCTCCACTCACAATTTTTGTAATTTCAGTTTTTGCATTTACAAATACAAAGATTTTATTTCAACTTTTCATAGAAGAGGTGACAATGTTAGTGGGGGATTTGATTACAAATACATATATGATCGCCATCTTGATTCAAAATGGTGTTGGAAAACCCTTTTACTTAAGTTGTTCAAGTCATAAAAAGAAGCTAACTTTCAAATTTTAAGGTTCTAGGGTAAATGGTTCAGAAAAATCATCAAGGTGATTTTTTCATGTAGCACCTAATAGCTAAGAGGAACCTACCTACATAATTTCATGGTTATAGTTCTAGTGGTTTTAGAGATTTTATGAAGAGATTCAGTCAAGAAATCTCAGTCAGTCAGTTAGTGGTATTTAGATTTTATACAGTGAAATCCCTTTTATCAGGTCTTTGTTTCTTGGCGGCCATTGGTTTGACTAAGGCCACTCAGCGGGAGGTAACTTCTCATACGACACCTGTGACACCAACCTTTCTGATCTGGGATATAAAAGATAAAAAGGTCTGTTTAACACTGTTTTGTAAAGATATCTGCCGACACCTCTCTGTTGTAGTTAGTAAAACCGTTGGCAATATGCTATGCGGTGTGTTTTCTTGTAACAAGAATAATTGGTTTAACCGGCCAAGGGTTCGGCCCCAATGTGGTGGCTAGTTTTTTAGGTCAAAATATCAATCTAAACAACCAACCAAAACTGATAGAAAACGACGGAGATTAAATATTTAGTGAAGAATTAAAAGTGAGTTGTGAAAGGTAGAAACTACTCCAGGCAGGATGATGCAATTTTCCAAAAACCACTTGAACATTCCAAAATAGCACTCTGTCTTAGAAGGATTGATGGTATATAATAGGGGTCTTCAATATTTTTGGTTCAAGGGCCAGATCTGAATAAGATGGTCCATAGCAGGCCGGATGAAGAAAGCAACATTTGGACTATTATACTTCACAATGGTAGGGAATATGAATAAGCTCATAAACCATATCCATTTCGGCCAAAAAAACTTATTTAAGACTTGTGCTGATCTTATTTAATGTTTGAAATGGTTTATCATTATGGAGAAGTTATAACTTTGCATTGTTTAGGTTCATTTGTTAACTCTTTCGTGATGCGGTGGGCTGAATGAAAACGTCTCACGGGGGGGTAGTTTGGAGACCCCTGGTATATAATATATTGTTAAACTTTTCTGTCTTATTTCATCTTTTATTAATCTTATGGAACTAATTTAAAGTGAACAAAGGGTTTGAAACTAAATATAATGTTAAAAAAAATTAATAAGACCGCCCTCAAGTCCTTGAGTCTTACAGGATTATTTATTTCTAGACTTATCAACTCAACAATTTTAAACTACAAGTAAAAAAAAAACTACTTTTAAATAGAATAATAAAATAATTGGGAAATTAAGAGGAGTAATAAAAAAGGGTTAAACTCACAGAATACTGGGACTGATCTCCCTGTACAGAGACTGTTGAAAGTAACTTCAAAATTAACACCAAGCTGAGTATTCAACTGCTCTTGGAACCACTCTTGATCACTGAAACAAAAAAAATTACAATCAGCTAAATAAAATATGGTATTTTGACAGACTAGACAAAAAGAGTAAATATCTTAGTTAAGCAAGTGGTCAAATTTGAATGAAAAACTTGATATTATAACTGGTTAACCTTAGAGGACAGTAGTTTTAGCTTTCTTACAAGTTATCAAATGCATTTAAAGTTAATGAAAATAATAAGTATATACTATGTGCTAAAAACAGTTAAAATAACTTTGCTACACTATCACTTATAACATTTAAATTTAATAAAACTAAACAAAGTTGTATGTTAATACACAAATCTGCCAAGTTTAATTAGTCCAATCTGCAAGCACTTTTAAAAACCCAGTTACGTCAAGACCGATTTTGACATCACCTGCTCAGTAAAGGAACAACGACTAAGGCAGCACTTGGGCAGAATTACACTATTCCGACAAAAGATTAACTCAACTGAATGAAGCTCTGGGAAATCCATGTATAATTTACATTCCAGAAAACCAGTATAAATACGCCATTCTTCTTTCTAGTCATCAGTATATCTTGTTGCTTCCAGTTAACAACATGATACACCAAACCCCTGAAAATGCTTCTAGTAGCGGAAGCGAAACGTCAGACTTCAAACATAACAATTAGGCCTTCATTTGGGCCCTTTTTACTAGCCCCGTGGTAGAGAGTTCCAGCCACTTCACACCATCATACCCCTGTATATTGTACCGCCGAAGCGAGTATGATGTGATCATTAGTGAGCCATGTAAATCAGAGTATCACAGCGAGGGCTTGAACCCCGACCTCCTGATCCATTAATGGCAGAGCAGACGTGGTTTAACCCACACGGCCACGCTAGTTCCCAGGATGTAGGTTATCTAAACTAATAAATTAAAAATTACTTGCAAACTGTTTTAGATACGACAAATATCACACGACATTTCTTGTAGTATTTGAAGAGATATTTAATTTAAGGCTTTATTAGATATCACTGCTAAAAAAAAAAAAAAAAAAAAAAAAAAAAAAAAAAAAAAAAAAAAAACTAATTGGATTATAGGAACTGGTGTAGCAAAGTTGTTAGTGCACTCACTAACTCAATATCTATTATTATCAATATCCTACTGGCCAGTATCAATATCGCTGATGATGGCTCACATCCCAAGGTGGTAAGACATGTTTTGCACTGATAATAAGTAGGAAGTGGTAATCAGATAACACTAAGTACTTACTACCCACTATGAGGTGCTCATCTCATAGAGAACCTGCATAATTTCTTAACAGAGAGCAACTTCACAATACACTTAACCCTAGAACGACACACATACTTTTTTTTAAGTAAACTCCACACAGGGGTCAGTGAGACCCCAATCAATTAATGGGTTAAATTAATTAATTAAAGATTTTCTTTTTCAATTATTTATATATTTTTGTAAATATAATTTTTCATACTAAAAATACCATTTAATTTTGATCAAAACAAATAAGGATTTTAAAATTAAATAGTATACATATATATTTTCATCAAACGTTTTTTAGAAACATTTGTACTTTAAAATAAAATATATATAACATGTTGTGTTCGTAAGATTGGGTTAATATTTTTTATTTATATACATTAAGAGTTGTTTTACTGAAAACAGGAACAAAAATTATAATAAAAATATAGATTTTCTTACATACTCTGTCAAAGTTAAGCATTTTTGGCCTTAAATCCTTACTGTAATCCACTAAACCTTCAACTTAAATGAAGTTATATACGTCTACTAATAGTAAAAAAACATTCTATTTTGGAACTTTTGACAGACTTAAACATTTTAGCAGCCCAAAAAAAAAAAAAAAATAACTTTTTTAATACAATAAAAAAAATAAGTCAGTTAACAGTGGTATATAAAACAATTACGTAAATGCCACACAGGGGTCTATGGGACCCCAACTCTAGTTCTAATGAATACTGAAAGAAAACTGAAACTAATAACATAGATATTGATCAGTATAAACACAGAAAGGTTCAAAGGTAAATTAGAAGGGAGTCTAGGTTTAGAGAAATACAAATAAAACAAAAAAAAACTTAATTTTAGTTTGTATGGGGTCTGAGGGACCCCAATAAGTCGTTCTAGGGTTAAGGAGGAAGCACTTAGGCAAGCCAACTATATCAACAGGAGTGAGCAAAATTATGCATAAGTTGCTTAATGGTGGAGTTAGGTCACCCTAAAAAGAGTAGGTATTTGGGAGTTGACTGTTTATTAAATGCTAAAAATAATGCATCTATCTAATTACATTTAAAACTTAAAATTATTTTAACTATATATTTGTTGCTACTTTTATTTTGTAATATTTTGTTATGATTGATTTTGTTAATCAATCATAATGAAAATTTTCTAATTATGATTTATATTTGTATTTGTTTATTTGTCTTGTTTTCATTTCACTATTTTCTATATAGTTAGTTTCTTAGTTTTAACTTTTATAGGAATTCTATTACCAGATTTTTGTACATTAATATAAACCCAAGTTCGTGACTAACAAATTGAAAAAAATGAACTTATTTAAACCCGATAAAAATGTTAATAAATCAATAAATTATATAACTTACGTTAAAACTACTAATACCAGGAGGAAAAATAAAAAATAGTGTGATATTTATAATCGAAATCAAACTAATGTAGATAAGAGCGCCAGAGTGGAAGGCAATTCTGCCATAAAATATTAAAACTAAATAAAGACCTATGTTAAAGGCGCCAAAAATAAAGAAAAACAAAAATAGAAGGTTACGATTGTAAAGGTTATATCAAAATAAATTCGCGAAAAATAATAGTGTTTTTCTGTTTTTGTAAGTTTTATTACGGTGACATATGGTAAGTTTATAAAGTTTCAGTGTTTTGAGCCACGGTCTAAAATAATATCTTTAGTTGAAATTAACAAAATCATTAATTGTTTCAAGTGACATGTTTTTCAAAACTTACATACGTACCAAATGGCAAGTTATATCATTTTTATTTTTTCTCTCTTAGTTATTTTATACGTACTAGTTTCGATTTTAAACTAGGTGTGTTGTGTTGAAAAGTGTCTAGATACCTTGAAACTTAAAAAATAGAGATCACATAATTAAATATGTCGTGTTTGAGATGTCAAATCATAATCTCAGTGTAAGCGATGAAGACGAAGACGCCCTTTTTGAAAGAATTAAAGAGGAAAGTTTAAAGTACTACAATGAAGTCGAACTTGCGAGGACCAACAAGGAATCTGGTAAAAATAATAAAAAAGAAAATGTCGAGAATAAAGAATTGTCAGTATGTGAGGAGTCTCAACCTATTTCCAAGCAGATGTGGTACGAAGGTAGTGAGGCACGAGGCTTTTACTTGTCTGCAGGTTCGACCTACATCTACCCAACTAACTACCCTGTACGGGAGTATCAGGAGAATATCGTTAGAACAGCTTTGTTTAAAAATACCCTTGTCAGTCTGCCGACAGGACTGGGTAAGACATTCATCGCGGCCGTCGTCATGTACAACTACTACCGCTGGTATCCTAAAGGCAAAATTGTGTTCATGGCACCGACGAGACCTCTCGTTGCACAACAGATTAAAGCCTGCTACAACATCATGGGTTTGCCGATAGAAGACACAACCGAGATGACAGGAAACCTCAACGTCCTGGACAGAGTTTCTTTATGGAAAGAAAAACGAGTGTTTTTCTTGACTCCTCAGGTGATGGTCAATGATATCCGATCTAAATCTTGTCCGGCTAAATTAATAAAATGCCTTGTAGTCGATGAAGCACACAGAGCCGTTAAAGATTACGCTTACTGTCATGTAGTGTCTCTCCTCGATGAAGAACAAGCTGTTTATAGAACCCTAGCTCTTTCTGCTACACCAGGTAATGACGTCAACGGAGTTCAACAAATTATCCAAAACCTGAAGATATCGTCTCTTGAATTCCGTGGAGAGGATGCCTTAGACGTGATTAAATATACCCATCAAAAAAATGTACAAAGTGTCGTAGTCAACTTATCCATAAACATCCAAAGAGTCAAAGGTGATTATTTACATGTATATGATAAGTATGCCAAACGTTTGAGAGAGTGTAAGGCAATGAACTGTAATATTTCTACAGTTACAAAATTCCAAGTTTTAAAAGCTTCAGAGAAATTTCGGGCTCATCCACCTCGAGGACTCCCTCCTACAGCTGTTGGAAGTATTATCTGTGATTTTTCCGTCTGTATGTCGTTGGCTCACGCTTTAGAACTTCTTCAGATATACGGACTTCGAGCTTTTTATTCGTATCTGAGTGACGGTGGTGACAAGAATAAAGCGGCCGCTACTAGACTTAGAAATGACGAAGATCTGAAGAAAATACTCGGACGACTTCAGCAAATGTTGTCTAAAAAACCAGGAGAAGAGGGTTACATTTGGGGACATCCAAAACTGTTCAAACTTACATCTGTTTTGATTGATCATTTTAAAGCTGCCAAAGAAGTCGGTGAAAAAACAAAAGCTATCATATTCTGCCAGTATAGAGTAGTCGTTACCGAAGTGATGGAAGTTCTGATGAGTTTAGATTCCGATATTAAACCGATAATGTTTATAGGTCAGTCGTCTAACTCTAAAGATAAAGGTATGACTCAAGCCAAGCAATTAGAAATAATGAAGAACTTCAGATTGGGCGTGTATAACTGTATGATAGCTACATGTGTAGCTGAGGAAGGTTTAGACATCGGTGAGGTCGATCTAATAGTACTTATGGAAGCTCATAAATCTCCTATCAGGTTGGTTCAAAGGATTGGTCGAACAGGGAGGAAAAGAAATGGTAAGTGTGTAGTGTTAGTCACAGAAGGACGAGAGGAGTATAAGTTTCAAGAAGCTATGGCTGCGAGAAAATCTTATGTTTCAAGTGTTCTTAATGCTAAGTCTGTCAGGGAAAAACTTTGCCCTAACTGTCCTTCCATGATACCACAAGGAATAAAACCGACCAGACAACTACTTCATATTGAAGTCATTGAACAAGTCACTCCGGAGAAACCCGCTACTTCTAAACAAGTCGATATCCGAGCCTGCCTTGTCCCTGAACAAACCCCATACATGACAAAAGAGGAATATAAAAACGTCGTTCAAGAAATAGGTAAAAAGAGTCTTAGTTTTGATCAAATTCCAGAAAGTAATTTTTTATTTCATCGTATGAACAAAGAAAGTATGCCAATTGACGAACTTCTAAAAAAAGAATTCACAGTTTTCTCCGAATGGAATGACTGGAATTTACAGCTACATGAAATCCATGAACTGTCCCATTCTTCCGAATCGGAATTAATGTGTGGCTTGCTCAACCGCTTTTATACCTTCGACGTTAAATTTTTCAATATAAGCACAATAATGGAGAAGGAAGGTAAGAAACGGAAAAGGGACAATGGAAAAATGGATGTTGACACTGACGAAGAATTAATTACAACCAAAAAAGGAAGAAAAAATAAAAAAGATGTGGATAAAGTAAAATTTGGCATGGATATAAGACACTGCCTGGCAGCAGCCAAGGATAGACTTAGAACTCAAAAGGAATTTGATCCTAATGAAATTATTGATCTCGAAGCTCCAAACTATTTGGAAAACAACAGGGCTGAAAATAATGATAAACTTGTGGATGAAGTGATTCAAAGTTTAGAAAAAGAATTGAATTTAAAAGATTTAACTACCACTAATTCCCTTAAGTTAAACACTCCTTTCCAAGAAATCACCTCCAAAACAATCGATTCATTTAGTATTCAAGCAAAGAAAAAAGAATCCAATATGTTTACAATCTTAACAAACTTAAGTTCAAATAAGGAAACCTTAATGACATCACTTTTAACGGAATTAGAAAGTCTTAAACTGGAGTCACTTGTAAATGATCCGGAAAAAGAAATCCAAGAGATCTTACATCCTGATATATTTTGGGACAACGAATCGTTTACTTCTCAGAAGGCCTCTCGGAAATCTCCAGATAGCCTTGTAGGGCTTGATGATCTGCTTGACGAAGGTAAAGAAACAGGTGACACCTCACAGAATTCTGATAATCATTGTCATAACACGCATCCAAATGATCATGAACCGTCGTCATTGGGTGCAGAAGTTAATAAACATCTTAATGTAAAAAATGATGCTGAAAGACCGATTACACCTCTACCAAAAGATTCGGAACAATTTTGGGAATCTTTACCTGAGGAATTTATCGATTTCAAACCATCTTCAACTCCAAATCGTAGTAAATACTTAGCGGCCTCAACACCAATAAACAATAAGTTTATTAATTCCGTTAAAAAAGCATCTCATAGCAAACATTTTTCAATCGAAATTGAATCTCCTATACTTAAGACTAAAAATGAAGATGTTTGGAATATTGATGATCTTTTTGAAGACGATGAAGATTTTAACCATAAGATCCTTGATAATCATAAAGCAAGTCAAAATAGTCACGAAAGTACCATGATCGGAATTACACAAATGGTGAGTTTAATAGAACAGGAAAAAATAGCTAATAAACAAAACAACAGTTGTAATGAAAATATAATTATTTCACAACCTGGTCAATCTAAAATAGATAATGATATGCCAACTGAAAATTATCAAAAAGAAAAATCAAAAGAAGATTGCGATAAACTATTACTTGATGAAGACGATGATTTTTTCACAAGCATTCCAAATATCGATCTAACACCAGTTAAAAATTTACCGGCTAAAAATGTATCACACGATTTGAAGAATTTTTCATCTGATATGTTCGCTTCTACAATGTTCCAGTCTAGAATTTTAGAGAACGATCGTACTAATGACCAAATAAGAGTTGATGAAGAGGAGCCGCGTGTAAGTCCCAAGTTGAAACATTTTGACAATGTGGATAAAATTAATAATCTGAGTAAAATATCGGAAGATAATTTTATAACTGATATAAACGATATATTGGAAAATGATGAGGATTCAGATGATCTTATAATAATAAGTGATGATGAGAGAGAAAATGAATGTTTAGCATCTCAAAGAGAATTTTTAGAACTTGAAGCGTCGAAAAATCAAAAACCAGAAGGTGATAACTCTTTAGATAATGTAATGAAAAATGCCGATTTTAAAGAAAATAATAGTTCATCATTTGAAAATCCAAAATATCAACACCAGAGTCAGAGAAGTCATGAAAAATCTAACAATACAGTTTCCATTACTCTCCGCTCAACTCCTGACAAGCAAGAAAACCCATTTATAGAAGAAGTCAATCTTCCCATTGAAGAAAGTACAGTTGCCCAAGTTAAAATCAACCCTCCCAACTTTAAAAGATTTTTTTCCAATAAAAAGAAACCAGTTTCGATGGATTTTTCTTGTAATTCAACTGTACAAACTCAAAGTACATCTTCCATCAAACCTAACAAACCGTTAGAAATAACAAAATCTCAAAAAATAAAATGCCAAGATTCGAACAACAAAGTTATCGTAGAAGAAGATTGGTGGTTTGATTTCGATTGTCCACCTACTTATCCGAAAAGAGATGAATTTAAATTGGACAAACCAACTAATCTTTTATCGAATGTTCTGAAAAAACCTGTTTCAATTGAAGTATCTAAAATAGAGATTGAATCTAAAAATTCTAACGTTCGAAAAATAACAGAATTTGTAATACCATTAAATAAAATAGAAGTGGAAGGTTCCTCTAAAATAAATAATTTAAAAATTAATTGTTCAAATAATTTAAATGTAAACAAAAAAGAACCTCATTTTGTTCAACCTAAAGAGTTTCCAATAAGGAAAAAGGATAATTTTAAATTAGAATCTACAGTTAATATCAATTGTAATCAAATTAATGGTTTTATTAATGAGCCTTGGGATGTTTCTGATGTTTTGTCTTTAGGAAAGTCATGCTCTGAAAAAAATGTTTTTAATACTGATAGTAGTAACAAAAATGTATCTGATAATTTAACAAATAGTAAAAAATCATTTGAAGATCTGAGTTCATCGAAAGAAGAAACCGTAAGGAAAAGTAGAGACACTTCTGATTCGTTTAAAAATTCACATAAATTTTCATCGATAGAAATATCAGATGATGAAGAAATTTTCAAAAAAAGTTCTAAAGAAAATTCCACAGAGGAGCGAAGATCAAATAAAATTAGGAGTTCAAGTGATCATAAGAAGAAAAGAAGAAGAAAACCAGGTTGTCAATTCATCGATAAGGAAGCGGAAGTAAGCGAAGACGATACCTCTTCGGGAAATGATGACTCCAGCGGTTTAGATGATTTAGATGAAAGTTTTATTAACGATGATCAAGAAAATTACGAAAATATCCATGCTAAATATCTCCAGTCTGTTAAAAGTCCGATTCAAGGAAAGTTTAAAATCCCACAGAGATTAAACAAGGAAAATATAAACGTTTATTCTCAATTTGAAGCTAACGATTCGGAATATATTAACGATTCGTTTTGTGTCGAATCCGATGAATCCACAGATGAAAACGAACTCTCAGCGATTGAAATAGCCGAAAGGAAACTTGAAAAGAAACGAAAACTGAAAAAACAAAATAATTTGAAACCGAAGAGAAGACGCATTCGTATAGTTAGTCCTGATCAAGTTAACGTTTTAGATGAAGATGTATCTTTACTTTCCGATACTAAATCTATTGAAAAGTCAGAAAATATCGATGCTTTCAAGCAGAAAAAGAAATTCTGTATTCTTTCTGACTCCGAAGGTACCGCTAGTGATTCATCGCCTTTAATACTAAATAAGAAAATATTGTCGAAAAATAAACTAGCACAAACAACTTTAAAAGTCAATAGTAAAAAATGTTTAAATTTTTTCACAGCATTAAGCAATAAAAATAAGAAAAAAGTTGTGGAAGATGATGAAGATTTACAAAAAGCATTAATACAGAGCCAACAAGAATATATAAGGAGTAAAGAATTAGAAGAGAGAGAATTACTCGAAGCAATAGAGAGGAGCAAAGCTGAACTGACTCTCAACCAACCGTCAACTTCTGGACTTTCTAACAAATATTAATTATTCATTAAAATGAATAATTAATTAGTTTGCACTTTTGTTTTTCTCCTCTTGGATAAAATCATCGAGGACTAATTTTTTTATATTAATGTCTGTTTAATTTACTTGGACACAGTTTAAATTAAAGATTTCACAAAACAAATTATTTTCTTATTAAAGTCTGTACATTGTTGAGAGTTTCTAAGAAAATATACTGTGTATCGGAGGTAAAGGGCACTATGAGCCACATTGTAAATTTTTCGGGAGAGCTATTTTAATAATGTATGGCGCAAGGCCATACTGATAAAACAAGTAGCTCTCTCACTCTACAAAGTGGAGTGGATATAGGGCACTATCTGGACATAGTGCTAACTTATTCTTAATTCTCTGGAGGTAACAGCTACATGTCCAAATAGTGCTCTTTAACTCCCCAGCATGCTGGTTCATAGTGCCTTTTCCAACTGGCTAAATCCGTGAGTTTTAGTTTTAGCACATAGTGCCTTGTACCTCCAAAATAGGGGGAAAAAATTAATAGGAAACTGTTAAAACCTCAATTTCGTAAAAAATGGAGATAGTGCCCTTTACCTCCCATACACAGAATATAAAATTGAATTAATATGAAATAAAAATTAATAATTGGGTAGATCAAAAAATAAGTTGTAACAACATATTATATTTGTACTACTGCCAAGCTTTTTGACAGAGATCCTGGGGCATCCAGAGTTGTTTTTCAAGATTTGTTCTTGAAAAACAAATCACTAATGATTTTCACATTTTTTTCTCTCAGAGATTTCTAGGATCTCTACGAAAGACTTAAAGGGCAATATAAACATCAAAATTCTTTAAACAGCGAAAACACAATATTAAACTAAATAGGCATCCTTTTTTCTTCTTTTTTTCAAATTATTTTAGTTATTTAGGAAAGAAAATTTTCTGATTTTTCTTGAGTACTAAAATTTATCTTTAAGAGAAATCATGAAAAATTCATTGTTAAAACTATCTATCTAAAATCAAGCAGTATGGAGTAATTATTCTGATTTATATTTATTTCTAATTATCTACTCATTTTTTATGTGCCATAATCTGTAAAAAAGTCTTGTTTTTTTCTTGTGTACTGTAAATTTTTTTATTATTATTTTACTCAAATATTGTATTTATATAAATTTTAAAATTAATTGTTACTTATTTAAGAGCACAATTTTAGCATGTGTTAAAAAAAGACAATGATTCAAATTATTTTTATTTTTTTGTTCCAATTTTGAACTAACAAATGTGTTGTGATTGATATAAATTGTTATTGTTTTTGTTTTTTTACTGTATAAAAAGTATTATTATACTTAAATTTTATATTAATAGTGCTTTAAAAATGTGTCTTTACTCAAGAAGAGACCAATAACATATCAAAGAACTAATCTTAAACAGAACTCAATTTTTTAGCAAAAACCATAGAGTTCATGAACTAACTATTAAATAGCAATTAATGTATTAGCATATCAAATGTAAAGGGTAGTGAGGATCAGTCAAATTTAAAAAAAAAAAAAGAAAAGATTTTGGAATCTGAATTTTCAGAAAATCTTCACAGGTTATACCTTAAACTACTAAACCCTTGGTTTTTTTTTTGTTTTTTAATTTTGACTAATCCTTACAAAAGTTTATCCTAAACTTTTTATTTCGAATTTTTGAAGGATAAAGTAAAAATGTCACTGTCAATATCCACCTAGGTAATACATTAGTTTTAATATATTATAATTACCAATTTCTACCACTTAATTCATTAGTGAACTTACGATGTGACTTAATATAATCATTTAATAATAATGTACAAAATCACAAATATATTGAAATAATAAGTGTCTATACCTGTTAAGTTAAGATAAATATAAAGGAAATTTAAAAAAAAAAGAAAGTTGTTTCTAGAACATGTTAATAAAAATTACTAAATATAAGTGTAATAATAAGTACAGTAAAAAATCGATTATACATCTCCCAATTCACTATCTTTCTCGCTTAACAGCCAGGCTAACCAGCCGAGCGCACCAGTCTTTCTTCGACTCCATACGTTCTCCCACTAAACCCAAACCACCTGATGTATGAACATGAAGCCACTACCTGTCAATTATTAGGCTCTCAAAATAGTGCCAATATATATGAGCGATGTCTATGATATGATATGAGCCAAATATATTTTTAACACGGTTTGACCAAGTTTTTATGTCTATAGTCAAAAATACAAATTAACGTTTCACTTTTTGCCTTAAAATTTTGCCCTTTCTCACTTAAGCCATCTTAAGCTCTTGTTCCGTGCTTAACAAACCAGTTAATCGAGGTTCTACAATACTTAATTTATTCTCATGTATCTCTGAGGTACAGATACATTCATGTACATTAAAATGACAGTATTATGTACAAAATGATCTGAGTATAGATTAAATAAAATGATAAATGGTTAATCCATTTACCAAACTGGTCTGTAAATATGTTTACAATGTTTCCAAACTTAGTTTGATAACAAATAAATTTCGCTCATTGAGTTCTAAACAGAAGAGAAAATCAGAAGTAATCTCATATTACCAACTACTCTTAAAAGTATTATAAAAGAATTATTAATTAATTACTTTATAGTATTTGTCTTGTATATATGTTATTTTTTTTTATCCTTAGTCTAATTTAACATTCAATCAACTTTGCTGTGATTTTCATCAATGAAAAAAAAAAAGATTTTTTTTCAATAAAGTACTCCATTGTAAATTTATATAAATAAATAGAATAACATCACAGATTTGTTTAATTAAAAATTATTGTTTATTTTATTTTTTTCTCTTAATTATTTATAATTATTTTATTTGGTTTTTCCATTTTCTGTTTTTACTTGTATAAATAGTTTGTATAGTATGTAAATGATGTTAATAAAGACAATGAATGAATGTACAAAGAAGAAATGTATAAATATTGTTTAAAATTGAATTGTTATTATATTTTTTTATTAATAAATTTTGTCATTTTTAACATGAAAATGGGTAGTGTATTTGTTGGTTTTTCCTTATTATAAGCTTGTATGTTTTATTTTATATCCTAAAGAACTTGGTAATGAAAAAGAGGGCTGCGTAATGGTTACGCCCGATCTTTCCACTTCCTAAATAATAAAAATGGTTTGAAACTTCTTGCATACAAGTCTGCAAGACAGTGAGACATTTTCATGTAAAGCTTTTTGGTGTCGTTTTTTGGTAATGCTTTTCGAGTTTATGTGCCAAAGTAAAGACATGAAAATATCAAAAAATTTGAGCGTGCAGATTCTTGCGTTTGTAAATTAGACTTAAATTAATTGACGTAATAGACGTATATTAACTTCCCTATGTGTCAATGTATACAGAATTGGCAGGGCAGAGGCACTTGCCTGGAGACATTTTTCAGTCTGTTGAAAACAATTTAACAATATGCACTAGGAAATAAGTATATTTTGTTTAAGTTTTTTTTTTTTTTTTTGGATTTAATTTACCTTCATTGAATAAGAAAAAATACAACATATTAATACATAATAATATTCCATTACATCGAGTTATCTTTTTTGCTGATTTAACAATTTAATACTACATTAGGTTATCTCTCCACTAGAGAACATGGAGTCCTGAGCTGTGGAGAGAGTTACCTCCATGTTATTAAAAAAAACACCCCCTCTTCTGGACAAACAGGTGTTCTTCACTTTAACACTTAATATCATTCATATACCGTCTACGTCTATAAAAATGCTACAAAAGTACAATTCTCTCTTGATGTCTAGTGAAATGTTTACTGTTCCTTTTTTTTACCACAAAGGATTTACCCAAATTTTTTCTTGCCTTTTAATATTATTGTCTGAGGACAGCATTTTATGCCCCCACTGCATAAGTCACTGACTCTAATGTATGATTTGCACTTCTGCTGATTCTACTCTATTTAGATTGGGCATAACCAAGTATTAAGCATTCGGTTTTATGCTGGATACTGCCAAGGAATAGGTTTAGTTGGTAGCTTGTATGTTTTTCATAGCAACCCCACATTATCTGAGAGTGCATACCCTCCCAGTAATCTTTTTGAAGATTAAAATAAAAAAGAAACCCAAAAACACATAAAAGTTAATCTTGCTTAGAGGCAATTCCTTATACTCTTTTAAAGGAACGAACAGCAGACAAGCCAAAATTTGTTTTAAGTCCAACTGGCTGTACAGAATGAAATTTTTAGAACATCAATTAAGCTGTAACCTTAGATCAGTCTCTCTCAATTCCTAATTAAAATGTTAAAATTTGCTTGTAGTAGATAAAGGAAATACCCATTATTAGATCTAACAGTTAATCTTGGCTTTGATCATTCAAAGTGAATATTAATATTGGTTCACCCAATATTGCTTTTTTGTTTGCCCAATATGGCTCTAATAAATTTGAAACTTAGTATTAAATTAATTCGGTCATAATTAATAACAGTTCCTTTGTATTGAACATTATTGTGCAGATTTTTATACTTCCATTAATGAAATTTACTTCATTGAAAATCTTGTCTCCTCTATCCTTCTAAGATCAAGATTTATAATCTTTAGACAAATTATTAAAATATAAAAAAGATAATAAAGTTAACGTTTTCTAATTTTTAATTGCATAGAATATCAGTTACCTGCCATCTGTAAGGCGATCACTGAAAACCCTGAAAGATTCATGAACCCACAACCTAAGTATGGCTTGTTTAGTATTCTGGAAGTCAATACTAGCCCGAAGCAATCCTTGAAATATCTGTTTGTAAACAAATAAAAAATAATATTTAATAGTTAGTAAGGAGTTAAGAATATCCATGATTGTATAGGGATTGTGGCTGAACTGGGTAAGTAAACAGAGCCCAAATAAGTTGCCTAATTGCTAGTGGTTCGTGCTCCCTGTTTTAATACATACTATCATTAGAGAAGCAGGTGACATATTAGATAGAGCTCAATTCCACCTTACTTGTAACTCATTTCACAAGGAACAATGGATCATCTTATGAAGCAGTGTCCATATCACGAATTTTAACCACCAAAATCAAAAATATCAGTCTTTCTCTCAGAAAGGCGAGTGATTGGGAGTGGACAAATGAGATGAGAATAAAAAAGATGAGTCCAGATGGTTTCAACTTCCTGCGGTGATTCCTCGGTGATGTCCTGCTCCATATAAGTTAGTTACATAAAGCTCTATCCAAAGAGTATTTCCCCATTTAACTAAGTTAGTTAGATTTTCAAAGATACATAATTGAGCAATGTGTTTTTATCATTTTGCAAAAAAAAAAAAATCGAATATTTTAATTTTTTAATCCAATTAATGTGAAAATAGATAAAATTTGTTATATTATACAGTAACAGATATGCATTAATACCTTTGATATATCTCTCATGTTAAAGAGGTAGTGCATTTTAGCAGGAGTTGGAAGCATCTTTGCAACTACTTCTTTGTACAGCTGAACTGTCATCCTTGTAATTCCCTCACCTGAACATGTCAAATTATAATTACTATACATTGACTACGCAGAATATTAATGCTATACTAAATAGTAATTTAATATTATTATTAAGTTATAATTGTGATTTCTTTACTCACTCATAGATCTAACAGTGCTGATGAAGGGATTGAGATGCTGAGAAAGCATTGAAGTAAATATTCTGAATATTTGCTGATCAGCCGGAAATGCAACGTTAATCACTGAAAATCTAGATGTCAACCTGTTAGATATGGCATTTCTACCGCCTCCGGGAGGGCCCATTGACGACAGCAGAAGCATATCCTGCAATTAAATAATTAATCATAATGTTAATATGAATATTGATAAAAAAATGTTATAATAATACTTCACCTAATCCTGTTTGTAAGAATTTGCGGATTTCACTCTAAATCCTTTCCTAAATGTCTGATTGTTACCATATTTGTTGGCGTCCTTATATTTTAAGGATACCTTTATGTACATCAATTGAATTTGTTATTGGCATTTACGTTAATTTTGATGCTTTCAATTAGCAAGTTCATTTAATCATAAATAGCATGCATAAAAGAGGCAAGTAGTAGTAGTAGTAAGGTCCTAGTACTAGACAGGAAGGACAAACCACTTGTTCGAACCTAGCAATTAGGCCATCATTTAAGCCCACTTTACTATCCCGGTGGTAGAGAGTTGCAGCCACTTCACTCATCATACCTCTGAACATTGTACCGCCGAAGGGAGTATGGTGTGATTATTAGTGAGCCATATAAATCAGAGCATCATGGCGAGGGATCGAACCCACGACCTCGTACCTCTCTTGATTCAGTGATGGCCGGACAGACGTAATAAGCAATTTAATCCACACAGCCATGCCCGCTCTCATAAAAGGGGCTAACTAACATCAAGCTAGGATTTTGTATATGTTAATTTTTTGGTGTCCTCCAAGAATATGTGGTCGGCATAGTCGTCTGTGGGACATAGCTTGCCTATACTGTGAAAAAAAAGTCACTTGATGAGTGACAACTTTGATTTGCAAAAATATTTGACAAGTAGTATTAGTAGTGGTAATAAGGTTCTAGTACTAGTAGGGTAGGATGAAACACTTGTTCGAACTTAGCAATTAGGCCATCTTTTAGTCCCATTTTACTAACTCCGCGGTAGATACTGCTTGTACTTATAAATTACTTTCATGTATGTAAATCTCTCTTGTGTATCCATATTTCATGTACTAAATATCATTGAACATATTTATCTACATAGCTTGTATTTGTTTTCAAAACAAGATTAATTATTGCATTTTAAAATCCAAAGAGAATTAAATAGGAAATTTCTACCTTACCCTGATAGAAGTAGTTTGTTGATTTTGTCTGTTGTACCAGAAACCATAGTCTATCCATTGTCTGATCAACTCCAAAGGAGGCTGAGCTCCATAAGTTTCTTTCTTAGGCATGTTAAAATCATCCATGAACGCCACCATAACTTTATCTAAAAACAAGAAGTGTAGAGTGTTTGAAATGCACCATTTACATGGTAGTTCACAAGTATGTACATAGATTAGACAGGAGCATTAAAAATGGTAAAATATTAATGGGGGATAAAATAATTATGTGGCTGAACAGCAAACAAGGGGCCAACCAGACAGAACTTTTTATTGATGGGTAATATTGGGGTCAACAGGTTGTTCAGCTATATTATCTGGTTTAATGAGAACAGCAGAATCTATTTCTACAGAGAATCAACCCATATGAGTCAGGATTACAGCCCAGTGATTAATGTGCAGGGTGAATTGAAACTCTTGAACACAAATTGTGAGAAGTAGATACGACACGCTAAATGAGGAGAACCCCAGAGGCCAATAACTTCCTCCTCTACCACCAAACTAAAAAGCAGCCATCTCTTTTATTACTCCTTTTCTGTTATTTTTTTTTTTTTTCTTTTGGGTTTTAGTCCCGATCAACTGCCAGGGTTATTACAGGACGGGGGTTTTCTGTTATTGTTTATACTTTGAATTTCCACAATACAGAAGCTTGTGTTTTTATAATAGGAGCAATAAAAAATTACATAAATCCATGCTTCCCTTCAAATCCCTTAAAAATTATAATAATAAACCTTAAGAATTATAATAACCACCTATTTAGACTTAAAAACCAACTGTTGGATTTAACTATAAAAATGTTGCTACAGTTGCTATGTATGCTATAGTTGAAAGAAGCTGTTAAAAAGTTTAGCCAATTTCAACTATCTTAATATTAAATAAAACTAATTATTACAAAATACAGTTAAAACTTACTTCCTATGGGGTAATAAACTCCTTTAGTTCTTTTTTCAACTCTACTCTCTATGGTGTCTTGTATATTGTTAGATGATGTCTGTAAAATAAAATACATTTGTCATTTAAAATTATATTACATTAAATTTGATGGCATAGAAAATAAAATTAAGTTAAATATTAGAGATAATTTGATAGCATTAAATCATGGTGGGTAAACTTTGTCTCTCAAAGGTATTCTAGCTTTGGACACCATTTCTCTGCTTTGCAATACTATTTGTATAATTAGTATTGTCTTTTGACAGCACAGGATAATAAAAAAAAATTAGAGGGGAGCCAATGAGAGCACTGGATTTTGAATTTAAGAAGGTCAGGCCAACTATTCAAATAAAAATGTATTTGGCCCCATCCTTACCACAGGTTATGTATCAGTGTAGTGTCGTTTGTTCAGGAATCTGTGGTAACTATATCTCGCTGAACATCATGTAGGGACATCACTAACAGAATGAGACTAAGGCGCGGCCCGTAGTGCCTTTTTACACGGTGCGGGCCAGCGCCTGCACCCGCATCTAACTACATGCGGAAACAACAATAGAGATCAAAGTCCAATAGGTAACAATAGGACGCGGGTCCCGCTACGTGTGAAAACCTACATAGAGATCAAGAGGTGGCGCGGGACATGTTTGTCCAGTAATGACTAGAGCGGACACGGGCCCGCATATAGCTATGGGCGACCACGTCCGGGTGGACGTGGATCTGTGTTTTTACAATGGTCATACTTAAAGTGCCCGCGTCTGCACCTAGCTGTGGGCAGGACCCGCACCATGTGAAAGAGGCCTAAAGGGTCTTGTAAACAAACAATATGTTATGGCAATAATGGCTGGGCTACATTGCTTAAAATCTAGAAATATTGCAAATGTATCAGGATTTTTAAGCAATTTAGTCCAGCCATTATTGCCAGCCTCAAAAATCTTGCTCTTTACAAGCCCCTTGAGTTGATTATATCAGGGATAACTCAAAATATTATCCGATCATCCAAATTTAGACCTTACACAAGAGCTCTAGACCTATCATGACAGGATTTGTCATTGGTCACTGTCCTATAAAGACATTTGCAGCTGCTACGTTTGGTGAGCCCTACTTATCACCTGTGGGGAGAGGAGAATAAAATGCCTGTTTATGTAATAAGCTGTTGATCTGTCAGTTTGCTAAGGGAATAGAAGGATCTAGGAGGTAATTCTTCACTTCGCCTATGTTTGTTCCATGAACCTACTTATATTGTATAATTGTATGTATTAGTATTCCACACTAGAGGACACTGCAGGTCAGCTGGAGAGGAGGGAGCCTGGTACCGTTAAGTAGGAGCTGCAAGTGACCAATAAAAAATAAAGGAGCTTGCTAGAGATAAACCAAGATAGTGGGAGTTCATTGAGGCCTTATGTCCCCTAGAGGAATTAATGAATCATTCTAATACAAGATTCTTCACTGTAGTAAAATGTTACTGATAGAGGCATAGTGTAATTTCTTATTACTTAGGAGAATCATACTTAACTGGTATTACGATATATAATGTTTACCTGGGCAGACATGTTGATTATAAGAAGACTGTACTTGGTATCGTCTAGTGTGCTTAGTACTGACATTGCAGTAGATGTCTTGCCAGTACCAACTACTCCTACTAACAAGACAGGGTAGCGGTGTTGTAGGAGAGCCGCTGTTAAATACTGATATCTCACTGTGTCTACAGTCGGAACTATAATCTTGTAGAATGGCATACTGAAAATTTAAACAAAAAAATCAGGACCTTCTTTAACTTATTTAATTATATTATATTTTTAAAACAGTAAGCAGATGGAGAGATAAGATGGTTAGAGATGTGGATGAGGTTAAAGAAGGTTTCCACAACTTAATAGAAAGGGGATTGTAAAATATGGGGACATATATATTAGGTTGCCAAGGTTTGCCGTTCTTTGTTGTTATGTTGTTTGAGTATGGGGTAATAATCTATGAGTTTTCACAAGACAATTTAGGTTTTTACAACACAAACAGTATAAGTTTTAAATAATATTGCACTAGATTTTGCTTTGTAAGACTGCAAGTCTTCATTATTTTTTTCTATTTTTATACCCATTTATCACTAATTCCCAACATTCCCTGGTCACCTAGTTGCAAACTTTTTTCGGAAAGGGGGAAAACTAATTTTAGAAATCCACTCTTAAAAGATTATATGGGGGTTTAGCATAATCTATCAATTATCAAATAATTTTAGAAGGATAATCTTTCCGAAGAGCAACATTTTTTCATGTCTCCAAATTCAACAAAGAAAGTAATAATTATTAATAGTTAAGAACCAATAAACATGATAAGATTAGTCAAAAATTAATTGTGAAACAAAAAATGTTCTTAAATACATTGCATTATTGCTATTATATACATACTTAAAACTCTTACGTGTGTAATTCTTAAAGTGTGAAATTAGGAGATCTTTAGCTTATTATTTTCTAGTTAGCTTCTATATCATGGGTATATATTTGTTTTATTGTTGCCTTGTTTAATTGTTAGTGTTGACTTGTTTGTTTGTTTTATTGGTAGCACGTTAATTTGTAGATTTTAGCTTTTTTATGTACACCAACATGGGACCACAAATGGTCCCATACTAATTTCAGCCTTCTGCACCAGATTGCTTCCTCTCACATTTTTATCTTTAGAAATCTATCTCATTACACTCTAGGAGCAATATGCCACACTAATTAACAGAATTTTTACTTTATATCAGGTAACCACATTTTGTAAAAACAATAGTATTAATTTCATTGGATTGATTACTGATTATCACCATAAATAACTATGCGGATATTGATGGACACCTTGATCAAGAAAATATTTTTTTCTCGGTAAATCCAAAAAAAAATCATTTTTACTTTTATCTGTTCCTTGCTTAATTTCTATTAAGACTAACTGTATTGTGAACATAATCATTTTTTCAATTAATCAGGTAGTTTATCAAAATTCTTCTCCTGAATTCATTTCCTATCTCTCATTCTTTATTTTCATTCAGGTTGAGACTGCACAATTAATTTATTAAATTACGATATCAATAAGATTTACGAATTATCAAATTATTTTTGCGATTTATCAATTACGATATTAATATAAACTTCTACAAGAAACATTGTCTTAAATACAATATATAATTTTAATTAAAAAATCCTACTTACTCAGGATTGTAAATCCAGTCAGATTTAAGTTGTTCTTCCCAGTGAGCCATAGAGTTCATCTTGACATTGACGTAATACTCATAGACAGTATCTGCCATCGGGAATACTCCTTCCATTTCTCTTAGGAATTGATCAACTTTCTCCTTACCCACTTCATTAACTGTAGCACCTAGTGACCAGATCAGGCTGCAAAATAAAACCCAACATTTGCAGAATCTTTAAAACCACTAATTAATTGTTAAAGAATATCAGAACTGTTTGTGGAAAGAAAAAAAATTCCAGAGTTTTTGGGGGGTAACGTTCCAAAATTTAGAGCTAAAATTCATTTGTCAATTTTCCCCACAAGGTATGATTTTTCTGAACATAGTACAGCAAATTTCATCTAAATCGGTCCAGTAGTTTAGGCTCCACACAAGTAGTTTAGGTCTGAACAAACTACAAACATAGATATTAAAAAAACAAACACTTTCTTGGACTCAAGGGACATTAAAATATGTAGATCCATCAAAATCTCACAATAGAATTTTTTCACCATCAAAATATTTTTGATGAAGTATTTCATAAGTCATACATGAGAAAGTAAAAAATTGGTCTGACAAACTTTCTCATATAAATAATGATAGTGAATTTAAATCCCAATTTAATTAATTAATTAATAAACATATATGTAGGCAGGGCTCGATTTGAGGCGGGACCTCTCTCTCTCTGATAAATAAAAAATAAAATTATCGGCCCTAAGATTTTTTTTAAATCCTTAGTTAAAATTTTGTTTGTCAGTGAGTGACTACAAATTTGATTAAGACATCATGTATTAAACTGACACCATTGTATTACCCTTATAATGGTGTCAGTTTAATATAGCTCGATGCTATCTCTAAGTGCCTGTCGTTCTAAAGCTGCGTCTGAGGAAGCATCTAAGCCTTTCTCCGGGAGTAAGACTGTCTAATACCACTAGACAAGCTCCCTTCACCTATTTATCATCACCTATTTATTTATTGAGAGTATTATTACAACACGTGACATGCTAATCAAGAAATTGTTTATAAAAAAACTACTTAAAATTAAATAAGTTTCCACATGAAACCCACCTGATTGCAGTGTGGGTTTATGTCTAAAACTGCTTAAAATGCTGTTTTGAACGTATATTTTTCAAAATTTTCCCGTGGGGGACCCGCAGACCCCCCTTCTAAAGGGGAGGGGGTAGGGGGTAGAGAGAGGGTAGGTTGTAGTTCCGGCACCTCAATTTCTAGAAATCGAGCACGTAAAAAAAAGAACAGACATTTGGAGTTAATATAAGGGGACAGGAGCAAAGTAGAAAATGTTTAAACATGTTTGAGATAGGATGTTATGATCAAATTTGAATAATTATATGTTCATAGTCACAGATACTCAGGCTGCCAGAGTAAGAGCTCTGATAATAAATCTTTATCTCTAAAACTCCGACTTCTTTCAAACCTCTAGAATAGTTCTATTTTTAATACTGTTATCACGAGAACCCACAACACTTTCTTCACATTCCGGCACCTTCTTAAGATGTAAAAATGTTTAGTACCAGAAGAGGAACCAGAGTTTAGTAAGGAACGTATAAGCTTCTTCATAATTCTTCACTGCGCCATATGGAGTACATTTCTCTGGTGGGCCCAGACAGTCCAGAAGACGGCATAATGCAATTATCTACAAAAATACAGAGCTATTAGAAATTGACAAGATGGTTTTAAATTTAATCTTCTAATTTGAAATTTTCCTAACTTTAAGTCAAATTTAATTAGCGTTTGATTATAATTGAGGAGTGCTTGTAGGTACATTAGAGTCCCGATAATCCGTGTTGGATGGGACCGGCACTAACTTGGTTTACCAATAAACTTGGATATGAACTCTCTTTTAACTCGGATTATTGGAGCTAGGACAATCGAGACTCTACTGTACTTAGCACAACGTGATAAAAGTGATAAGCACTTTCTTTCAATTTTTCTCATTTATCTATCTGCTACTCCATCTAGTAGTGTTCATGACCACAACTCTCTAGGAACTTCTTCTCAAAGCTTTAGGAAAGAAGTAAAATTAAAGAAATTAAAAGAAATGAAAATTATGAAAATTAAAAGAAAATGAAAATTAAAAGAAATGAAATTAAAACCCTCAAGAAAATAAAAGACAAAGTTAAAGATAACTGTTTAATAGTTACTAGAGCAGACAAAGGAAACAGCACAGTAGTTATTGATCAATATACGTACAATTTAAAAATATATGAATTTCTAGACAAAAATGATTTTAAAGAAATACCCAAAGACTTAACCGACTCCGTTCAAAATAAATTAACCAAGTTTATAAAAACACATAAAAAATCGATCCCCATCAATGATCAATATAAACTTAAAGTAATGAACCCGACTCCTCCCTCATTATATGGACTTCCTAAAATTCATTTCTAAAACTCCTTTCTAAAAACGGTATCTATAAATTAAATTGTAATACTTGTAATTCTTATTACATCGGACAGACAGGTCGAAGATTTAGTACCAGGATATTAAAAGAACATATCCAAGAATGGTCTAGAAACCTACGGTTTCCTTCAAGTACAAGTGATTCAATTAAATCCCATTTCGCTGCCCACCTAGTTAATGCCAATCATAATTTTGACTCTGATTCTGGTATTGAGTTACTTCATTTCTGTGATAAAGGTAAAAAACTGAACATCCTAGAAAAGTTTGAAATTTTTAAACACATCCAAGAATCCCCCCATAGTTGTTTAAATGATGTCATACCTTTTAATCTATCCCCAATCCTGAAATTATTTTTAAACAATAGTAGTTAGTTGTTTAGTAAGAACTAATATAATAATATTATAATAGTGAACCGCATTCTCCTTCTTTTTCCTTAAGCTTTTTTAATAATTACAATAGGTTATTATTAGTAGTTTTCAATTTTTTTTTCTTTTTCTTTTAGTCTTTTAATTTGATTTATCTTTTAATTTTTTTTAGTTCGATTTTTAAATAGTTCTGTATTTTAAAACCATATTTTGATTTCATTATCTTAGTTTGACCATAAATGTTTAATTTAGATTTTAAAATTTAACTCTACTTTTTAAGTTGTCTTTCTTATTCCATTTGCAAAGTCAAGTTTTTCGTATCCCATATGCTACCTTTGTTCTCCCTCCTTTCTTTTTTGAGTAATGTGTATTTTTTATCTTTACTTTTAGTACCTCTCACAATAACCCCACCAGCCAGACTTTTTGAATCTGTTCCTTCAACTTGTCTTGTACTGTACATCTCATTCACTTCAATACTATGTTACTGTGAACATCTAATTTAGGTAAAGTACTTATTGTTTACCACCTAGTTTAAGATTTCTGTTAACTTTAAATTTCTATATTTAATTTTTTTATATAATCTCATTTCAATTATTATATTTTATTATGATTATTTTCTTTTTATATATAAATGTTGACTTTCTGTTGTTTTTTATTTGTATAGAATCTGATGATGGCTAATAATTAGCCGAAACCGGTTATTTGTCAATACAAATACTTTGAGTGAAGACTAAAAGTTTTATTTTATTTTCCTTTCAAAATGATGATGAGTAAATATCACACATTGGAGAAACAAACAGTTGATGAACCAATACATTGATATTTCACAACCTATACAGTCCAATTATTCTTTTATTACCTTATCACACAAAGAGAGAAATTAAGTTATAAAACACAATTGGATTAAACCCAATGACACTTTATTAATCTTAAGATATTTAATGTTGAAATATCTTTGAACAATTTTTTTAAAAATTATATTTAAATTACTTTACTTTACCTGGCAGAGTTCAGGAACAGCAACTACATCATCTGTATTTGCCCTCTTGAAATCTAACAGAGATTGAACATACCTCTGAAAGTGTATATCCATCTGCAAACACACATCAGAATAGATTACTTTAATTCTAAATTGGTACCATTCAGGAAATGGGTATAGACAATGTTTCGCACATTCAAAACTAAAGTCAAACACACCGACATATCTGGTTCTTATATGTTTGACAGAGGTGAGACATGTTACACACTGAAAATAACATTGAGTAGATGTGTAATGTTTCCAATCTATCTGAACTGTAATAGCCTATTTTAATGTTAATAAGAAAGTAAAAACAAAAATAAACATAAAATATACAAATTGTGTGAATTTTTAGCAATTAAAACATCCCTCTATTTAATATGCAATATCAAACACATATTTTTTTAAATTCCATCAAAATTTAAATACCTTCAACAACTGCTGTAAAGCAAAAATTTATAAATTTTACCCCTCACCATGTTTTTTTTAAAAAAAAATCCAGGGGGCTCACGCCCTGAAGACATAGAACATGAAGTGGATCCTTCGAACAAGCCCGGGAAGCCTTGTATCAATATCCAATACTTGATTGATACCAAAGAGCCAAACCCTCCACGCATGAGTGAACTGTAGGGAAACCATGTCTTCAGAACTCTGGTTACGCCCAGAGTTCCACTTTGAAGAATGCAATGAACAAATAACTGGCAGTTATTGGTTTTTTCTATGTTGACACATGATGTTATTATTGAAAATCAAATTAGTTTTGGTTTTTAGTAGCTTATTGTTATAAAGTTGTATTACCCTTGAACATACATTACCCTAGCAACGATGAGTTCCATGATAAATGTTACGAGTAAAACAATCACTTAACTTCTCCGCTATTCTAATCTTATGTTCGTAGCCAATTTTATGAAAATATTCAGGCTCTATTATTATCATTAATTATCGATATTATTACAGACACCCCCTTGAACCTGGAACCCCTTGAAAATGGAGGAGACTCTCAGTGAAGAGAAACATAGATTAGTGAACCTTCATAAAATACACAAAATCTTTTTTAAAGGACAAATAATATTAAAAAAGCAAGTAAAATCTTACACATTTTTGGTAGAGAGGAGATTTAGATTTAGCAATCCAGGAATTTGCGTAGGGTCTCCAAGTAAAATCTTTGTAATCGTTAAACACCATCCCACAACGTGAAACAGTGGCTGGCGAGGCTACTACTAGATCCTCAACTTCAAACAACAGTGACACCTATTCAACAAAAATGTAAAAAAAAAAAAAAAAAAAAAAAAAAAATGATAATAGCACTGATAAAAGTAATTACATTTAAAGTAGTAATTTTACATAACTGTAAAAAGAACAGCTTTGAGCTTCTATATAAGCTCCTTTCGTATTAAACCTATCTAATTAGCAACTGAAAACAAAATGTACATACACTTTTCATAGAATAATATCCATGAATACAACTACTAAAAATATTCAATATGACGGACCCTGACACAATAAAACTGGTTTCTTTAAGGGGGGAGAGGGTTGATTTTTAAAATTTACTGACAGACAGACAAAATGCCAACCGGTTGAGAGTGGAATTGAAACAGGGACCTCCCTCTGCTCACTCAATAATTAACTCAAATTTGTTTCTTGTACAGGGTGTTCTGCACCAAGATGTCAATATTTTAGGAAGTAATTAAACAACAGCCAAACAGTTGGTACATACTACATCTTTTTTCTGAGTCTTAAATTGAGTTTAAAATAATCAAAAAAAAAAAACTAGTCAACTAGTCTACATCATCTCCAAAAATATTATATTACACAAAAACCATTAAAGCTGGAGCATTGTAGTATGCACAATTCTAAAGATCAGCTTTTTTTCTATTGGAATGAATATAGGTTATACAGCGTGGTCCTTAAGCACGTTCTGAAAATTGGGGATATGATTGCTTGGATTATTTTATGAAGAAAAATTCATATGAACTTATGTCCTAAACGGCTTAGTTTCCGAGGTACAGGGTGTTCAAGTTTCTAATTTTTTTTAAATCTTCGTTATTATTGCTTTAAGGTATTTTATTGAAATTTGGCATACGTTTATAATACTTAAAGGAGTAATTTTATCCTTCAATTAAAAGTTTTTAGAAGCACCAGGGGCGTAAGTGGGATTATCACGGTCGGGTTTTTAGAGGACAAAAATGATACGCCACTGTTTTTTTTATATTTTGAAAACAGTTTATTAATTGCCAGCCAAAATTGCATAAATTTTGTCACTTTAGATTTTGCCCTCCGAATAGCCGTTTTCACACAAAATACAAAACAAAGTCGAACGTAGGACAAAAAATGCAAAAACAAATTCTTGTCATGGTTTTGAGGCGAAATGATAAAAATCGAAGAGGCCATGAAAAATGAAAAACAGCTTCATAAAAAAAAGCTTCGTTGACGCTGTCATAGCTTTCCAACTATTTTAGTGTTCTCTCTATTTATAAAAGAATCATTAAGTTTAATTAATTATTCTGAAAAAGTTTGTGTTTGACTTTTTTTGTATTTTGTGTGAAGACGGCTATTTGCAGGGCAGAATCTAAAGAGACAAAATTGATGCAATTTTGGCCGGCAATTAATAAACTGTTTTCAAAATATCAAAAAACCAGTGGCGTATCATTTTTTTCCTATAAAACCCGACAGTGATAACCCCACGTACGCCCTAAAAACTTTTGTGCTACTAAAAACTTTTTATTAAAGGCAAAAATTACTCCTTTAAGTATTACAAACGTATGCCAAATTTCAATAAAATACCTTAAAGCGTTATCGCAATAAAAACAAAATTTAAAAAAATTAGAAACTTGAACACCCTATCTTGTGAACTAAGCCGTTAAGGACATAAGTTCATCTGAACTTTTCTTCATAAAATAATCCAAGCAATCATATCCCTAATTTTCGAAATGTACTTAAGGACCACCCTGTATTTCACATATTCAATTCACCTTTAAAAAAATTGGAAAAAACTTTGAGCTGTGACATCTCAAGAACCATGGCAATGGTTCTTTTTGAATAAAAATTCAATTCTATATTGGAAAAGTGCAACACTGACTAGCTATAACTATAACTTTTATTTAATTTTTTTTCTAACCTTTTTGAGTATGAAAGATGATAAAGTAATGTGATATATTAAATGTGATTTTATTCTTTGCAACACCAACTTTTTGGCTGCTTTGTAGATGTAAAATCTAACCTGCTATATTAACTTTTCCCCTACATAAATCCCTATATCGAAACATTTTATGTTCACTTCTAAAAAATTATTTACCTGTTCTGGCATGGTAATTCTCTCACTGTTAATCAAAGTTAGAATTTTATTATCATCCATAACACTGTTCATATTTTCAATCCAAACAGCATCCACAGGTCCGTCAAACAGAATCCACTTCTCAAACGGTGCTTCATCTGAAAAATTATAATAAAATAACGTCAATTTTTAATTTAATAAAATACTTTGTATCTTATTTTTTACCAAAGAGATGAAAATAAATTAAAGCTTGAGATATATTTATAAGTTTAACCATTTTTTCCAACCCTTTGCTACAAACTCCATAAACAGAGAAAGACTCCTGGCCTGCTGGAATGCTCAAGAAATACATAACTCCTCTCTTGTTTATAAAATCCACCAAATTGTTATGGATGTCCATCCTCGGACTTATATGTTGAATATTTTATATATAGTAGGGAGCTAGCTTAGCCGTGTGGGTTAAACCACATCTGCCCAGCCATCAATGGATCAGGAGGTCGGGGTTCAATCCCTCGCCATGATACTCTGATTTACATGGCTCACTAATGATCACATCATACTAGCTTCGGCGGTTCAATGTACAGAGATGGTGTGAAGTGGCTGGAACTCTCTACCACGGGGCTAGTAAAAAAGGGCCCAAATGAAGGCCTAATTGCTAGGTTGTCCTACCTTACTACCACTATATTATGTTGGAAAATTATTTAATTATTGAGCATTGAGTGTTTGTAATTTGATTTTTTTATGTCTGCCGCAGTCCTTTAGAAATTAGGCATTTATTAGAGGTTTATTTTTGTAATCCATTGACTTGAAAGTAACTTTGTCCCCCCCCCCTTATTATACCTAATAAATTCTTTCATAGAATATCCTTTTCATAGAATATTCCTTTTAGAAGGAATATACGTATCCTTCTTTTCATCATGGTGTTTCTTTGTTCTTATATGAAAAATTATTAAGTTAGAATCTTTTCAAAAAAGTATTGTGTAAATTCCCAAAAGATAATCTCTCCAAGCTAACAAAGTCAAAGAGAGAAGAAATTTATTTTAACATTATTCCTTCCGTAGTCAAGGAAGTAGATAATATGTACTCTAGCGGTATGCATAATTTTCTTAATAAATAAATAATAATAATAATAATAATAATAATAGACACACCAGCACAAGTTTTCCTCATAATAGAGGATAGAATTCCATCAAGCCATTCACCAGTGCCTAGATTAAATTCACCGTACAATTCACCCAAATTAACAGACTTTGGATTCATCGGATATTCCTAAACAAAAATTATAATTATATTACAATTATTTAATGTAAGTTGTAAGAAGTGAGACAAATATTGCATTAATGTTCTCCTCAATATATTTACAAAGTGCGTGATCCCTCCATACTATAGTAAAAGGACTTCAAACTTAAAATTAAATTAATCAGATTAGTTAATAAATTAATTCTAAAGTGAGTTATTCCAGAGTGTTTAAAAGTCACAGAGGGGGAAAAAAAACAAAAGTTATTTTATTCGGTACGAACCTGAACAATTTCAAATCCTGCTACACCATTCTGTTTGAGAGTAATCATAGTACTTTTAAGAGTCTTCCAAGTGACAGATTTAGCAGCTCCTGACGCCCCAACAATCATTACAGAGTGTCTCGATCCTTTAGTCTCGTACAGTTGTATTACTTTGGTCATGGCAGATGGAATAGGCTGTCAAACAATAAAAAAATTTCATTCTGTTAAATTATACAGTAACAATATATAGCTTTTTCTATACAAATAAAATCATTCATACATTAAATTAAGTATCAATTAGGCGAATGAGTGTTACCTGTATGTTTTCAAAAGCCATGACTTCTCTCATTACTTTGTACATGACTTCATAATCAATAACAGGTAGTTCAACAAACGGAAACAGATCTCTAGTTATCCCATTAAATAGAGGAAGATCGTCAGATGTCAACTTGGCGATATTCATGTCCTTCATCGCAAGAAGAAGCACCTGGAATGTACACATACAGTGAATTTAATCTAATTTGCTACATAATTTACTTAATACATGAAAATAAAAGAATAAATAATAAAAAAAAAAACTTTTTTATTTTGACTATGTCGAACCCTTTTTTTAAAAGAATGTGGATCATAGATGGGTCATTGAGGGATAAATTAAAACAACACCTCCTTCAAAACATCCTTGGCTATGTTTCAACCCTCTCTTGGGTCATCCTTAAGCATACAACAGAAACACTTGATTGACGTGTGTTCAATATACCCATGTTCAGTATTGTTAAAACATTGATAAAATCAATGGTTTTCAATCAAGAGTTTCTGTTGCAGGCTTGAGGATGACCCAAGAGAGGGTTGAAATGTAGCCAAGGATGTTTTGAAGGAGGTGTTCTTTTAATTTATCTCTCATTGACCCATCTATAAACCACATCCACTCTACTGGATTTAGATTTGTAAAAAAAAAAAAACATTACCACAAAATTTTGCACTAGTAAGAGTCCATAATCAAAGATTTGCATGTCTGTTCACATATTGTTTAATTGCTGCAAAGATCTTTCAACCTATTAATATGAGTAGGTCAATATAAGTTCTTGACCTACTAATAGGCCTAGTCCATTTGAGGACTGAGATATATATTGAAAGGTTGTTCCCCTGACCTGAGATTTTTTCTACCTTACACACTAAATGTATCACACTTTTTTTTTAAGACCTCATCTGTTTTCACTGCCTATAATTAAGCTAATTTATAATATATTATTACACAAAGACAATTTATAAACCCTATTTTATAGTAATACTTTTATAAATGTGATATTTATAAAAAATTACAGTCGCTAAATGAGAAAGAATATATAGTACATAAAACAACGTGTTAAAATATGTAAAAAGCTTGTATAAAAAAAGTAGGGAAAACCGGGTAAAGCCTAGATAATATTATAGCAAATTAGGTATAAAAGTTTGTATAATGCCTGAGGAATTTTATAAATGGGAAAAACCCCTAAGCCTAGGGGCTAGCTGCACAAGTGCATTGATGATAGGTTTTACAAACCCTAGATGACGAAATCTCGTCTAACCTTTCTTTTCTATCTTCAACCCCCAATCTATTGTACTGGGCTCTTCTGTGAACATTCATAATACCCTAGACAGCCAAGAGATAGTGCTAGATATACTTAAATAAATTTACACTGACAGTACCGTGCCTCCAAACAAGAAAAACTTGAAGACGTAAATTTGCGCCCTTAGGCCTTTTGCAAAGTAAATTTAAAACGTAAATTTACGCCCATAGGGCTTAAATGGAATAAATCTAATTCTCAATAGACTTGTGGGTTTATGAAAAAAAGGCATTCACAAATCTCCAAGATTCTAAAATATTAGTACAGGTGGATCCCCAATGTACTGTTTTTCTCATTTAAACGTTAGGCCACACCTGCAGAGAACCCCCCCCCCCCCCCCCCATAGATTATCTGTTACCACCAATTGAGGTTTCACTGTATTATTTTCATCATATTTTTTTTTAATATGAACAAAAAAGGGCTTTTACACATGTTACATATTTATGTGAATGAGATGTACACTTTAATTTAAAGTTGGCACCTACTTCATCATCAGTTAGATCCTGATGCTTCCTCCTCTTCTTGCCAGCATACCTGAGTAGAGCTACCATTCCTCTCAGTCCAAAGTCATAGTGGTCCTGTTTGCTCAGCTGCTGCTTGCACAAGGAGAACAGTGTGTCTGCCTGCAAATATTTAAACAGTTGTTTCAAGGTTTCCAGCTCATTAAGTAAAACTCCAAAACAAAATAAATAAATGTTTTACAATTTACACTTCTACGTATTATAGTGCATTGAAATTAAGGATGGCAAGGATTTGCTGACATTTCAGAAAAATCGATTTCCTTCTTCATATAAAACAAGAATGGTTATAGTAACCAAAATCACTAAAGTAATTGCTACATTTAATTTAATTATATAGTAATTTAATAATAAATAGTTTATTATTGTTTTAATAGAGCTTAAAAAAATGGATTAAAAAGGGATCCAATATTATCATAAGGTGAAAGCATACTCAGTAAAAGTAAATGCTATCTAAGACTGTACTTATATTTACCTTTCGGGCGAGGATTCTTGTATTTCTAAATCCCTCACCAAACAAAGTGATTTCAGCAATCAACATACAGTCAGGAACCATCATCGATATGGGACGAAACATTGATTTCAAATTATCTGGAAGTTCAGTTCTACCAGCGTAACCTAGTTGAAAAAACAGAAAAATGAGAGTAAATACTTTTTAAGAAAATAGATCAGTTTTCAGGGAGAAGATATGAGTATCTCAGAAATTTACAATTCAACAGATCACATCACCATCTCGTAAAATAGCATTTAAAAATTAGTCTAAAATTACCAAGAAGAGAGTTCAAAGAACTAGAAAACCCTACAAGTTACAAGTTGAATGGCTAGATTTAGGTTTCAACTTTCAGGTCGGTTTAATCATTCCTAAGATGTGACGAGTTATTGGGGAAAACAGAACTTTTTTAAACATAGCTACACCCCCTATATTTTGGGGGTCCCTATATTTTCTACTGAGACAAAGAACACATCATAGTGTAGACAACTTTATTTATCTAGGATATAAAATAAGCAATCAAGACGAATGAAAATAAATAGAAAAAGGTATCATAATGTCCTGGAATGCTTATAACAAATACAACCACCTATTTAGAGCAGACCTAGATATAAAGAAGAAACAAAATTATGGGAAAGTTATGTCCTCCCAGTTATGATCTGTCTTCGAAACCTGGACTCTCCCTAGCAAAACAATACATAAATAGTATGTCAAAGAAGTATGGAGAGAAGAATGCTTGGCATATCAAGAAAAGAAAGAAAAAGCAATGTATGGGGGTTAGAGATTATAAGATAACGAATAAAACACGTCTTCAAGATAACATTATAATATAACTAACTTAGAATCAGACATCAAAACAACCCAATGACAGGTCTGTCTAACTAATAATAAAACATAATTTCATAACATCACAGAGATAGAACTGGTTTAGAAGATATAGTATCGACAATCATAAAAAGAAAATGTAACTGGACAGGTCATCATATCTTAAGAACTAAAGAAAGACAATGGAGAAATGGCTATGATGTACTGGTGCTCAATGGAAGAGAAAAGAAAGATTGGAAGACTCCAAGCTGTGGAAGGAAGGCATGGAAAAGGCAAGGCAGAGAGACATTTATATTAATGAATGGCTAGATAAGAAAGATGAATAATGATTAACTAAAAATATCTAAAACATTCATCACTATACAACCCTCCCCACTTCTTCTCTCTGTTATTGATAAACTCAGAAATATATATGCAATTAACCTAATCACAAATGTGATGATGAGAGAATTACCTACTCCAGAAATAATGTTTAATAATGGACCTTGAAATAAACATATTATGGTTTCTTTTGTAAAAAAAAAAAAAAATAAAATAAATGAAGTCTGTAAGATTTTAAGTCTACCTGGATTCATAGTGATAAAGGCACCACAAGTAGGCACTAAATTGATGGCATATCCTTCAAATTTAAATTTAGTCATTTTCTGGGATAGTGCCGAGATGATAGAAAGAATCTGCTGAGCTACTACTGACAACACTTCAATGTTAATCCTGTTAAACTCATCAAAACATCCCCAAGCACCAGTCTGAGCCAACCCTGAAATACCAAACAGACAGACAACTTTATACACCGGGCATCATTTGGCTTTACTCCTCAACACACTTTTAGTAAGATAAGAAGTTATAAAGCTAGAAAAGTTCTATGTTAAATTAGATAATATACATGGAGGTTTCATCAGTCATTATTGCATTACCCAGCTTACAAAAAATGACTTTGTTTTCTACAGAAAACACAGGTGAACTAATCCTAGAAGACACATTTCTCTTTCTATTATCCTTTAATATAATAAAAACTAAAATTATATTCAATGTTGTATGTAGTTAATTTATAAAGAATTTCTGATATTCAAAAGGTTTGATGCAAATTGTTTTTTATTATAAATATAAAGCAATAAACTCCAAAAAAGATTACCAGAAAACATGCGTCCCATACTCTTGTAGTCAAGGCCCTCAGAGCAGTTTATGACGATGACATAATATCCAAGACCTTTACCAAGATCTTTGACTGTTTCAGTTTTCCCTGTACCCGCAGGGCCTTTAGGACTTCCTCCTCTATACAGATGCAAGGCTGTAGTCAGTGTTATGTAACATCTAAACAAAAATATGGAAAAATAAATTAATATGGTACCTGAATTTAAAAATAAAATAATAAAAATATACAGAAAAAATTAAAAATTTGAAAATTATAATTGAGACTAATTTTGTGCTTATAAACTATGAGACTAAACAACGGTATTTTATAAATTAAAAAAATAATAAAACCAATTTAAATATGTTTTATAATATTTTGCTAAAATGATTTCAAGTTTATATTTATTTTACCTGTTGTGCGGGCATAAAAAACATATTAAGTCCTATCAGGGGTCCGCGCCTCCTCGTGTCTGTATTAGACCACGTGCACCCGAGGGTATAGATTTTGATATGTTTTAAGGTGAAAAAAGCGGTTTAAAGAAATGTCTAAATTATTCAGGCCATTTTGATGAAATTTGGCATACATATTAAGAAAAATAAACACCTTTAGGCAAAATCAAGATATTAATGTGTCTAAAAGAAATGTTATTAAGTTTTAAATTAAATTGCATAATAATAGTTTTATAATAAGCGACAATGATGATCAAACTAGTCAATAGAAATATTATAATCAGAAATTTTGAGTAATTCAGGAATTTAATATAAGCTTGTTAATGACCCAAGGAAGGGTTGAAATATCACCAGAAATATAAATTAATGAAAGATTAAAGGTTTTTATTTATATAAGAAGTAATCATTAAATCATTGAAAGAGATTAACTCTGAAACAAAAATATCTACAGAGGGTAACACACTACTACAGAGAAAGTAATACGGAAGAAGAGGGCAGCTGAGAAGCTATTAGAGCAGCCATACTGAACAAACAAGAAAGCTAGGGCAGGTAAGGAAAACCTAAAAATGAAGGAAAAGGGATGTTCCACAAAGGCCACAATAGAAGGCACCAGTATGAAGTCATGTGATAATGGTACCATGCTGGACTCTGCCTAGGAGTAGGGTGCAGTCATTTTTAGTTGGTCGGAGCCAACCCCACATTACCTATTGAGAGGCTTTTGTCTATAGGGAGTCTGTCAAACAGATTTTTTTTGCTCGCCCTATATAAAAAAACACTATACTATACATAATTAATATTATTATTTATATTTTTCTGTGTAACTACATAAGTAGAAATTGATTTAAATGTACCTATCAGTAAGAGGAGTGATAACAAGTCGTCCAGAATTACCCAAATACTCGTAACCATAAACAAAATGGGTATTCGTTTGACGAATTATACAATCATCGACATCTCGGTCCCAGTAGAAACGTAGCTGAGACAACCACTCAAAGCTATTAGTATCCAGAGTATCTGAAATAAACAAAACCAAGTAGAATAGGTAGAACCTCAGAGCAAGGAAGGGGTAGAGGGAACAATCCGATTTGAAAAGTGGTTCATTATGCTGCCCCCCTATACTAAACCTACCAAAAGAGCTCAATCCGAACTAAAGAGATCACGTGGTCACTGGGCATTGTCTTATTGGTCTATTCCTTGTTCTTCCGTCCTTATCAGTAACATTTATTTGATACCCCACTCAAAGAAGATTGCTATTGGTTATCTAGGAACTGTTACACGTTTATTAACGATGTTACTGCCTTTAGATAATTAAAAAGGTTAACAACAAACATTAAAGTACATATTTATAAAGAAAACTGTATTCAAAATAAAAATATTAAATGTTGTAAGAAAATATCACTTATTCTTATCAGCTGATATCAGATAAATTTCAAGTTTTTATCGAGATATTGATACTGTTTCACCAAACTGCCACTTGAAAGTGTTAGTATAGGGGGGTAGCATAATGAACCACTTTTTGAGACCCAGATTCTACAGTATTGTTCCCTCTATCCCTTCCTTGCTCTGAGGGTAGAACTGCTTTTAAGGGTAGAGTTATAATCCTCTGAACAAGCAGCTGAATTTTTGTCAATCTGCTCAGAGTAAAGAAAGATCATGGAGAGAATTCTTCTTCTAGCCGGGGATGGTTCATTGGCCCCACCTAATAGGTCTATATCTTCCTGTTATTAACTTCCCGGAAAGAAAAAAAAGAACTTGTATTAGTACTTATGTTCCCTTTCAATAGATTTGTGTGAATTAGCATTTGCATTTTAATTTAAACATCCTGACAGACTAAAGTTAACAATTTACAGCAACTTCCATAATAAATAAGAAGATTCTACAAGAGATAACAAATTCTACAAACATGAAAATAAGAAAAGAAAAATTAATAACATACTTGTTTTGTACATTTTATCGATGACATCTCGTGCATGAATCTCGATGGTTACAAGAGCTACAACTTTCAGACGGTCGACTTTAGACAGATTACTTCTGACTGCATTTGAAAATTTCTCCAATACTTGATTCTAAAAAATAAAAATATTGTTTTCCTTTTAGATTTTAAGTGCCTAAATAAACAACAGAATATTTTATTATTTTAAATAAATTTATAAATGTTTAAAGCTGGGTTCATATCAAGCAGTTTGCCGTGCAGGATGATTTATCTATGGCTGCCACTTCAAACCTAAATGAAATATTAAATATACTTGTTTTTCGTTTTCAAACTATCCTTCTAGAAAGGTAGAATTGTATTTTAATAATATATTCAGTTTTGTTTACAAGCTGAACGGAACATAGCACAAGCATGACGTTCTCAGTGCTAAGAATCCAACTTGAGTGGTACTGTCGTTAATTTGTACTGTTAATTGTAGATGCAGGATAAAATTGGTTATATGGGGCACATCCTAAAATCAATGTTATGAGATGGTTACACTTAAAAAAGGATGATATCCCTACCCCTTCATTGTAAATTAGACAAAGGGACATTACAATCTCTATATATACAAGAGTGACCAATACTTGTATCTAACCTGTATAATAGACTTTTACTTACTAAACACCTACTGAATGCAAAACACCTTAAATATCTTTATTTGAAGCAACACAATTTGAGCGTAATGTATAAAAATAATCATATTGAAACCATTAGGGGAATTAAAACATTAAGTACAAAACATTATTTCAAAACATGGCAATACCTGTTTTTTCCTTAATCGTTTCAAAGGCTTTTTCCTACTGGTTTGCTCACAAACTAACAAAGTCCTCGTACAATCAATAGTCCACTGGATCTGTAACAAAAACTTATTTTAAAAAAAAAAAAAACATACATAATATATGTGTTGATTTAAATAAATTAAATTTATATAAAGAAAAACTATGACAGTTTAATATGAATCCCCTAAATATTTATCCTAGGTTACACCCAGGGATCAATATGATTTCCAAATACATAATAAACATAATATTGAAACTCATTTTTTTCAGTCATGAGACATATTACATTGAAATTTACAATATTAATTTAATAATTAATTAAATAATAGTAAGTAAGTAATATTTTATTGTTATAAACATTTGTTCTTACAACACAAATACAAAGGTCAAATAGACCACTCTTACGTATAAATAATTTTTTTACAAAATGTAATAATTACTAATTATTTAATTTACGAATACATATTTTGTTTCATGTATATAATGATTCTCCCTTTTTTCTATTTTCTATTTGATAATACTATTACTGGTATAATTTTAACAATAATAAGTACATTGTACAGCCGTGACCCTGGTTATTAGGATTTTCCTTCTTTAAGTTTTAATGAATATATATGTATATATGAATGCTAACATTCATAAAGACACATATATTCTTATACACTTACACGTATACCACACATACACACTCACACTTATATACGTAAATTAAATTTTAAATAATATAACATAATTAGCCATAATTTTAATTAATTAAATATTATTAAACAATTTGTTTGTTTGAAGTATTGTCTTGTTACACGTTTTACAAACTTATAATATATTTTTATAATTATACTACTCCATAGAATATTAAGAAGAATAATTATAAATAATATAATACTTCACATCATCTAACATAAAAAAAATCAGTCCCAGAACACTCAGACAAACTTACTTATACACAAGTTTCTAATTACTTAGCCCAGTGTTTTCAATTTATTAGTATTCGCAGGTACATTTAATTATTATTGAACATTTTATCAAAATTTATCATAAAAATACCTTATCTCGGCGGGGCATTGAACCAGGCCTCTCTCTATCCACGTTTAAAGCTATTTTTTCAGAAACAAAATTTTTCCTGGGAGAACGGCTTTAATTGTTAGTTTTGTATTTAAATGGACTACATTTTAGAATTTTTTAATCAAAATATATAGTTTTTCAGTTTTTAGGGGGTAGCGCACCCAAATTTGGAGCTAAAATTCATTTATCGATTTCACCTTGGGGTGTGATTTTCCTCAATATGTATGGCAAATTTCATCAAAATTGGCCCAGTAGTTTAGGCTCTAGGCGCCTGCACAGACAACCAATTTTTTCTACTCTGAGGACCTCAAAATGTGTAAATTCATAAAAATTTCAAAAATCGAATTTTCACGCCATAACAATACTTTCTCTTTATATGAGAAAGTAATAAAATCATATTTGTCAATGAACAGTGTTACTAGACAAATACTAGTAGTAGTAGTAAGGTGCAAGTACTAGATGGGTAGGACAAGCCACTTGTTCGAACCTAGCAATTAGGCTATATTTTAGGAACATTTTACTAGCCCCTCAGTAGAGAGTTTCAGCCACTTCACACATCATACCTCTGTAAAATGTAGCACCGAAGCAAATATTGTGTGATCATTATTGAGCCATATAAATCAGAGCATTACTGCAAGGGATTGAACCCACATCATGCAGCCCTTAATTCATTGATAGCCAAGCAGATACAGTAATTATCACACCTCACTCAAAGACAGTCTTTACAATGCTGGTCATGCATAGAACAGTCTGCAAACTGACCGAATGCCATCAATTGGCAGAATGGCCAAAATATTATCTACTTACTACAAATAAATGCTTAAATAACTAAACTTTTCTCATTAATAATAACTCTTTTCATTTTTGGACAGACCCGATTAAGTGCTTATTGGGTAGATTCAGAAATAAATATGTTACAATTTGATACTAATTGAATACTTCAATTTCCTCTATTTGTAATAAAGTTCTACATAAGGAAACTTACCTGACTTGAAGTGATACAAAGTTGTCCAGGCCAGTCTCGCACCCATTTATCTCTCTTGTTTAAATTCTTCTTGAGTGAAAGTTTCACATCTTTAATTACATCTCTCAAACTGATTCGCATCATACCCTCTAAAAGCAGATCATATTTTTGATTAAGGAGGGATTTTTACACTTAAAACACACTTTTTTTCAAGAGTACTGGGACACAGATATGAGAAAATACATGAAATGTCATTAAATAGGTTACGGTTTGTTCTGTTTTTACATTTGTTTTGTTATTGCTGTAATATTTTATGTATGATGGTTCTCCACACAGCTTAAGTTAAAGTAATGTGAATTAAGAGACTATTATTTTAAGAAAAAATTAAAAAAAAAAAAAAGAATGAATACGTGTCTGCAATCTTTCACATCAATGAATGGTATTATTCTTAATTCCAAGGGGAATTAAGAATAAGTCCATTATCCATCTACTATCGCTAAGATCATTACCTTTAGTAAATCCTGCCTCCCATTCTGGGAAATGAATCCAAATTACTGCATGTTGATTCTTGTTATTCCCACCTTAATTCACCTTAACTACCCAAGAATTGAGAACTACAAGGAAAAATTTACTATTTTCAGAAAATAATTTTAGTTTTGTAATCATTATTTTATTTATTTATTTTTTTTTTTTTTTAATTTAAGGAGCCACATAAAGTTAAAGGCAATAAAATTTGCATAAACTATAATTTTACTTACTTAATACATTGAGTTAAGTAGTTTGATGGACGTTTTAAGTCTGTGAGCACTAAGTTGTCGGTCATAATTAAGTGAGTTAATAATAAATAATTACAAATAATTAACTTTCTTTGTGTAAATAATTAAATGGATGAAGATTCTGAATCATAAAGTAAAAGTAAAGATTTTAGAAAGAAAAGTGGGGCCCCAAAGAAATCAGGTAATAGTTTAATTCATCTTGCTATGAGACGTTCGACCCTACAATACACGACGTTTTATAGTTGTGTCTTTATCAACTAATTGAGTTCCCCCATTGTACATCTTACTACATTTTAACTGTTGGTTAAAGAAGGATATAAATTTGAAGCTTACCAATTTCTTTTAGCCAATATTCAACAGGTCCCTCAAGTACAACAGATTTCTTGAACTCCACCAGCTCTCCGTCACCTGATATCATTGCCTTTCCTTCCAAGCTGAATGGTATCACTTGCTGACAATATACAACACAAAGATAAATAATAAATAACATTATTAACTTAATTTTAAAAGCTCAAATAAATAAGTAAAACCAAGATTATATATGCCTATATGTATATAGGTTTTATAACATCCAAGTCCAGTATATATCAAGTCCAGTATTTTTTTTCTTTTGTTTTACATCCTTTTATGTTTTATGATCCTAACATCCAAAACCACCTTATCCTCCTCGAACCTTGGTTGAGGAAATAGAGAATAAAAATAAATGAGCAGAAAAGTGTCCATATAATATTTACTCTCAGGCACTTGTCCTCCAGTCATCCTCAACTATAAGGAGTGATCCCACAATCCTCTACCATAAGATACCTATTAAGGATAAGTATCTTATCCATAAGATACCATAATCCTCTTTTATAATTATAAGATACCTAAGATACTTATATCAAGATATGATATGTATCTTGACACTTGATTAGGGCCTAACACACTATAACTAAATGTACAGAGGACACTAACAAAGGGTGGCTTTTGGGACTCCTTGACCATAGATCCCACATTACTATATAATCAGATCTTTATTTAAAAAATGCAAACCCCGAATCCATTTGGACCTATGGAATTGATCTCTGTGGAAGCACCAAGCGCTCAAATTCATATAGACTCCAATCCGACCAATAAAAAACTCTTTAGAAATCAGTAACACCCATAAATCAAACATCATACATTTCTACAGTCTATAAGATTAGAGTTGGCACAATCGAAGGCGGGAAAATTTTGAGAGGGAAACGATTCTACTGGTCCGCCATCTTGAATGCAACTTTAGAAAAAAAATTTCCTACTCTACCCCGTTCCACAAAAAAAATATAACATGGCAACACTGATTTTCCCTTTTTATAACCCCAAAACTACCTCCACGTTTGTTGTTTCCCGCCTTCGATTGTGCCAACTCTAATCTTATAGACTGTAAACACACAACGATCTTAAATTATTTTTTTGCACAAGGTTTTGCTTCATCCTGAAGTATAAAATTCCACGGAGTCTTAGATAACCATCCCAATTCTCTTGTTATATCCGTGGCATTTATCCATATCCCTTACCAACCAACCGTCAGCTGAAAAGGTGTTGGCCTCGAGATATATTACTATAATGCATAAACTCTAGCCCTGGGTAGCCTCTTCTCCCAAGATAACCATGTTAAATTCATCATCATTGTTACTTATAACAAAATTAATTGCAAGTAATTTTTATATATAAGAAGTTCCACTTTATCATATATAAATTTATCATATCCACTTTATCATATATAAATAAAAATAAGTTGACTATAATTGGTCTGCATTCCACACAACACATTCATAAAAGCTTATATACCACTTTTATCTAAGTAAGGCACAACGTACTTGTTTGGTCATGACAATTTTATTGATATTGTCAAAACACTTTTTGAAATGTGGCTGAATAAGTTCAGGCTTTTTTGAGTTGCCGAGGATCTCAAGTAAATCATCATTAGAAATAAAATAGAATCGGGGAAAGATCTGCCGTTTGGTTTCCAAGTAAGCTTCCAATGCTCTCTGAATCACTTCCAGTGACAGTATCATCTTGTTCAAAGTTTTCACAAGGCCTGAAAAAAAAAAAATAATATAAGTAATTCAGATTTTGGAAAAACTTACATCTAGTTCATAAAATTTTGGAGTTAAAACAACCAGTTTATTGTTAAAATATGAGATGATTTATTAAAACAATCAATATATTTAAAAAACCAAATAACATAAACCTATTTTATTTTCTCATATAATATAGGACTATTGAATGCTCAACATCATTTAAACAAATATAAAATTATAACAGTTGATAGACAGTGTTACCAGACAAAACAGTAGACAGTTAATTAAATATAGACTTATAAATCCTCCTATAAAACAAGTTAGATTTAACTAGAGAATTTAGCATCCTTTATTTTTTTTTAAATTTAATTATAATTTAAAAAGGGAGACGGAACAGTCAGGATCTGATCCATGGACCTTTGAATTTCACATACAAAGTTTCATCAATTACTCTAAACCAGAAAATGATTTTTCTCAAGCAAAAAGACATGTCCCGCACTAGACAAAGAAGGTAGAGCTCGACACAAAATTCAAGGTTCCATTCAAATCTTGGTGGGGAAGTTAATTTGTCTCTGTTCCGTCTCCCTTCAAAAATCTAGATTAAGATCATTAGTTCACTGATGGTGATTAAAGAGGTAGAAATGGTTTGTAATAAAACATTTAATATTTAGATTTTGATAATTAACTCATAATTTTTACTCTTTGAGACTTTAATTCTTATATAATAAATTTAAATAAATTAACTTTGATTTAAATTCCGCATTTCCCCCCTGTCCATAAGCGTATATATTGTCCATAAGATTATACATCTAAGCTCTTAAGGGTATAATAATGCAATACTTAACAACTCATTTAGCATTATCAGGCCTTTAAAATATACTTGCTGGAAGCTTCACCAATACTTTTATAAAGCAATATTTACTGTGTCCCCTATTTAAGGTTATCTGTTGTTATAAAGTATCCACTTGATATCCTTATAAAGATTGAAGGTAAGTATTTTACCATGGCATATAGATTCTTTCTTGATGTTGACAACAATCTTCTTTTCCTTATATATATTAGTAGAATACTCTTTATGTATTTTAATTCTTTATAAATTATACAATCTGGGGGAAATAATGCAATACTTGTTAACTCCTCATTTTTCAATATTTTATAATAATTGACCTTTGTGGCACGCCTATAGTGGACAAACAATGAGGCAGGGGCGATGTACTTTATGCGCCAATGCATTTTTCCAACCATATATAGGTAAAATCCAGATTATCTAGATTGCGTTTTGGAAATGTTGAACTAAAAAGTCAATTAATGTATTATATATTTATTTCTCAATTATATCTTTAATTATAATAATAAAAATTACTGTAAATAATCAGTAATTACTCCTTCAGCGTTCTGACTTAGTATCGGGCTTTCAACCTTAATTAATTATTATTAGTTGTCAAAGTCCTAAGGTAACTCCTCACAACCATCATCCTAATCTGAAAACACATGCAAAACCGAAAAATATTGATCGGAAGGCATAATTTCTCTATACCGGACATGGTGGCACGGGCAGCATATAGAATGCACCAAGACAAATAAACACAGCAAAACAATGCAGAACGAAGCAATAATCAAAGCAGACTGTTTCATCTATTTTAGGGGTCTCTAGTGGTAGGGTAAAGTAAGGGATTATTATTCTGGCATCGTAAGTAAATCTGGGATTTACAGAAACTTTTTTACCCGTGGCACACTCAATGCACCAGCCCTTGTCTCTAGGGGTTAAAATACATACAAATTATTCTACTACTACGTAAAATTTTATTTTATTAATTTAAGACTTAAAAATTATAGTGGATATAAAATTAGTGAAAACTTACCGTCACGACGGCAGGCAATAAAAGCATATTTATCCACGTGCATATCATAAGTGATTTTAGTCCAACCTTGAACTACTTTAAAGAAATCATCGGATTCTTTTGGTAATTGCTTTTGAATGTCTTCACCAGAAAATATATTCTGAAATAATAAATTAATTTAATCAAATTATTAATAATGAAGAAGGGGATATATAAAAAATACACTTAGCCGTACTGTACCACAACAGAATAGCTACTTCCGCTGTATCTCAGTAGTTGAAGCTTTAAAGTGTAAACATAAGGTATCCATGTTTCAATCCCCAGTTAAGAAATGTATTTTTATCTGCCTCTTTTCCTTCCATCTTAAATAATTATACAAGATAAAGAAGCGATATTGCTCAGTTGGAAGGCTATCACTGAGGAAGGTTGCTGGAAATTTGATGAAAGCCGAAGGACCACTCCATAAAGTGGAGAAAAAATATTGATACACAGTAGAGCATCAATTATTCAAACTAATGTTGTGTGCGTGTATTTGCGGACCGAGATTATACAAGAATGTTAGTATGAGTTGTCTCAGACCAATTTGTTTCCAAGAAGACAGTCAGATAACTGAACGTTCAGCGAACTGATGTTCGTATAATCAACACTCTTCTGTAGTTATTTACCTACAGTAAGTTAGTTAGCTTACTGCAATTTAATATAATGAAGGTAAAAATGTAACAGATTGATCTTCAACAAAACTACCCCTCAGTGTTGCTTGAGCTAGATAAGAGAGTACACAACCATCTAGGCAGGACCTGCCCCAATGCATCCAACAAAGGATTTACCCAACTGAAGGAACCCTCAGCAAATTCAGGTACAATCAAAGTTACAGTTGTGCCAAAAATCTTGGCAGACGGAACATCTGCCTTATCTAGTGCCCCTCATTGATTGAACTTTAGTCCTCATACTTCCTATTTTAATCCGTAACTCAGTTTTACTGTTCATTTCATTAATTATATCAATATATTTTTCAATAAGACTGCAGTGCTCCAAAGCTGATATTATGGAATGATATTATCGAACACCTTTTTGAAGTTAATAAATAGGAAAGCAATGGAAAGGTGTATTCTTAAGCTACCACAATGCTAGTGATAATAAATGCTACTAAAATCTCACCTCAAGATAAAGATAACTTCTCTGTACATTAAGAGACATATCTAATACATCCATAACTAGAGCCAAATTTTTCTCCCAATAATTCACCTCTTCAATAAACGGTGTCACATATCTAAAAAATAAACACATTTACTTAATCATAATAAATATAATATCGGTCATGCGCCAATGTTGATGTTATATCAATCTCAGAGCAAGGAAGGGGTAGAGCAAACAATACTATAGAATCTGGATCTCAAAAAGTGGTTCATTATAAACCTCTCAAGCGGCAGTTTGGTGAAACAGTATCAATTTCTCGATAAAAACTTGAAATTTATCAGATATCAGCTGATAAGAATAGGTGATATTTTCTTACGACATTTAATATTTTTATTTTTAATACAGTTTTCTTTATAAATATGTACTTTAATGTTTGTTGTTAACCTTATTAATTATCTAAAGGCAGTAACGTCATTAATAAACAAGTAACTGTTCCGAGATAACAAATAACAATCTTCTTTGAGTAGGTTATCAAATAAATGCTACTGATAAGGATTTGTAGACAAGCATTTGTGGGGACAGAAGGACAAGGAATAGACCAATAAGACAAGGACCAGTGACCACGTGATCACTTTAGTCCGGATTGAGCTCACTTGGGAGGTTTAGTATAGGGGTGTAGCATAATGAACCACTTTTCAAAGCGCATTGCTCCCTCTACCCCTTCCTTGCTCTGAGATATAAATAAATCATATTATTATTATAATAATAAAAACACTGTTAATAATAAATATCAGTTAAGTTAAATATTTGAGTTAACCTCATTTTTGCGCATATAAAAAATCTTAAATTGCGCATGCACATATTCAATTTATAACTTCTCTATATTTTTCCTATGTGAGGGTCAATAAATTGGGCCAGTGTTTTAAATTTCAACTTTTACCTTAAACGGTTTGGGAGCCATGAACAAAAAAGCAATGGACAGACAGACACATCACCCTTGGCATAAGGGTTTCAAGAAGGACCTACGAAACCCTAAAATTAAATGAAACTACATATAACGGTAAAAACTTAGCAGGAAGTTCACCAAAAAGCTGTAGTTAAGTACTAAATATACATTTTTTTTTTCAAATGCGTCTGATTATTTACACTAACTAGACTAACTAAATTCTCACGAATAATATTTTTCTTTAAACTGAAGACAATTGATTTTTGATGGATGACAACTAATTGGTTGATAACGACTAATTTTTGTGGTAAAGTGACAAACCTTGTTCCTTTCATGGTGCTGATCTGAGCCAAATGATCTTCTAAAGTCTGGAATACATCATCAACAGCTCTCAGCCTGTACATCCTCTTCACTTTATGTGGAACCATATCCAGTTTAATGCTTCTCCAAATATCATCTATATTTTTGATATTCTGAAAACGAAATAAAAATATTCTATTCATATAAATTAAAAAACAAAACACTGAAAATATTAATACATTTTATAGCCATCAGACATTATTTAGGAAGTCAGAAAGTGTAGTACAGTAGAACCTCGATAAGAAGTGTCTCAAGGGGATTAGGGAAACAGTCTTGTTATCAAGGTGCTCTTTTTGTTGAGGGTCGTGTTATCAAGGTTTAACGATCATCAGTCGTGTTATTAAGGTTCGAGGGCGGGGTTTCAAGTCTAGACTTGTTCAAGGTCGACCCATTCCTGTATAGAGTCGTGTTATCGAGGTTGACTTCTCAAAACGACTTGTTATAAAGGTTCTGAGTTACGTTGTTAATTGGAAAAAAATCCGTGCTATTAAGGTTATTTGGATAATAATAGTTGCGTTATAGAGATTAATTTAACATTGTAACGGGGATTTAGTGAGGGGAATAAAGTGAACTGGTTATATGGTTGATAGATATTTATTGGTATATGAATGTGTGTGAGTGATTGTTGTAAGATGTGTACACCTCCAGAGCTAAGATCGGACTCCTCGTGTGTCTCTATGCTAGGGCTTAGTCTGTTAGATTCTTGGTGGGGGAAAGCACCACTAGACAGAAATTCGAGCCTTTGCTAGCCTAAGGTCTACACTGCTTTCCTAGAAAATTCTAGACTTGGCTTCCCCGTTACAACATTATGTTTTATGGCAATCTCAAGGGGATTTGAAAATTGCACTTATAATTGAGGTTGTTGTGTTATTGAGGGTCGTGTAAGCGAGGGTCTACTGTAAAAACTTTTTACCTCACAATTAAGTCAAATTAAAAAAGGGTATAAAAATAAATGAAGATTGATTGACTTTGATTATTTACATTTTCCAATAAAAACACCATAAAAAATAAAATAAATAACAACCTTTTCTATATTTAATTCCATTGTGGCAGCAGTAGAAATCTCGTTAATATCGTCAGCGAAATCTTGCATTTTCAAATTCATTATCAATTCCAGGGTGAAAGTAGGTGCATTCTCTTCGAATTCACTATCACAATACATCAAAATTATCATTTTAAAAAAAGTTGCAAGCTAAAGTTAAAAGATAAATAGTTAACTTACAAATATATTAACTAGGCATTGTGTGGCTTCGTATTAAAGCTTTGCTACTCTAAGGTCAACACTACATTCCTAGAACATTCTAGATTTGGCTCCCTGTTACAGTAGTAATGGGGGAAGGTAAGGAAAGGTTTACTTTCTGAGAAAAAAGGATGTTTACTGAAATACCTGGGTGACAGCTCCAGTCATTGACAGAAAAATATTCAGAAAATGATTCCAGAAAAAAGTGACCTCGACTTTGATCACAAGAAACAAAATACTGATAAGGCCCTCCACACATGGGTCGTTTTGTAGTCGCTCCGAACTTGAAGTGTTTTCCCCCTCCATACAGCTTCCTATGTAAGTGTATGGGGGACCCCTAACGAGGCGTTAGGCAGTCATCTCGTAGTCGAAGTGTCAGCGACAACCTATAGACCTGCAGCGAAGGGGAGAAATCCCCTTGACACCTGAGACTCTTTGGACAGTTTTTTTTTTTCTTTGCAATGGAGGTGATTAACATCAAATTCGTGGGGGAAGTTGAAAAACAGCTTCCGCCAGTCTAATAAATGATCTTTTGGACATTCTGTAGAATCCCCAAAATCTTTGCATCACTCTCCTGCAGTTCTTTTGCCGCAACAAAGAGCCGACAATGGAATTTCTTTTTTATGCACGGATGAACCCATACTCTCTCAGTCCTTTTCTTCCGACGATACTAGTACAACATAATAGCATCTTCCTCATCACTAGAACTGCACATTATAAAGAAAAACTCAAGATACTACCTAAGAGTAGTTAAAATACAAGCGCACAACTCAAATAATCTGTCTCTTCAATAAAAATGTTTTGACCTCTCTAGTTAAAGACAGCGAGACAACTGAGAAGTTGACGACTGCACACACATCGACCCGTGTGTAGAGGCCATTCCTGTTGTGATGATTAGTTGACGCTTGACATACATGACGAGTTCGGGACGACTACAAAACTACCCCTATGCGGAGGGCCTAACAATAAACAGAAAATTTTTATTGCATTGGTATTGGATGGGCCTGTTCTAAGCTATTTTGATCACACTAAGCAATTAATGACATTAACCATAACCACATTAAATGGCATCCACTCTATCTATATAAAAAATTAACCCTAAATACTTACTGTCCAATAGTGTTCTTCACAGATTGCCAATGACGGTCCCTCATAGCTTTATTTTTGAGATCATTTATAAGAGGTAAAACTCTTCTGAAAGAGTCTACCCTTTTCTTTGAGTCTTCAACTATAGGCCAATTCTTGTTCCTGTACTCCCTGACAAGGTAGTTCAAGCGTTTAAACAGTTTTTGAACAGTGTTCTCCATGTCTTCAGTCTTTATGTCCCAGAACTTGCTGTATTTATACCCTTCCCAGGCTTGATCCCATTCAAGAGTCAACTCCCACACCTCTTGAATTCCAAGCAATTCCTGCACACAAATATTCTTTCTATAAATATGCACAATGGAAAAAAACAAAGTACAGTCCGAACCAGAAACCCAAGTAGTGGTAGCGGGATCTGTGAAGGGGAATGACCTTGAGAGCTACTCATTTCTTTAGGAATTATATTTTTCTTTTAAATAAAATCATGGGTCGTGTTATCTAGAGGCCATGTGACCAACTTAATAATACTAAAAATAAATAATCACATGGACTGCTAGCATCTACAAGTATCCCTGTCACTCACAGTTCCAATCAAAACATCTTAAAATCTCATGACAGCTATAACTGTCATCAGCAGCGAAAGAGTTAGGAGTGTAAATAAAGGAATAAAAAATAATAAAGCTTATAATAAACTAAGATTAAAAAAATGTAAATTTTAATATATTGACACAATTGCATTTTTTTAAACCTTAAAAGCCGTTTAAGAATAAAATTAACTTACATCTTTTAACATGCCCATTTCAGGAGGCTCAAAGTAGGCTGCTTTAAATAAGTTTAGATCTCTCATGATTAATTTTTGAGTGTCTTCAAGTTCAAGATAAAGTTCCCAAATAATTCTCGTTTGTTTCAGAGCACCTTCCAACACAACATAACATTAAACATAAATCAAGTAATAGTGTCTTTTGTCAAATTAACAATATATTTTATGAAGAATCTAGACCATTCTATTTATTTTTAGAGTTGTTCTTACTCTTTTCCTATGCCCAAAACTTAATTTTAAAAGCTTGATCAGTTATGCACTTAATCCTAAAGCCCAGAAGTTAACAACATAACTCTTTTTTGCAATTATTTTATACGACTCTAATTAACCGAATATTAAAACATTACATATAGTCCAGTCTCATTTTAAGCAAAAAAGGGGCTGTTTACAAAAATGCGTCATACAAGCAAGAGACTTTGTACAAATTATCTCTGGGGCATCCTGATTTAAATCCTATAAAGTCCCCGAAAAAAAAAAAGTTGTGCTCAAGCCGCCATCTTGGAAAATAGCGGGCAAAATTCAATTTTTTGCTTCTCCTAGCTTAATTATTAGGTTTAGAAAAAAAAAGTACAAGTAAAAATTGTTTATTATGTAATTATCTATAAATTTGATTCTCAAAGTATTTTCCCTCTGACCAACCGTAGAGGCACAAAATTACCATTTATATCTAAGCGTGTAATTTTCTTGTGCTCAGTGCCCAGCGATTGCATGTTGTCAGCGCCGAGTTACCACGCCTGGACGAGGTTATAGGTGTAGTTGTGAGGTTACAAGTTAATGATAATTGTTTACTATTATAGAGTACCTGTATTAAGGGTGGATTTAGGAATTTATTTTTTGCTTCTACTAGCTTAATTATTAGGTTTAGAAAAAAAAGTTCAAGTAAAATTTGTTTATTATGTAATTATCTATAAATTTGATTCTCATAGTATTTTTTCTCTGACCAACCGTAGAGGCACAAAATGACTATTAATACAGGCCAAATCAACCCTTAATACAGGTACTCTATAATAGTAAACAAGGAGTAGTAAACATAGGGAGTAGGATGACCAGTCACCTATGCCAATCCCCAAAACACCTTATATGTGGATTCAATTAAACCAAGGTTCAAACCTTGTTTATTATTTAATGACACGAGTAATTTAGCAAGATAAAGTGATGGTGCCTGGAACATCATTTTTAATTTTCTTTTACACTTAGCTCATACTAGGGTTTGGCACAGAGAATACCTAATTTTGATTATATTAAGCATATTAATCACTGACATAATACGTGGCATAAAATTATAGTTACATTAAATAAGATTATAGATAAAATACTCACAAATAGTGTTCCAAGAAGGGTCAAAAGGCCCGAAATGTCTAAATCTTTCCAGAAGTTCAAGGGCAGATTTCCGAAAATCAGATCCTTGCTCCAAAAGTTTAGTTTTGAAGTCAGCCTGAAAAAACCATAAATAAAAATAGAGCAATTACCAATAAATATTATTTTTAAAATAAGGAAATTTTTACTATTTTAAATTATAATGTATAAAAATGAAAAAACCAAGTAAACAAAATTATATTTTGAACCCTTGAATACTGATGTGTATGCTTGGAACTTAATAGATTTTAACCCTTGCCTTCATTAAGTTTACCATCATCTTTCAGCAGTGTTATTGCTTAGTGCCAAAGAGAAGGCATCTTTGTCTTCATTCATCTTTACACTCACATTTTTGGAGATTATTTAGTTGTATGATAAGTAATAATCTCAGTGTAATCAGTTACTCATTAAATATAATCACATTAAAAGAAACAAATTAGAAAAAGATAGCTACATCGAATATAATAATTTTAGGACTTATATTATTATTTTTTATTATCAGTTATATAATAGAGTTTTAATAGAAATAAAACAAACCTGACAATTCTGCAGTATTTTCTCCTGCTCTTCTAAGGCAGCCTTGTAGTTATCCCAATGTTCACTTAAAGCATTTTCTCTTTCCAATAGAATAGGTGGGAAATCATCTCTAAACCCCACTAAGAAAAGGAAAAAAGTATTAAATAATTTTAAAATTACAACACGGTGTAGGAGGCCCAGAAGAGGTGGGGTACAGAAGAGATTTTTGGATGCTTGCAAAGATATATAAAAATTACTTAAAAAAAAGAAACTCTATTTCATAACTTTTTACAGGAAGCTAGAAATTAAAAAGAAGGGTGACTGGGTATCAAAGCATCAATTCCCATTAGCTGTGGTACAATCTACTTTTTACTCTTTACTAATATTGTAACGATGGGTGAAGCAGTGCCAGCAAGTCAGTTCCCATTCGTTCGATCTTATCTACAAGTTCAACAAACTCTACTTTTATGGTGTAGTCACATCTTTACCTCACAATGCAAGGTCCCTTGGTTCCCAGGAACAGAACCACCCCATGATGAGAGAAGTGAGGACAATAAACTAAGTGGGTACCCAGTACTTTCTTATAGTTTAGAAATAAGCTGACAGAATAAAGCAAATATAACAGTTTTCATGGCCGCCGTGGCGGCTCCAGAGGGGAGGCCATAGGAGCCATGACCAATGCACGGAGTACCAGCTGTCAGAAAAATAAAACGGCAAGTGACGGAAAGGGCAAGTAAAGTTTGTTGGGTTTCTTTTAAAGGCTCTACGTTGAGGACTAGGAAAATATGACGTCTCAGACAAATCCATTGAATTAATAAATTTCTGTGATGAAGACTTGTACCAAATTATTAAGTCATTGCTGAAATTCTCCCTACTTTACCAGTAAGAAATAATAATAATAATAATGAATGTTTATTTATACATACAATAAAATCAATACATGTGACAAAAGACTTAAAACAAGAATTAAAAAAAAAAAAACTAAAACAAAACAACATGCATATTAAGATCAAATAATTTATGACTAAAACATTAAAAGAAATGACCTTGGGGTCGGCTTCTAGGAGTAGTACGGCATATAATTTTAAACAGTCTGGCCTATCTATTATGAATGAACACATGCAAATCAATAACATACATTTATCACTGGTTTCCTAAATATAATAAAATATACCAGTAAGCAATGCCTCTGCAGAAAGATCATTATTGTCATTATGTCGAGTTACGACACAGCTTCATTCCAGGACGAGTGAAGATCGGCTTACTGGGTTGTGTTTACTAAATGACCACAAAGATTTGGTCATTGATATTGAAAAGGTTATTGACCAAATCTCCAACGGAAAACAAACGAATAGAATTGGTAATTTAAATTTTTTTTATGGAATTTTGCAGTATAATGTTTTTATAAGTAAACATTTTCTGTTAACTAAATTAAGTAATTATTTCCTGGAGGTGAAATTACCAATAATAATATAACTTTTAAAGAGTTTAAAATTAAAATTAGTAAATCATGGTTAGAACTGGTACTAAGCCTGGTTGACCATGGTTACACTATACTTTTCACTTTGTTGATTTCTACTTTCATTTTATAAGCTTCAGCTAATAAAGGCAGAATATAATGAAGTGTAAAGGTTTTTAAAATGTTAAACTGATGTTTTCTTAGTAATCCACTATCAAATATATAGCACAAACGTGTTAGGACTAAAAAATATCTTAAAACAAAGCTTACAACACGTTTTCAGCATTCAAATTTTAAAAATTTTGTGACCTCATAGGGTTGGGGTATTCCGTACCCCTAAACCCTCTAGGTCCCCCCCCCCCCCTTAAAAATCAACTCTGGAGCCGCCCTTGCTTCTAGCTTGCTTAATTGCTATATTATTATTTCCATTAAATGATCATTATTTAAAAAGTAAAACTTACCGAAGACATCAATCTGTTCTTTAAGATATGGGAATTCCTTCTCTTTATTGGGTAATTCTGACTTCAACTTCTGATGAAATTCTACTGAGCTGGTCAGTGCATATTGATTCTTTGGCAAGTCTTTTAATCTAAAATAATAATTTGGACAGTTTTTACTGAGGGTGTAAGTTTTTAATTTGATAAGTACCGTCAAGAAAAAAAAGAGAATGGCATCTAGTCTTGCTAAATGAGAATATATCCCCTCTTATTTCTCTACACCTCCACCCAGAGATCAAATGTAATTTGCTAATTGGCCTAATTTGATTTCAACGACAGTAGAAGAATTTGTAACTTTCCAGGAAAAGTAAAGATTTTGTCCCCCTAGGGGCTAAGAGGAACCAATCTATAAAACTTCATGTTCATAGATAGGTTAGTTATTCAAATATTTCCCCAAATCAAAGTTTGTCACCTATCAAGTGACAAACTAACATTAACTTTTGTCCCCCTAGGGGCTAAGAGGAACCAATCTATAAAACTTCATGTTCATGGATAGGTTAGTTATTCAAATATTTCCCCAAATCAAAGTTTGTCACCTATCAAGTGACAAACTAACATTAACTTGATTTTCGCGGTCTACTAACTAATTTTGTACTCAGGATCATGAAAATCATATTGTCCACCATATGGGACACGGCCGCTTCAAATGCCTATTGCCAAACTATGTCCCACAGTCAAACTTAGCCGACCACATATTCTGAAAAGGCATCAAATGATTTACTTATACACAAAATTCTAGCTTAATGTTAGTCAGAAACATTTTTGCACTCTATCTTCTGGACTATTGGAATTTCCCTCAGCCAATCTTTTTATAGTATTGTTTAAAATAAGTTAAAATAATTTTTAAAAATTGTTTCAGGACAACTCAGATCTTTGGGAGAGAGTACATGAGAGAGAGTGGTCCAACAAGCTGACTGTTAAGCTAAGAGAACCTCTTGCAACCTATTTACATTAACTGAATAAGTATTTATACAAGAAAGTATAAATAAGTACTGCTTAATATTGAAGTCACAATATCTATAAATGCTTTCAATCTTCCGACAGACAATCTTCAAGAGTAGATTGGTAAGTCCTTGGAACCACTTGTCACAGAATCCTATGATGGCGTCTCTCAAAGCTTTCGAATCCACTGTGAACAGTCTGAAGTTAACATAGGGCAGCATGTCATTAGCTTCATCCATAAATTGAAGAAATCTGCAACATAGATAGTAAATGTTTTTTTTTAAATTGATATAATTGCAGTATGTTATTACAAAAACATTAATAATACTTATTCAATAACTCACTGAATATCATATGGCATACAATTGTATTATATTTTATTATTATTATTTTTTTTTTTCTTCATTTAGATAAGTGGTCCACAAGTTAGTTGCTAACAAGAATTGGCTAGCAATATTAACATTGTATTCAGGTGTGATATTAAAATTTCTCTGTAAAATTACAACTATACAACAAAATTTTTTCAAGGAATTCAAATTTATTGCATTTATTTAGTTGTTTTTTTTAACCTTGAATATAAAATAGCCTATGCTAGAAAAGGTTGATAATTATGTATATTATATGTACTGAGTACTGTATGTGTTAAATGTTGCCAGGGTTTTTTAATGTTTATATTTTGATTATTGTTTTTGTGTCAAAGAAAATATAATGTCAGACTCGTTTAAGATTTGAAGAAAGAGTTTAATTTTCTATTTGAGTAAAATAGTTTAAGTATTTTAAGTGTAAGAACTTATAGTTATATTGAGTTGTTCTTACAGTATGTTTTAGATATAGAACATTGATAAGCCATTATCTGCTATGGACATGTTACTTGTTTAGAGGTGATGTGCAGCGGTGAACAAGATATTTTGCTTACCTGTATCAAATCAGAGGCGGCGCTAGGCCTGTGCAGGCGGTGCGTCGCATAAGGCCCCGTGCTGCAATAGGAAAGTGTGTAAAAAGAGGACCCTCCGGTTTAGGGCCCCGCAATATCAGTTCGCACTAAGCCCCGTAATGGCTAGGACCGCCAATGTATCAAATATACTCCTCAGGCCAATTTCACACTAGGCGATGTTTTTGTGTGTGAAAGCTGTGATTGTAAGTTATAAATTTCCGTTATTGGTAACACATAAAACATGTCACAATGCCTAGTTTGAACGGGCCTCAGCCTACCTTCAATGCCGGTGCACTGAAAACATTTTTAATCAGCATTCTATGATATATTGATGTCAAAACCTTATCAGTGAATAGGCTAAATCTCAGTACCTGGTGACATCTTTATAAAACATATTGGAGTCAGGGTCGCAAGTTTCATATCTCGTAAGGAACTGTTGTCGATCAACTTCCCAGATCTCCTTAAAAGGCATCCATTCGCTAGTATAACTTCTTAAAGAATTCAAACTTGTTGCCATCTCTACAAAATTCCAAAATTCTCTGATTATTACAAAAATAATATTCTCAATTAAATACAAAAATAAATAAAACTTGAATTGAATTTTATGCTAATATATTATATGTACTTGTTCCCCCAAATATCTAATACTAACTTGAGGCAAGACTAGATTCTGGAACCAGTGGTGTAAATAAAGTTATAGTTTTAAAATTCAAATTTTTAAGTTTTAAGTAGTATTCATTCTAAGGAAGATTAAATTTTAATTTAATCAACATTTTTTATTAAAATAATTTTGTTTTTATTTAAATCAAATTATAATTATCATTAACTATGGGAGACATACAGAGAAAAATAGACCCCAGCATTATTAACGCTTATAATTTTTATTATAATTGGTAACGACAGAGAAAATCATTCTCCAGTATAGCTCAGTTGGTTGGACCGCCTGTAACGGATATATAGGAGGCCCGTGGTTCAAGTCCCGATGCTGGGGTCTATTTTTCTCTGTATGTCTTCCGTAGTTAATGATAATTATAATTTGATTTAAATTAAAATTTAATCTTTCTGTAGTACGAATACAACCAAAAACTTAAAAATTTGAATTTCTAATTGATTGTACTAGGTACAGGTACTAATTGTGTACTTTATAATTATAAGGGTTAATTCTTGGTCTAGTTCTATTGCCATGAATATTGGCTTGCTAGACTTGTAGAAAAGATTGAAAGCTTGGATTCGGGACTTGGTATCGGTAACGACAGAGAAAATCACTCTCCAGTATAGCTCAGTTGGTTAGAGCGCCTGTAACGGATATATAGGAGGCCCGTGGTTCAAGCCCCGGGCTGGGGTCTATTTTTCTCTGTATGTCCCCCGTAGTTAATGATAATTATAATTTGATTTAAGTTATAGATTTAGTAATATTTAGTTTTTAATAATAAAACTTATAAAACAATAAAAAAAGTTAACTCTTTGATAAAAAATACATATATTGGGGGGGGGGGGGTGCCTTTATTAGGGTTTTTTAAAAAAAAACTATATTTCACCCTCCCCTAGGGCTTCTTGATTGACTAGATTGACATGAGTCAATAAAAGTTAAAATTTCTACAAAATTGAAAAATTTATTTTCTATAACAAAAATTAATTGAATCTCCCTGTTTGAATTTTAGGGAGAGATTTCTTGTAAGAGTTTACTCTCCTGTATACTGGCTGGCTGAAGTTAGAATACCGCGAAGAGGGGCAAAATTGATATGAAACTTAATGGCGTTAGTCAACTCAGTGCCTGTAAGGATTTGTCAGTTACTAATAAATTCATTTGCTTTAGTATTATTCTTGAAATGGCAAACACCAATTCCTTGCCATCTACATTTTGACCACTTCTCAAAAGCTTTGTCTCATAGAGATTGCCGAATCTTTTTGATACTACATACTATTGGTCATCAAGATTTTGAAGTTAGAGACCTAGATGATCAGCATTCAGACATTTCGGCATCATAATCAATTATGATCTGTAACTGAACTTCATTGACATCTTTTAACATCTGTAAAATACTCATATCTGACTGTGTACCTGCAAAAAAGTTTACTTTTATATTTTCATTATATTTATTTTGATTTTAATTAATTCTACTGAAACACTTAAATGTATCCCACAACTAGTTAAAGACTTACAATGTATGGGGGGTAACGAGGTTTCGAAACCTTGTCGTATACGAGGTTTTCAAACCTTGTCGTATACGAAGTTTTCAAACCTTGTCGTATACGAAGTTTTCAAACCTTGTCGTATACGAGGTTTTTTGTACACTTTAGTTAAATGATGAATACAAAGTATTACAATAATTTCTATATAAAATAATTGCTGAAGGCTTACTAGCTTTTGCACATAGGTAGATATTAATAATATCTATCCAAAAATGCAATAAAAAAAAATCTAGATTTAGAGGGGTATGAGGTATTGCAGTTACACAATCGATATGTCATACCGGGGCTTCCAATAGACAACTAAGAATACCAAGCCCTCGATAATGACGAAGTGCATAGATCATTGCTGTTGAAGAGTTAGCTGGTTGTCCTACAAAACTGTGGATTACCTAATGCAGACTACTGAACTAAGGGAAGTGTTGGATCTTTGCAGTCATTAAAAATATCTGGAACTAAAAGTATTATTTCAAAAGGAGAAAAGCTAAAGTTTTTAAAAAATTAAATTGAAATCACACTTGAAGTAAAACAATTTGTTGCATATAGCATTTTTAGTGAATCAAACCAAAATATTTTAAACAGATTAACAACACTATATTTTCAACACATATTTAGTAATTTAAGTAAAAAAAAAGAAGAAATATGTTTCATTATATTTAGTTGTGTATTAATATATATATATATAGCTAACTAAGTAAAAAAAGTAATTGTTTATGTTATTCTTCATCTTCATCCTCTTCCTCCTCTCCAGGAGACTGTTCTCCCTCTCCCTCGCCCAGCATGTCTATGGGGGGAGGTTTGGGAGTGTGAGCTTCAATCCATGCTTCTGTTTCTTCAACTGTAGGGTCTATTGATTCCATGACATCAGGTCCGATCTCGTATTCGTTCTGTGGGAAACTCGGTTGGGCCGTAGTGTGTCCTAAAGGTTCTAGCTTGTGTCCCCAACCTAAGTAAATTGTATCTGCAAATGTACTGTAAGCGTATGCGAATGCTCCAGGCCACAGATTGGAACGAGCGACTGCAGTGGCTGAGTCAGGAAAGAGTTGTGATTTACAAGAAACAGTCCAGCTTGGGATCCCGTTATTAGGCACATCGTTCGATATAGGTGTTAGCAGATCAGGTCCTTTTGGTATATCCTGGGGCGGTGCAGCTTCTCCTGCTTCGTCACCTGCCTGTGCAGCAAATGGCGTCCAAAAAACTGTTCGTCCTTGTTTTAGGATGTGCTCAGTATGATGAGCCCAAAAGTCTAAAGCAGTTTTAGCACCTAATTCTGACATGAGCATAGGAAAGTAATCTTCGTTTAGCACACAACCTGCAGGCTTGTTTCCACCTTCTTCATCCTCAAGCTCCTCATCTTCTCCTTCTTCTTCTTCCAAACCGAAGTGATAATAACCTAAAGGAGATACTTGTGTGCTTGCAGATATCCTTGCTATCTGCGCTCTCAAATAATTACCTTCCGTTCCTGGGAATGCCGGACAGGTATCAATAGCCTGTTCTAAGATCCCTGTAAAAAACCTTTTTATCTGCCTCGCCACAACGATCTGGTGAGGAGTGACATTAGGAAGTTCGCACCAATTATTAAAAGTGTTGTTACTGACTAAATACAGCTTTTTATTGGTGCCAAAACCGACGTCGTCTTCGGGAACAATCCAATCCTCCACTATCTCTATGCCAGGACGATCCGGTATTTTAAATGTTATGAATCTTGAAGGAGCATTTTTCAGTTCTAAAATTTTATAATCAATTTCATGAGTGTTGAATAATTTGACTTCTTCGACTGCACTTTCACCCTCCCCTTCACCCTTTGGTTCCATGTCAAGGGCTTCTTTAGGTGGCTCTTTGTCTGCTAAATTTTGTAAAATTTCACTTTTTGAATCTGTATTTAGAAACTGAAGTTTTGGTTGGTTTTGAAGAGCTAGAGCTGCGTTCCTGGCTTTCTCTAACGCTTCTTGTTTCTTTTCGTTCCTCTGTTTGATTTCATCAGCTTCTAGCTCACACTCTAATACATAATAATCCCTAAAAATACCGTTGATTTTACCCCAAAATCGAATTTTCGAGATGTGAGGAGACATTCCTAGAAGGTAATGTATGCTCATGCTGATGTTAAATATATCCTCCTGTGGGAGTCCAATGCCTGCTTTCTTCATAATATGATACTGATCGAAGAAATTAACTGTTTTCGGATTACCTAGAGGTTTAGGTATTTTCTCTTCGTTCTGAATGTACAGACGGAAAGATTCTAACTCCTCACAGTGTTTGGAAGGAAAAGTGAAATCTTGCTGTAGACAAACACTAGCTCTTGCTTCGTGTTTGAAGTATCGCTGTATTTCAACAATTATTCTATTGACCATTTCAGGTTCTCTAGGGAAAAGTTTCTTTAACCAGAAAAGAATCATACATATTTCATCTGTATCGTCAACAGCCTTCCCCATGAGTTCTTGGATTTCTTGAGTTGATTCATCTTCGCTAACTGAGCTAAAATTAGGTGTAGACGGCTTACGTTTGGGAAGCTTATCACTTTGTATAAGACTTGCATTTAAACGTTGAATATTTGTAGACAACTTCTTTTTTATATCAGACATGATTCACAAAAATTAATCACAGACTTTTTCTCAAACTTAGCCGATGATTTAACTAAATTTTAATCTTAAACTAATAATACCATATAAATAATTACATCTTAAGAAGATTAAGAAGAAATGATAATTTCAAGAAGAAAAAAAAATATTTCCAACAGAATCACAGAGCTTATGGTATAGATATTTTATCTAAATTATTTAAATAATAAATATTTGACATAAGTCAGAAAATGTCATTGAATATGTCTACCTATTATTTTGATATTTTTTCTATTTTTGTGAAAATAATATGACACTTTAGAAGAGATAAACCAAGGGTTGAAATTATTGAATTAATTTAAAAGAAAAGATAGCCAATTTGTGGACATGCACTTAAAAAATAAATAAATAAATAAAAATTAAAAACTTAAAATTCAAGGTTTTCTAGAACTTTAAAGGACTCAACAATAATTAAATACAGACCTTTTTCAATATTGAACTGTATGTCAACAAGGTTCTTATCGAGAGCTATAACCGCTGCATAGCTGATCGGTTTCTTCTGAACCTTAATATTGAATCTCCCTGAAAATCTTTCTACTGATCTTAGAGACATGATTATGTTAGGAAGTGTGTGCTTTGCAAGGCAGATAAACTCCAAACATGTCGGCTCCGTCACTATCTGTAACATATTTAAGATGACTTAGTAGCACTTGCCAATCCAAAATTCTTCAGGGTAGGCTAAAAAATAAAATTTGGATTTGTTGTTAGGATTTTAGAGGAATAATACAGTAAAATCAGTAGAGTACACGGGAGTTGTGGTATAACCATATCTACACTGCCTAAGACTTAAAAACCATGGATTCTCATCCTTCTCATCATTTTTACAAATGTAAGATATGTTTTTCAGCTTCTTTATCAATATTTAATTAATAAAAAAACAAATAATAATAATTAACGATGATAGGATAATTTATCTTAGCAATAATACACAATTATGCAACATAGGACAATATAACGTAATATTGAATAAAATATCCAGTATCCTAATAAAAAGCCAAAGTATCCTATGTATATCCTTTTTTGGTCATATATGACTATTTTACCTTGTAATTGTCAGATAAGCTAATTTAATCTAGGAAACCTCATCAAAATGTAGATAGGACAAACCTATCACATGGTTTATTTGGCTTTTCTAGGCAAGATAAGAAGTTCTGGGTTAGCAGGAAAGGTGAAGAAGCTGTATCTTGGCATAAAATAATATTAGTTTATTTAGCAAAGCAGCTTTAGGTCTTCTATAAAGTCATCATCAAGGTGAGTTATTTATTATGATTGAGACCAACATAAGACAATCTTATATTTTGAAATGTTATTTTTAAATCTTCAGCTAGATTGACAAATCAAATCATTCACAACACTCATCACACAGTTTGACCTAAATTCAAAACTAAAAATTAGACAGAAAAAAAAAATTACAGTTCCATTTTTGAGATAAAGCCAGATCCTGAAGACTATAGTAGGACCAAGAGAAGCAACCCCTCGAACACAGCTCAGAATATTCTCCATGGAAACAGTGGCACATCTCAATATAGATGTTTCTATAAGCTTGTCCAGTCTGATTAAATATGTGTACCAGCTGGTCATCATCTGAAATTTCACACAAAATTAGTTATTTCTACAGAGATTTTGAGAAAAATTACATAAGGGGTGTTATAGATAAACACTAGTAGACATCATTGGGGTTGCTTTGCTAGCAAACCTCTAGATAAAAACCCTAGTAATAATATCCTACTAGTTTTAACTTCTTACACCTTTTAGATTGGGCATTTATCAAAATATGTCATAGTGAATCTATAAAGTAATGTTTACGGCCACTGTTTGTGGTCATGGAATCGATTCTGTAACTTTGAAACCTTCCTTTTTGTGTGAGAATCAAACTTACATAAAAATTCATTATTTCATCGTTAAAAAAATACATATAAATAATATATATATTAAAAAAAATATATATATAAATTATAATTAAAGATGAAAGATCCTCCTCCTATTTAAAGATTGATATCATCCTCTTTAATTGAGCATCATCAATTTTTACCAGCTAAACTGCGTTTGGCTGGTCAGAGACATGGACACTGACCAGTAGAGATGGGAAAGAAAGGTGTTGCGCTGTATCTATGGTCCAGTGTTTGAGGAGGATCGGTGGAGAAGGCGGAACAATCCTGAAATATATAATATGTATAGAAGACCTGATTTGGACAGTGAAATTCGTAAAGGAGGACTTAGATGGATTGGCCACACAGAGAGAATGTCAGAGGAAAGAATGGTGAAAATGGTGTATAAAGGAAATCCTGAGGGAAAACGCTTAAGAGGACGCCCAAAGCTGAGATGGGGAGACCAGGTGGAGGACGACCTCAGACATGTAGGAGTAAGATGGAGGACTGTAGCCCAGGACAGAGACCTCTGGAGACAAACTGTGTTGCAGGCCTAGGCTCTTCAAGAGCTGTAGCACCAGGGATGATGATGATGAAACTGCTATTGATCAGAGCTGATCAATTATACACAAAAAAATAATTAGTAAAAGTAGGTAAAATATATTCTCATGATTTAAATGTTATTAAATATATTAATTACCTGAGCAAGATAAGGTTCAAATCCTTCTAAGATGATCTTAACACAGAGAACAATATTGTCAATATATTCCAATATCTTTTTGATTCCAATAGTCCTATAAAAATAGAATAAATAAATAAATCTTTGTTAAAAATAGCTCAGACATAAGTAATTGTATTACTTTTAAACATGATGTTATAAAATAATATTACAATATATACTATTTATTTAGATATAAAATAAAATAGAATCAGTTTTGAGTTTCTATATAAGCTCCTTGGAGCTTATATAGAATGGAGATATATTTTTTTCTCTACTTTTATTATACTTATGCATATATTATAATATATATTAACTAATTATTTTCTTTCTTTTCACTTACTACATACTTATGTGGATGAGATGCTCCTTTATTTACTTTCTTTGTTTACTTTATTTTTAAAATATGTTCAAACTATGAACTCCAAATTGTAAAGAACAATGTAGGTATTCTTTTTTACAATAAAGTTACTGACTGACTGTGAAGCTTAAACAGGTCTGTATTTATACATGGTTTATGAACAAAATATACTGATTAATTGCACTAGAAATAGTGTTAGTTATTTACTAACTTTACTTGTTTACTGTCATTATACCTATAATAATTTCCTTTGATTCTACAACAGTGATTTCACATTGGAATCGAAAATAAACAAAGAAATTTACTATTTGATCATTGTATTATCCTCTTTACTTTATCTTTTATAATTGTTTTTGTGTATAATTGATTTATAAGTGTACTTTGATGCTGCTATGCCCCAAGTCGATAAAGCTCTACAGCTTGGTCAGCATCCTGACACTGACATGCAATTTCTAATGATAAGACCCTCGCATGCTTTAAATGTTCCAGAAGACAGTACAGGTACTGTCACAAAGAAGGATCTAGTTTTAATCAAAGTTTTTATTTTTAATCAAAACTCACAACCTCAAATTGAGTCTTAGGAATCTTAGTACATCTTATGACCTAGGCTGATCTCATGACATATATGGGTGTAATACAAGTTGAATAAAGAATGAGTGACTGATGATTCACAATTGCATAAATGGTTTACTGTGAAAAGTGCAAGTACCAACATGTAAAACATTACATGGTGGTTTATAAACAAAGCCTATAAGTCTATATTAACTTGAGGTACCATCAGGAGTGTGTAATATGATCCTCATAGTATTTACCGATCATTCAGCTTTATTATAAGTGATTTAATGTAAAGGAATATATGCATTTTTGTTTGTATATATTGCTTTATATCATATTGTTCTTTTTTAACCAGCATTGCTACAATCTTCCTTTCATGGTATATCTTAATATTTCATGAATTTTTCTAATTACTTTTTTTTCAGAGCAATTCATCGTAGAAACTTAAAATAATATAATTTCAACCACTGGAAGAGAAGAACCAAGCACGGCAACCAAAACAAGTTTAACATATTTTAAGATAAAAAAAAATTATAAATAAATAAAAACTACTGTATTAAAGACAACTTACAGCCCATTTTGCTGAATGTTTTTGTATTGCTGTAGAATGTAAATATGACCACTGGTTGCTTTATTAAAATTAATCAATGATATTTTCTCACAGTAGGATGCGATTTCAAGATTGCACTGTTTGTACTCTTCAATGAAATCTTTTAACTGAAATAAAATTTAAAAAATGTTACAATTGTTGAGGCTAGTTTATTAGTCTTGTATCTAATAATCTCGAGGAAAGGTTAAAAAGAAAAAGTTTTAGATTTGAAGATTTATTGAATAAAAGTGTTTAGTGGTAGTTCTGCATTATCTCTAATTGTGTTTTCATTAAAATTAGAGATAATAAAGAAATTCATATTTTACGATTTTGGTAGAATTCATACTATGGAAAGATTAAATTTTAATTTAAATCAAATTATAATTATTATTAACAACTACGGGAAACAACCAGAGTTGTTTCCTGAGTTGTTTCCAGAGTTGTTGCTTTGGTTGTTTCCCGTAGTTGTTAATAATTATAATTTGATTAAAGATAATAAAGAATTATTAACTCTCCCTTGTATTTGGCATGTTTCAAAAATCTGCATATCGATGGTGACAGTGAAACCTGCTAGAATACACATCATTTATTGAATTTTACTTTGAAAATCAAACCTCTGCTGTTTTACCTCAGATTGTCAACAGAAATCATTTCCACATAGAAAACAATACTTCGTTTTGTTTAACATTTTGGACTGCGGGGATAACACAGTATGAATTGGGAGATATAAAACTATTGAACCACGATTGTGTCCTCACAGTCATTCATGGATTTCTTTGTAACTCATCGACTGACAATTATTATACATGTTTTCATACAAGTATTAGTCATAGTAAGGGATAAGGAAGGGGGTTCAGAGTAGCTGTGGTCCTTAAGGTGTACCTCTCCTTATTAATCAAGGATTCGATCCCGACCCTTGGCTTTTTGATATACATAGCTCATTATTGATCATACCGTATTTGCTTAGGCAGTATTGGTGTATGAAGTGGCTGAACTGCAAACAGGATTAGTGAACAGAGCCCAAATAAGTGGGCTAATTTATAGATTCAAACAAGTGATTTGTCTTCCCCGTTCTTCAACTAGCTAGAGGAGAGGCATATGAAATGAGGCGTTCAAAACCAGAACGGGCCATCCCTCTAGAGTCCTGACCTGAGATACCTTTGCGGGCCAAGACACATGGCCCGTTCTGGTTGTAGATTTAAAACTCTTTAAGCAGCTGGAACCAACCCTACACATGCTGCTATCTGTTGAGAAATAAGATAACTTAATATAGACCACTGTGGCACTCAAATATAAGCTAAAACGAAGTGTAAGGACCACTCAGCCTGTTTTGTGGGTTGGCCCGTTCTGATTGTGAACACCTAACCTTCTTTGTGAATACCTGTTACGTATCCAAATCTTCTGTTGCTTGTAACGTCTTAGTACAGAATACAAAGGAGAGGAGAGCTTGCCCCCCAGTGACTCGAACTCCACCGTAGCAAGTTTTAATTAAAGTTCACACAAAAATTAAAGATCTAAGTTTACAACTAATTAATGCAACTAGATTACTTAAAATACATCATATAATAAAAACGCTCTGACTTTGTCACTTATGTTTTAAAAAGTAAAAATGTAAGATCGTTAAAATTTTACATTTTATTTTTTGATACTCCCATATCCTCCACACATTCATATATATGTTTCTAGAACAAATGTATTGTGTACTTTAGTACTATTAGATAAACAAAAAGTCATAACCCAGTTCATTTCAACTTTATAACACTCCTACTTATTTTCTTCTTCTGTATAAGTTGGTAATAGACTACAGTTAATATTTAAATCAAAACAACTAAGTAAAGAATAGTTACATTGTTTAAGTGGAGAGTACACTCATTGAGGAAGAGATCTATATTTCCTGATGTCCACGTAAATTTTGCAGTAAACGCAGGTTGTATCTGTCTCTCAACTTGAGTTAATAAAGCTTCAAACAAAAGCCTTTCTGTATCAGACAGAGCTATAGCACAAAAAATTAAAAAAATCTAAAGTCGAAACAAAGAAGATCATGCTAGGTCATAATCATTATTCAAAAGAGATTAGAGTCGGAGAAGATTCCTCAAAAAGTGTATTTATTTGGGTTAAAAGGTGTAACAGGGGTGTTTTATGTACATATTTCTATTTCAACTGTAGTAATTTGTTTTTTGCTTCCGAGCTTACTGAAGGTAACGGAAGCTATGTGATCTTTCTGAAGAACGAAAAATTTGTAGGTCTCCGATTTCAAAAATTCCAAGACAGAAATCCGTTTCAGACATCAGGGATCATTTTTGGTTCAGTTTCTGTCTGTCGTTCAATTTTTGCGAACCAACGTATCTTAAAAACTACACGTCCAATGTTAATGAAATTTGGGGGGTAGTTCATGAGTAGCCCATTGTTGATCCCATATAAGTTTCAACTTTCTACGGTCATTTGTTTCTCTTCCACATGTGCACAAACATACATAAATTTACACCTATAGCTTCAAAAGTACTATCTGATTTGTATGAAACTTTTATAGGTTATCGAAAGTAGCCCGCAGATAGCCCCAGATTACTTTGAACCGTCTGCGCTCTTTAACTTTTGCTTAATTGATACTTTAATTCAAGTAAAAAATCAAAACAATTTTGACAGATTAAAAAAACAGGGGAAACAATTAAACAAATTTGATATATAAGAAAAGGTTATAATTTTAATCTGTATTTCCAAGCAAGAAAATTCATTGCCTGATGGTAATTACACTGGTTCTGTTACCTTCCGTAAGCTCGGAAGCAAAATAAAAAAATTAGTCTGAGACAACTCAGACAAACTTTCTCATATACAAGTTCATAATTACTTAGCCGTGTAGTTTTCGTAGGTTCATTTAATTATTATTGAACATTATATCAAAAGTTATCATAAAAATAACAATTTTTCATAAAAAAAACTTCTGGGCGAGGAATCGCGTTTAAAGCTATTTTCTCAGGAACTACATTTTTCCTGGGGAAACAGCATATATCGTTAGCTTGTAATGTTTGTACATGGACTACGCTTTAAAATGTTATAATCATAATTGTAGGGAACTGTTTTCGAGAAATACTTTTTCACATTCGTTCAGTGTTTGGGGGATGGCGCACCCAAATTTGGAGCTAAAATTAATTTCTTGATTCTGCCTCGGTGTTATTTTTTTAACATTTATACCAAATTTCGTCAACATCGGCCCAGTAGTTTAGGCTCCACGTGTTCGTGTTCACACAGACAACATACAGACAACCAACGAAAGACAGATATTTTTTAAAAACCACTTTTTTGGACTCAAAACCTGTAAATCCATCAATATCACAATACTTTCTCTTTATATGAGAAAGTAAAAAGCAATGATCATGTTAAACTAAAATATATTTAAGAACACTGCCGCATTTATTTAATTAACATTTCAGAACATATAGTGTAATACAGCCATTAAATATTTTTGTGTAGATAATTTCAATATTTCATTGTAATTATAGTTATTTCAGATCAATTTTGAAGGAAATTAAACATTGCGTTAACTAAGATTTACAACATAAATCTGGGATATTATTTTCTGCTCGATAAACTTATCTCTCCAAAAACTGTTATCATTTCTCTATCTCTCATTATGTATTGATCGACAGGACTCAAAGTTAGTACAAGACAGAAGACCCACTTAATACATCTACTCATTGTGATCATCAGAATTAAACATGTTACACCTCTCTAGGATTTGAACTAGGTATGTCAGTGTTATCAGGTAGATAATTTCATAAATCTAATTAAAATTAAATAAATGTAAAGAAAACATACTTATTATGATCGAATTATACTGAGTAGTAACCAGCTCCAAACTGGTTTTGATGAAGACTAAATTTTTAGCTGAAGTATAAATGTGGTGAGCATCTATTGGAATTTGCTTCTCTAATTTGATCCAAAAAGTTGCTTCATGCACGATTTTTCCAAGCATACTTAATCAAAAACAAAATGAAGATTAATTAATACATAAAAATGTATGTTTTTTTAATTACAAAGGACAAGCTCCATTAAACAAATTTTTAAATAATGTTTTCTTTTTTTAATTATATCGAATCTAGCATAATTTATTAGAGCTTTAATTAATCAATATTTATTTATAATTTATTTGGTGAGTTTTAATCACTAAATTTCTGATTTGAACAACAACCTTTTGTGAGGGTGTACGACATCATGGAACATTCCTTCTTTTAATAATCATTTAGACCAGCGGTTCTCAACCTGTGGTACGCGTACCCCTTAGGGGTACACAAAAATGTGTAGGGGTACGCGAGGAATTAAAAAAAGTTTTTTTGTTTACTTTTCTGTCTAATAAATAAACACTTTTTTGAAAAAAGTCAATTAAAAAATCTTGTTTGGAATTAAAATTTCCTATTTACAGCTGTTTCTATGATGTAGCAATATTAGTAGCAGAATCAACACTTCATCTAATATAAAAAGTATTTATAAAAATAAGGGGTTGTTTTTAGGGGGTACACAAAGTTAATTATACAAAGAAGAGGTACGTGGGTTGAGAAAGGTTGAGAACCACTGATTTAGACAACGACCCTTGTCCAAATAAAATGTATTAATGATACCATTTGTCATAGACTAATTACTTTAAAACAATTATTAACTTACCCATCGAAATTGACTTCCAAAAGACCAGTAACCTTATTGGACCTTAAAAGCAAGGAATTTGACATTTTGGCTATAATATCTTCTGGGATCAGAGAAAGCCACCTAGAAAAAATGTAATAGTATCAGAGGTAAGCATATGATACTTGCAAACTTAGATAAATAAGATCTCACATGGCTAAATGAGATCTTATATCACCTTACTTTTTAACCATATAAAATAATACTCATTTTACAATTAGTATTTATGTTTGACACACAGATTGGCCAACCCATATGAGGAAAAAAATAAAGCCACTAGGCCTGTGAGAGGGGTGGTTTTAGTGACATTTTTATTTGTCTATTGGCCTGACCTGATCCGAGTCAGCGTGGTCGAGGGGCTCAAAGCGCCCAGCTATCAATGAGTCGTGGCGAATCAAGGTCGTGGGTTCGATCCCATGTCATGATGCTCTGATTTAAATAGCTCACTAATGACCACACCATACCCACTTCGGCGGTACCATGTAGAGGTATTGTGGGAAGTGGCTGCAACTCTCCACCAAAGGTTTAGTAAAATAGACCTAATATAGCTTGATTGCTAGGTTCGAACAAGTGGTTCGTCCTACCCGTCTAACAAGTACCACTACCAGTAGTGGTCCGACCTTCTCGAATTTAAAACCCAGTGCTCACATAGGCTCCCCTCCACATTTTTTCAACTTTTCTGCGCTGCAAAAGTTAAAACTTATTGTAAAAAGAGAATGATATACTACATCAACTAATATACTATACACTAATACAATTATTTATTAATGTCATAGTTAAAATTGTTCAGTCTTCTTCTACATTTAAAAATTTATTTAAAGTTAATAATTATTTTATTTTAAACTAAATTGTCTTTTTTTAATCTTCTCCACCTAAAGATTCTTTGAAATTAAGAGGTCTTCTTATTATTATTATTTATTTTATTTTTTTTTCACTTTATTGTTTAACATAAGTACAATTATGAACATGTTATAAGTGTTACAGTTAATATAGTTTGTTTGGCTTGTTCAACATGTAAAAGGAAGTAGTCTACTGACTACCCCTTTTTGGCATAAGGATTACACAGAAGATTACAAATTAAATAAATAAATAATAATAAAAGTAGATATAGGAGAAATGAGATAATAATTAATTAATTAAATAAATAAATAAACTAAATAATTAAATATATTTAAATAATTATATAAATGAGATATAGCAGATAAGAGGATAATTACAGATTTTATTTGTGTATATTTAATAAGTCTCTCACTGTCTCTTCAGGCGTCTAGGAGGGATATCTGGTATATATTGGGTAGAAAGGAGTTGAACTAGAGGATTATGATGATCTAATAAGGATTCATGGAATGTGTGGTATCAGGATATGGATAGATCGCGATGAAGGGAACGTTGAGATAATTATGGAGAGTGAGGTTGGAGAAGAGACGTATTTTTAGTAAATTAATCATTAAGGGTTTACTGTTTAACTCCACTTTCCTCTCTCTCTCTCTCTCTCTCTCCCTAACAAGTATAGATGGATTGTATGAATTCATTTAATAAACAAAAAACATACACACATCTAGTTATCTAAAATGTTGTTAATAATAATTATATTATAAAAATTTTAATCTACCTGTGATAGAGTCGATTAATTTCTTGGTCATAAGCTACCGAGAGCAGTGAGTACTGCACATCCAATTCAGATCTTAAATTACACTCAACCATCCATTCAGCTTCTGGCAATTTCTAAAAAAAAAAAAAAATTAATTGTACAGTCTATTTCTGAAGAGCACTTCAATTTGCATTGATTTAGAATTGAAATCATTTGAGGGGGTGAGAAACCAAAGGGTAAAAGTAGCTTCTTTATAATTTAGGTAATTGCAGAAAGAAGAAATGGATATGGCAAAATGATGGTGGCGAAGCATGAAAGTGAATTTCTTTCACATGCAGTGATAAAGCAGTATGAAAATTATCTACTTCGAGAATCAGCTGTTTCATTTGGCAGCCAATTTAACTTTAAAATATGATTTCTCGAAATTGTGAAAATGTCACTTGTGTGTCATTTGTACCCGGATGGATGCCACTTCACTTCGGTAGACTCCCATTTATATCGGCTATGTAGGGTAAACACAGAGTGTGTGTCCCGGAACTCCTGCTTTTAAAGAGTTATTGATAACGGCGATCTACCATGGACCCCAGATAATAAAAATTAATATTGAATGAATGTTAAGCTATATTAAGTATTCTTTTATTTACTTACCTCATAGAGCATAGTAATGCGCTTTTTCTTCTGATAGAATAAAACAGCTCGGCCACTGTACCGAGGCATTCTTATAGCATGCTCTCTTTTATCCGTCTGCAGCTGATTCTTTGCATCTAAAATCTCTTCCAGCATCATTTCGTAAACCTGAAACACAATTAAATAATTATAATTAATCTAGATAATTCAGCTGATAGGAGTCGACATGCTGACTACTGACCAGTAGTATAGAGCCAGGAGGTTGACCCTAGCTAGTCAAGGACAAAAACTAGGGCTGTCAAGTCTAAATAGGGTTTTTCTTACTTACAAGTAACAATTTTGATTACTGGCAACACTGCTTTACAAAGGCTTGTGTGAAAATATAATCCTCTCATCAATCATATCAAAGGAAATATTGCAGAGAAAATTACAGATGTAAAGAATTTGTAGCACTTCTCTAAAATATTGGAGATACATTTATTTTAAGAATATTTTGTAGATACTTTAAATACTTCTTCCGTTCAATTATATTAATGCATTAAATATTCATTCATTTTAAATATCTTTACAGCATATATCTGGCAGCTTTCACACTGAAATGACAGAGGTCAGAAGACAGACGAAAAGAGGCATGTCCAATCAAATAGTTTGATAACTTGTTAACGAGCTGCTCGAGACAGGTTTGCTGAAATTACTTTTGCAAACAAACCGCCAACAATCCACAGGAAAAGTAAATCTCAGAACTAGTAAACTTCGATGTAGTTTAATTGTTTTTGGACAATTAAAATGTCTACTATTTAATTTCCTCAATGATAGGTTTTAATATAATAAGTGATAATTTTAACATTAATTAAACAATTAATAATACATTTAACATTAATTTTAAAATTTATCATAAAAAAGGAATTCTAAAATAAATATAAGTATATGGCCGGCTTAGGATCCCAGAGTCAAGATTTAGTTTTATAAATATCCATTAGTTAAAATATTTTCTTCAGGCCACTCCATAACACAAAATAAAATAGACAAGGAAACCTGGAGGTTGGAGAGCAAATGAAAAACTAGTGAACCAAAATCCTTCGTGTTTGCGAGAAAAATCGACAGGTTCCAACACGAATGGTTTGAGAGCCTCCCTTGAACACGTATGTACTATGGAATCAAATGGCTCTCCAACAGTTCACAAACCATTTAGTTTAACATTGTATAAGCGTCTTTATATTATTAGTAATACTTAGTGTCTTACATTATTAGTAATACTAATACTGTTCACACCAAAGAGGCACATGCTCATACCTCCCCAGTGGCAAAGGTCTTGGTCCCCTGTCTTTTTGGTGTAAAAGCCGCCTTCAATCTTAAAAAGTGTGTTTTCAAATACATTTTTTTTATATTTAGACAAGACAACTAATGGTATTACTTATATAATTAAGGAGCTAAACTAACATTAGTAGTGTACTGTTCGAATATGATGTAGAGGTTGACTCTCTTTGAGTACTGGTACATAGTCTGAAGAACTTCGATACCTTCTTCTACGTTATTAATAGTTTGAAATAAAGATTCCAACAGGTTTTCAATTAACAACTCCAGCTCTCTTACCCCTTGACGGAACCTAACCAAAACATTAAATAATTTAGTAACAACACAAAACATATATTTTAACATTCTCATATAAGAGAAAGGGAGAAATACAGATAATAACAACAAGGTTGTTGGTAGTTAATTAATTAAAAATGGATCTAGGATTTACACATCAATGCTCAAACCACTGAATTAGGACAAAGAAATTATTTTCATCCAATTTTTCAAAATTCTGTGCCTCGGGTAGAACCCTTTTTTACATGGGTTCACCAACCTGTTGGTGTTTGTATCCACAGAGGATACTACCAACAAATCTTTTAAAAGATTAACTTTTAAATTGTATAATCTCATTTGGTATTATTTAAAACCGTTGGAGGTACGTTCCTATATAGGAAGGCGCAAGAAGAATGTGTTAATAAGATACTGAGCAGAACACCCCTTGCATACATCATAAATGGGTTCCACAGTAAGAAAGACTTAAGGGCCACACCAAGATAATACGATTAATAAGATTTCAAATGGATCACCCAATAAAATAATTAAAGGAAAGCTTACTTACTTAATAACTTTAGCTGGCCAGTCGTTGGTATAAAGGAAGAGAAGAGTGTCTTGAACTTCAAGGATTAGTTTGAAATAATCCCAGAACCTTGATTCTATTTTATCTATTCGTTTGGAATATTCCGGTGCTAATGTCCAACCAAATTCAGGCTTTGGAATCTCGCTCACTTCATCCACCCTGATAAACAAAGAAATCATTAAGCATTTAAAAAAAACTATGAACAATGAAATTTAAAAAAAAATATTTATCATAATATTGTAACAGAGATTTGGGGAGTGCAATAAAAATGAACTTGTTAAAGAAATTCCTTAAATTTTATTTTTAAATCTGCATTTAGTAAACAAAATTTTTTGATTAAAGATCTCAAAAAAGATATAATTATGGTTGATAAAAGAAAGCAATATAATTAATACCTTCCAAATATAATGAGTGTTTCACAGACTTCAATCACATCCCGACATCTTTGCACTAGTGTGTCAATTTGGTTAAACACACTATCAGTGTTGACATTCCACTTCTTCTTATGATCCTTATTGTGAAGCGCACACGCCTACAATGTAAATTAATAATCATTAATTTAAGTACAACCTGAACTCCAAAGTAAAACCGACCACCTGTTGAACTTAACTAATGCATTTCTAAAAGGGAACCATCCATGTCAGAAATGTTGTACAACCAAGTCCTACAACACACTCATACATAGACTAACAGGTTTATCTATTCTTGTCCTTCTGATTTTACAATGAAGGTTGTCTAATCTGAAACTAATCTGACAAACACATACACATTAAGACGTGATGTACAAAAGAACCAAGTTCAACAACATGTATGGGGCCTGGTAAGTGACCATTTTTATTGAAACCCTATAGACCAGTCTTTCTTAACAGCAAGAATACATTAATATACTTACCAAGTCGTAAAGCTCTTTGTACTTAACACATCCGTAGAGAACACTTTTAAATACTTTTAAAGCCTGTCTCGGTTTTCTCTGGATAACTAGCTCAAAATCTAAGAATTTCTTGCAAACATAAACAATTTGATTGCTTAAACTGAAAAGTAAATACTGCAACTGCTCTCTGAAAATATCAAATAGTGGATATATCAGGTAGGTTGAAATCTCTGAGAGGTAACATTAGAAGCAGCCTGACAAATAAATTAATAAAAAATGGTCACCTTGTATTGAAGTACGGTGAATTCAACCAGATAACTTTGAATGCAAAGAGAACCTGAGGAATGAACTCAGGAATTTCAGCAGGTTGAACTACATTGTACAATTCCATGCAGGGTGGATACATGATTTTTAGGTAGCACACATTACATTTTGCCTCCTCCTTAGCCACCTGCACGCATTATGATAAAAATGATTATTCAAAAGAGAGTACAAGATTTAGTGGGTCCCTCAATGGACCAAAAATAGTCTGCCATTTAGTGAGGCACATAGCTTCCTCGTGTCCTGCCGTGTAATTTAATGATGTTTAGCTTTTACGACCTATTATTGAATTATTTATTTAATTGTTCACCCTTTTTTTTAAACCTATCATAATTGTTCAGTTATTTTACATAAATAAAAGTACCAATTTAGCTATATTTAATGTGTCCAGAAGATCGGAATAAATATGAGATCAACACTAGGCTAATTGTGACCAACCATCTAAACAATGACAATGTTGATGACAATACAATGATCATAAATAAATACATTTCTGAGAAATTTAGGTGTGGACACTATAAATAGTTTTTGTGATTTATTGATCCCCACGCTTTTATCTTTAGTGACAAATGCATACATATACTGGGGTCGCTTGTAGAACTGTGGCAGTTGAAAAATATATATCCATTTAGCATGTTTCATAAAAGCGTGCTTTAATCTATTTTTTTTAAATATAATACTGTAACCCGCAAAGCCCCCCCCCCCCCCTGGTTACTTAGGAAAAAGAATCCCCACGTGGCCACGCTATAGAACCAGGCACGTCCAGGCACGAGCAGGACGTCCAGGCATGACCAGGCATGAGCAGGCACGACCAGGCATGAGCAGGCACGACCCGCAGTGCAAGCCCACCCCCAACACCAGCGGCTGCCTTTACTGCCCGGGCCTACGGCCCACTGCACGTGCACCTTGGACGCCCACCAATGAAACACAGAAAAAAATACAGAACCAGATACGTCCAGGCACATTCTTGGAACCGTCCTCCGCGGGAAGGCGACCCATCAGGTCAACGGACTAATACTTAAACTTAAATTCTTTTTTTTCTGGACTTAGTATAGTATCACAGGAAATTAATGAATTTAATGTTTAATATATAAATAAAGTATAATGTATTCAGCGAGCTCCCATAGGGCCCTATATGTAGAGTAACGTGTCAGGGAGCTCGAGGATTAATTGTTTAGTTAATATATCTGTATTTTGTTCTAAGGAGGGCTATCACTTCCGCTCCCTCCGACTTGACGCCCGGCTTCTTTTTCTTTGTGTTAAAACCCTCTTCCTGCCTGATAATTGAATTAAGTTAAAATAATAGTGATACGCACGCCACAAGGCACGCTACCACTTTCATTTTGTGTGGCCACGTATTAAAATATTATTTTTGAAGTAACCATTATTAGGCTCAACAATATCTATTAGAAATATTGATTGAAGACTCAAGTCAAAATTGAATTAGTGCTCAACTATAAAGACTTAACAGGAACCAACAAAAATAGAATATACTAAAATCAATAGTGAAACCATGTAAGTTTTTTACAATTAAATAAATTACAACTAATAAAAAAAAACGATGTATTAATTGAAAACTTAAATGTTTACCTTCACATCTTTGATAACTGATAAAAAGTTCTTGACATAATTAGAATTAGCAGCCAACAAGATTTTACAGACGTGAGCTAACAGTGGATCTTTCAGCTGATGCCATATTGAGCATAAGTTATCAACTGAAATATATAATATTTTAGTTAACAAACATTAAATAACAAATAATCTGCCTGATGAATAGCCTGAGAGACTTATCAATTATTGGGGCCAACCAATACACTAACATTTGAATACCTTAGTAGTTTATCTGCTTATAAATATGGCAACGGGCATAATTTTATTTTTAGAAAAAAGTAAAATTAAGTAAATTAATTTAGATATCTATTTAGATAAGTATATCTATTTCAAGACCAACAAATCAAAACAAACATTTAATTTTATTTGAATAAATTTGGTTGCCTTAGCTTAGCAACAACAAATCATTTTAAGGTGAGTCATCGCAGTCGGGTCACTAATCGATTACATAAAGACATTTAGGTATGACATTTTAAACCTTCTGTCAGTGATTGAGTCTCAAAGGGTGTATGTCCCACTGACTTGTCTTCTCCAAGTGCAATTGAGTCTATTTTCAGAGTTACGATCCCTCAGCGAGATAGATAAGGCCTTGGCCATTATGTACTCCACTGAAGCCCATAAATTAATATACGTTACCATTAAGTAATCATAAATTCATCTCCACAATCATTTGTATAAAGAAAATAAATAGGGAAAAAAATATTATATCAACTAGTATACTGACATCTATGACCCCAAAATTGGAAAATTTCTAAAGGATGTGGTTCATCTTCAGGTGGCATCACACGAACATCATTAATAGCATTCCTGATATTTGTGAACATCCTCAGGATTATATCTGAAAATAAACAAAAAATAACAATATATTACAAAAAAAGAAAAAAAAAAACAAGTAAGGTGCGCTTCACGTAAGTACGTGATGCGATAATAGCCGGTATCTGTACGATTAAGTTAAAATTATTAAGTGTAAAATTTTAATAGTTGCATATTCTACACTTTAAGACCTTTTAATTTATGTATAACATGTCATGGTGACTAAAAACTTATTTCAGTCGCCCGCCATATTGGAAATATTAAGTGTGAAAACTCCAAAAAAGTGTACAGTTGTCATAAATGCCGAGATGCACCCGTGTGGCGAATTTCATGTTCCTAACTATAGTAGTTTATGAATTGAAGCATGCCAACGGACAGACGCCAACAGACAGACAGGCACAGCCGTTATATAAGGTTTATTTTCGTACTTTGTACAGAAACCTAAAAAGAATGATATTTTGTTATCTAAAAAGATATGAATGTGGCTTACAGTCTAATCTTTTGATGAGCATGAGGTTTTTGCAAGCTTTCTGTATGTCTTTAGAAATAACTTCAGGAGGTATGTAGATCCCAGTTAAACCAGTCATATTGAACCTTAATTGAGTCATGTCCATCAACAGTTCACTGATAGTTAAGCACAGATCACTTTTAATATCTGAGATAATTGATAAGGGAAATAACATACATTAGGCTTTATTAAAATGGAAATTTATTCTTTGTATTTTTACATTCTAAATTGACTAGATGTGAACACGTGGTGATTAATTAGAATTAGGTCTGATAGTAAAGGCTGCATTAAGCGATCAACTTGGTTGTCAATATGTCATATTGAAGTCAATGTTTATTGTGAGTGGATAGAATGGTGGTTGAAAGTTTATATTGGTCCACAGGTTGGAGTAAAATCGAAAAAAAGTATTTCACATGGGCCAAACCTTTTTCTTAACATAATTCATGATAATAACGAGGTTGAGGTATAACAATTCTCCATTCATTTTAAACACAAAAACCTCACCCAACCAACTTGAACAAACTGTAGATTTGGTAGACAACTTTAAAAAAGTACTGTCTGTATTAAAGGTTGTCAACTTAAATGTCAAATATGTTGACAACTAATTTGATCTATAGGCCGCTTAAGAGAAAATGAACCCTTTATAAAATAGACTGTCTATTTCCTTAGCTTCCTTGCCAACTAAGATTATCACATACTTTATTGATTTTATGCTTTTATTACAGCATATTGTCAAGCCATTATTGTCTAATTTGTTTCTAACCCCCGTTTCTTTAATATATCAAAATTGTTTTGATTTTTCACATGAATTAAAGTATCAATTTAGCAAAAGCTAAAGAGCGCAGACGGTTTAAATTACTCTGGGGCTATCTGCAGGTTACTTTTGATAAACTATAAAAGTTTCATACAAATCAGATAAGTACTTTAGAAGCTATAGGTGTAAATAAATGTATGTTAGTGCGCATGTGAAAGAGAAACAAATGAGCACATAAGGTTGAAACGTAATAAGACCAACAATGAGCTAAACATGTCCTACCATACGAATTTCATTAAAATCAGAAGGGGAATTTTTTAAGAGCAACACACCAACAGACAGACACGGAACCAAAAATGTTCCCTGATACCTGAAACAGATTTCTGTCCTGGAATTTTTGAAATCGGAGTTATAAAATATTTTCATTCTTCAGAACAAAGGTTCTTCAGTTACCTTCGGTAAGCTCAGAAGCAAAATTTTATTATTAATATTATTACAATAGGCCTCGAGAAAAATTTACTCTGATGTGTACAGAATTTCCATGAAAAGGATTTAAAAGAATTGAATGTATACTTTAAACCCCACTTATAATTTTCCTGCTTAAATAGAAATTATAGAGAAGAATCGGCCTTACAAATTCAAACAAAACTTTCATATACTTAGTGATACTGAATTTAAACCCCTTAAAAACAGCAAAAAAATTGACTAAATTTTAGAATTGGTTCATCAAAATCTGGGGAATCATTTTTGAGAAAAAAATTGTTTATGATTTCTTTTTTTAAATAACTACTTTATTGGATTCTCAGAGGACAAAAATTCATAATAATTTCTTTCTATGTATGCAATGTACATAAAAAAAAATTAAAATACAGTCTAGAATTTATTCCACTCTAACAATACCTTCCAGGTAAAAGCATTTCCTCACACTGTACCATTCATTCAGGTTTGATTGCTTTTCTAAAATCTATAATTATCACAAATTTTAGGAAATAGAATCTTTATCGCAAGATTTCAAATAATGTGATTATATTTATATACTTAATCAATTCAAAGGATACTTGGTGGATAGTCTTTAATTCTAAAAAATATCGGTCCATAAATGCTTTCAAGAAGATTAAGCAAGCATTCTTCTGGATACTGATCCAGTGTTCCGTAGAGTATACTCTTATTGAAATACTCAACCTTCTTCAGTGACATATTTTCAATCCTTATGAAGTAAGTTAGTGCCTCAAACCTTACAATGAAAAAAAAAATTAAATTAGCAGCTAAAAAAAAAAAGTGGCGTCAATTCTAATACCAGGGAGCAAACCCAAACTACAGAGACTAGGGGCATCTGTAAAATGGCAAAACAAAATTCATCACAGGACATTTTATTGAGAGTTACCACTTGGAATTAATAAGGCACTGTATGTTAACGATATGGATCCGGTTTATGCTATTAGCAGATATCTCTAAGAACTGGCCTCCTGAGAGGAATAGTTGATCAAATAAGACAAGTTAATCCAGATCATTGCAGAAAAAAAAGAGGAGAGAATTGAGGGTCCAAATTACTTCATTTTGATCCAAGGAGTTTTGAAGCAAGGAATTATTATCAACGAATGCAACTAAACAGTTATTGTTGAACCTATTAAAAGATAATCTCTCAGTTATTTACAAATAGATTAATAGAATGATATTCATTAGAGATTAATAGAATGTTTATTCCATTAATCCAGGCATGAATATTTCAAATAGTTGTAAGCATATTTACAGAAAGCCTCAAACTCAATTAAAACACTTACTACATCAGTTTAATTTCTTAATTTCTCTTTTTTCAGTTGTTGATTTTTTTTTTTAAATTATAATTTTTTTCAAACATTATAATTTCAAATATATAGATTTAACCTTCTATATTATTGTTACTTTATACATTATTGCTAATATAGTGGTAGGGCAGAAGGAATAGGGAGGACAAACCACTAATTTAAAAAATAGCAATTACCCCACCACCATGTTTGGACCCTGTTTACTAAAGCCTCGTCCAGACTGCCGAACCGAAAAGAGGAAACGAGCCGAGCATTGGTCTATACGCATGCCCAGCCTGAGATGCGCAGGCGCACTTTAGACTGGGCATGCTCGGCTCCTTTCCTCTGTTCAGTTCGGCAGTCTGGTCGAGGCTTTACAACCCTGTATGGAGTTGGGGGCTCAAATAAGAGAGCAGTCGGCTTTCAATCATTGAAGTTAAGCAGCATCGGCTGTGGTCAGTAGTTGGATGGATGAGCGCAACCTCTGAGGGTTCAATTCCTGGACCGGGACCCCCCTCAATGTCCACCCAGCATTGCTTAAACAAATGGAAAACTAATCGAAAGATTTTGCACCACTAGGTTTCGGCCTGGAAAACCATTGTTGACACAAAATTCAATTTTTTAAGTTTTTGGTAGTTTTCATACTACGGAAAGTTAAATTTTAATTTAAATCAAATTATAATTATTATTAACTACGGGAAACAGACAGTGAAAAATACACTCCTGTGCCGGGATTTGAACCACGGGCCTCTATATTTCCGGTATAGCGCTCTTCCATCTAAGCTACGCAGGAGAATGATTTTTCACTACCGTAATTGATAACTAGTCCCGAATCCAAGCTTTCAATATTCATATACATTTAGACAGTCAATATTTATGACATTAGAACTAAACCAGAATTAACGCTTATAATTATAAAGTACTCAATTAGTACCTGTACCTTGTACAATCAATTCGAAATTCAATTTTTTAAGTTTTTGGTAGTTTTCATACTACGGAAAGTTAAATTTTAATTTAAATCAAATTATAATTATTATTAACTACGGGAAACAGACAGTGAAAAATACACTCCTGTGCCGGGATTTGAACCACGGGCCTCTATATATATAAAATATAGATAAAAAATGAATCAAACGTAACTGCAGAGTTGTGACATGGTTCTCCAACCAACACTTCTCTCGTGAGGTTTGGTTGTCTGGTATCAATCCAGTATTAGATTGATAAAAGGCTACCCCGGCTTGTTCAAAGGACCCACTTCATGATCTATGTCTTCTTAAGCCCCCCCCCCCCCCCCCCCCCCCCATTATTTAGAAAAATTAAAAAAAAACCCTGTATATAGTTCAGCCAATTCACACACCAATGTGCCATGTGTCATTTATAATGAGTCATATAAATCAAAGTACATAAATGCAGGATCGAACCGTCACCTAGCTAGCAGAAGTGGCCAATGACTTTAGGACCACGGTCACTCTGAACCCCGTTGCTTACCTTAACTTCATAGTAAATTATTAGATAGTGTTTCTGAGAATTGATAATATCTGAAGTTGTGATTGAATAAGAGTTTCCCAAAAATAATGTCTTACCTAATATCAGGAATTCCAAGTTTGGCTATTAAATTATCACCGTCATAATAGATAGTTAATAAACTTTCACTAGTGGTTTTGAGGAACAGTGTAATAATTTGAGTGTTGGTTGCATTCCAGTCTTCTTCCTTTAAATCTACCAGAGTTGTTAGTGTTTTCACTTTTTCCACCTTTAACAGATAATTTTTTTTATAAAACTAATAACAATATATAAGTGACTGATCAAGTTACAGTCAAAAAATCAAAACCACTTTTTTAAAATTAGTAGGCTGAATAATGCTATCATTAGAATCTAATGGGAGATGATTTAAGGTACTGATAGTAATGATTCAGGATAACTCTGAATAATGCTTATTTAAACTCCCTTAACTTTTTAACAGTCCACTGATAAAGCTATTCAAAGACAAAGGACAGAGATATCCAGATAATTGCTTCGAATATTTACTTTTGGTAATAGAGAGATCAGTGGGAAGAGTCTTACTCATACTCTTTCAAAACCCAGGTTAAACAACAACAATAATCTGGGTTAGATTGTAGATTATATCCCCCGTCCTGTAATAACTTGACGAAGACAACCTAGCACAAAAATAATTTGACAAAGTTAAATCTTACCAGTTGTGATATAGCATTGACTTCATGGGAGACAGCATGAGGAGGTTCCACCATTATATCACCTTCTTCAAATCTTAATTCAATTTCTTCCTCGGAATCCTCATCAGGAAGTTCCATGAACATCTGGTACACATTGCTCGGGAATATCATCTTAGCTCTCGATGCAACAGTCTCTGTAAAATCAATAATAGTTGTTAGTGATTGGACAAGTTTTGTGCTGCTATCTGTGCTCTTGAGTGGACACCGTCCTTCACTGGTGAGGAGGTTCTCTCCCTAGAGTGTGATTGTCAATTGGTCTGAAACCTTCAATCACTGTATATACCTTGCAGTAAAACTGAAGAATATGAGGCGGTCTATAGAAAATTACAAAGCAAAGTAATATAAGACCAGTCAAAATGGCGGGGCTTCACTCCAACGTATTTTTTTGACCAAGGGATGTCAACTCTTCTACGAACAAATCATACATATATAATTTCTCGAATGTTTAAATCATACAAATGTACTGTTTGACAAAGGAATATTATCTCTCAAGTGAATAAATTATGCAAAGTTGTGCCGTCAAGCAATTCTTGACCGTATCATCTCCTTCAGTTCAGCCTACCTTTGCTCATCATTCTATCTTTTCTAACATTACTTTTTTTTTCACTCTATGTTTAAAATTTAATCGTTTATACTCTAAATCAAATAATTTGTCCTATTTCCGAACAATAGTATGGATCGACATGCAATTTTTGTTGCCTATTTCATTTTAATCACTTAACTAACTAATTTGAACATTTGTACTCAGTTCTGAGGGAGGGGGCCTAGTGATTTTGTGCTGGACGCTACCTCCCCATCTGGCAACACATTACCAAGAGACATCGTGGACTGACTACACTATAATTTTATTTATTGGATTGTTTATTCCTCAATTAATCATCTCCTTATTACACATTATAATCATTTTGCAACTAAGGATTTTGTTGAAGGGAGCATCAGCCCCGCCTATGCGAAGTGCCATCACCGGGTGTAGGTTTATTGGCTAAATCGGATTGTACGTGCCCCAGAAATTTTTCGTACTTTTTCCTACTTGATTTTAGAGAAATTATATATGTATGATTTGTTCATAGGAGAGTTTATATCCCTTTGTCTAAAAATATGTTGGAGTACAGAAAAGGGTACCCAAAATTAAGGTTTTTAATATAATATACGGGATTTTATCACCTAGCCTCAAAGTGGGGGCACGTACAATCCGATTTTACCGGTTTATTTGGTCTCAAACTAGCCTAAACTGGTCTTACAATTAGAGTTTACTCTAAGCAGCAGGAGAGGGGAGCCGATAAGAGCTCGATATTTTGACATCTTGAAGGTAGGGCCAACTAGGCCCACACACAACTAGGGCACACAAACACGTCACTGGCGGAGTGCCTTCTAGAGGCCAGTACTAGTCTTACAATTAGCATTTACTCTGACAGCTCAGATTGGCCAACCTATTTGAGGGGGGGGGGAATAAAGATACTAGGCCTGGTAGACAGTGAGCTCTCTTACAACTGAAGTACGGCTAAATCGGATGGTATGTGCCATCGAAATTTCTTCGAGTTGGACCTTTACCTGGTTTATATACAGGAGGGTTTTTTTCTTCAGGAAATAAGCGGAGCACCGCGAAGCGGCTAGTGAAAATTCAAGGGTACTCAAAATTAAGGTTTTTAATTTAATATGCGGAGTTTTATCACCTAACCTCAAAGTGGTGGCACGTACAATCCGAGTTTACCCTGATGTACATATCCAGCTATTTAAACTTAACAGGAAGGAATATTTGGAATTAAATGCCAACGTGTTCTTATGGATAACAATCTACGTAATACGTTATTTTAAAGAAAGTTAGGTTCTTAAGTAGTACGACTGTAGCAATAAATAAGGTAGGTAACTCATAGCGGCTCACCATTGTCTTCAATTGGTGGCATATCTGGAGATTCGTACTTATTAACCAGAAATGCCATTACAGCTTCTTCATCGTCTGAAGTCAGTACTTTAGACGACACTGACATTCTGTCAAAATTAGGTTCGTCCATCTTTAGCAGAAGAACTTTGAAAAACCAAGTTCAAAACGAAGTTTTGAAAAACCCTTACGTTTAAAAAAAACAACTCACGAATCAATAACAAAACAAAAATAAAAACGGGCGTTACAATGAATAATATGTAGATTAAAACGTAAGAGATCTTAATATCAACGGATCAATAACCAAGCTATATTATATCAATTGTAGAATGGGAACAAACAAACTAGAAATCACCAAGGTTTCGAATTCAAACTAAACCGGACGAATCATGACAGCTGACGCTGACACAAGAAAGGTAAACTTCTTTCTGTCAACTTTCTGGCAACACTGGCACTTGAGACTGAGGATAAAGAAAAATATTCACGCGCGATTTCGCGATTATCAAGAAAAATCTCTGTTTTTAATTGTTATTGTTGAAATGACAATTTTAATCTATTGTTTGAGTATTCATTTATTTTCTTTTGTTTAGATGAATCGTCATTAATTATTTAAATTATCGCTTACAGAAAAAAAATTAAGAGTTTTTCGACTACACGTACTTGTAGTCAGGGGTGCCCAGAACCCCAGAAGGGTGTTTCTCGGAGCTCAGAGCGCCATTAAAAAAAATTTGATTTTGAGGATTTTGAAAAATTTGGGGGGGGATTTTTTTTTTAAATTGTAATTTAGAGTATGCTACGTGCTTCGTAAATACAAAGTGCTAGGAGAGCACACAGCACATTAACTCTCCGGGAACCGGTAAAGTAGGTAAAATAAGTAAAGTAAACCGGTAAGTTTATTAAGGAGGGGGCATAGCTGGATCTGGGGGGGGGGGAGGAATGGCGCCATAGGCCTTGGGGGGGGGGGGGGGGGGGTGATGAGCACCCCTGCTTGTAGTCAAGTTATAATTAAATCAATTGTTATAATTAAGGCCAGTTTTACACTGGGCAAACGTCGTCACAATCAAACGCGGCAGCGACAAACATCGCCCAGTGTGAAACACACAAATAATTTGCAGGTAAGGTCAGCCTGCTAATTATTTTGTTGATGAGGATGAGAATGTATTCCATTGATATTACTTAAGTATTGTTGCAGATCAGATAATTCTGAAACTGAGTAGTTGAACATAACAAAATAGCCACTAGTAGTTATTAAAATTGCTCAAGTTCCTTAGCCATATTAACGAAGTATGCTCTAACGCGGGTAGTAGTATGAATTTGCTGACATTTGTGTTGTCTAGCGCTTTAGTATTTCAAAAAATCAGCAGTAAATATTTAGCATTTACTACTGTAATGAAATGCTATGTTACCTGCTGATGATGTAATTTATTAAAATGAACGTAAACAATTTATCTTTAGTACAACTGAAATAACCTTTTGTAGCAGTATTGGTTTCTGCAGCCAGAGTCTACTATATCTAGAAATTTTGGAGGAGACCGAATCAGAGATTGAGTGAGTCCTGACGTGTCAAACCGATTACAGGGTTTGGCTTCGATTAAAGTAGCAACTCCCTTGAAAATTATCCCTATATTGGAGTTTGAAATTTCAGGATTTAAAATCTCTGATGTCTCATGCATGTAAGATGTAAAGGTCTCCTCTCATCTTAATCTATTAAAGTAGCAATTCTTTTTCTTTTTGTACAGTTGTTAGTTAGCAATGTATTGTTTAAACCCTGCGCTACCTGATATCAATGCAATGTATTGATTTGTTCATGGTAAACAACTCATCACTTGTACAATAAAGGTAGTAATGATGTATTTTAGAATTTTAGACCTGTAATGGAGTCAACCCAAAAATTATTAGAACTAAGAACCTGAACAGTTATGGCTTTAAAATAAAACACCTTGAGGATCAAGGCCAATAATTGCCCAGGAGTCTCAATGTCTTGGGGAGGCAAACACACAATCCTTTGAGACTTTTGTAGGGCAGACTATTGTTTAGAACCAAGGGGGGGGGGGGGGGGGGGGGGGGTTGCTAAAATAAAGAAGTGTCGATGGAAAGTGTAAATGGAACTGTTGGAACAGGTGGAACTCCACCCAACCTACCTAGCTTAGTCACATATCATTAATTGCAAGTAATACAGTTGCCAGCACTGATTCCACCATCCCTGTTGAAATAAGAATTAGGGGTTGGCTGCATCAAATAACCACCTATGGGTTGTTATATTTAGGATTTTTGCCAGGTATGGTACAAGTATTGAAGGTTTAGTATAGCCAAGCAAATTTAAGGTAATTAAAAAATCCTTACATATCGAACTACCTCCTGTGGATTGATATAGTGCACTGCTAATTTCACCCAACCTACCTAGTTTAGTCACATGTCTTTAATTGAAAGTAGTTCAGTTGCCAGCACTGCTCCCACCACCCATGTTGAAATAAGAATTAGGGATCGGCTGCATCAAATAACCTCCTGTGTGTTGCTATATTCCTGATTTTTACCAGGTCTGGTACAAGTATTGCAGGTTTAGTTAAAGGGAATTTGTTAAAGGGAAGTATTGTAGGTTAAAGGGAATTTAAAAATCTGTAAATATCGAACTACTTCCTGTGGGTTAATATATTCCGGATATAAAGTCACTTAAGAATTAGTTGTCTTTAAAAATGTCAGTCTGTACAAGCTGATTTCATTAAAATTTAGCATTCATGTCCAAAAAAAGTATGGCTCATTTTGACAGGCTTAAAGAGCTAACTATGTTACACAGTTTCTTTCTTTGCCCAGTAGCACCATATTTAAAGCTTTTCAAGACAAATTAATGGACACTAACAGATTTTTGTGCATTTTTTTTAATTAATTTTTTTTTCTGAAGAAAGTCTGAACGGTAAGACCTCACAACCATCTAAGGTACAAACTATCCACTAAACCGGCTGACAGACCCACAAAAACTGAGTACCTTGCTTAAGGGAAATAATCTTGGTTTATCAGTAGGCATAATGGGTAAGCCAAAGATTTCCCACCTCAGGCAAGTTAAAGCAAGACAGTTGTTGATAATAAGAGAAATGGTTTCATCCTTATTTATAATTCAATCCTTAACCAATTTAAACCTATCGAATTGAGCTCAGCACCAAGCGCTCAAATTCAGATAGACTCTATTCCCTCTTATCAAAGATCCTTTGAAAATTTACTAACTTTCAATCATACTTTTTTTAACTCCACAATTCACGACCTATGACTTCATTCTTCCTGCTATATAAAATTCCATAAACCCTAAATCAGCATCTCAAACCTTAATTTAAATCCAAGGCTTAATTTAAATCCAAGTCCATAACCCAGACCAACTACTTTGTCGGCTAAAGACGTGTTGGCCTTAAGATCTGCTTCTAAATACACATACCTCAATCAGTGAACTGAATTAATTTAATGCATGACTAGAGTACAGTCATAAGATAGCCTCTCCTCTCAAGCTGAACAACATTATGTTAACATCATTATCACTGTTACTTACAAAAATGCAAAATTAATTGCACTAATTTGTAAGAAAAATAAGTAAATAAAGTTATACTTAGATCTCCCCAACGAAAGGCCGCACCACGAAGGGAGAAGAAGAATTAACTTATGCATTCATAGAAGACACGTCCAAAACACCTGCAAAAATTTACATGATAATATGGAGAATAGTAATGGCTCATTTAGCTATCTCTGGGGTCGTTTTTAAGTGTGATAGATTTTGGGTTACCATTTTTCCCGAGTCTCAACTCCAAAAAAAGTGAATACAAGTTTTATATTTACACCAGAGCGTGTATAGTAATAGCAAACACAAACAGGTGTTTTATTTCTTTTCTATCAATAGGTTAAGTTAAAAAAATTAGCTTCTTTTAAGTCTTTAATTAATTCATTTAAAATGTAAGGTGAGATTACATTTACTATTAGCCTCAGTTTTTGTTCTTCCAGAAACAAACTTTAGCTCAAACATTTATTTAATCACTTAGAAGTGGTCTGAGATTTTAAAACTTAAACTGTGCATAGGTGTGCAGTATGCAAATGTTGCCTCTTTAGATGCACACATTAAATTTCCATTAGACAATTCATTCTTTTTAAAAAAAAGTTGTAATACTTGCGTTATTTTGCGATATGACAGCCTTCTTATGCCGCGCAGTTTTTAAGTGATTCTTCAACATCTAGTGCACCTTTGCATTCAATTGAAAACTCTGCACAAGTTAAACTCTTCACCCTCTCCGGCCGATCATCAATTTTATCGGTAAAAATACATTTGTGCTTAGGCATTTTAATAATTAGTGTTATCTTAGTAAGAAGTATAAAATTATATAAAAGTTTTGAATTAATTGAAAACATTAAAAGGAAATTAAGAAGAGAAATAATAACTTAATCACTCAAAGAGAGAGCTAGTAAGATATGTGGGGGAGGGGGGAGGCATCTTGCTCAGCTGACTCATCATCTAATTACTATCAACTTTACAAAAATAAAATAACTAGATATTTTAAAATCTTTATTTAGAACTACGTGAAATTGCTATCTTCGGTCACATTTCCGGACAAGTATTGCAAATTCGGACAAACTGGATGGTTGGTAACCCTAGATAGGTTTCATTCTGTTGACTTACTACATTAATCAACTTGTTGCTTTAAGGATATTTACCACACCAACTACAACCATAATCAAAGTTAACGCTAGTTAAAAATAGGCTTCAAACCGCAACAGACGACTAATATTTTTCTTTTTACCTGCCATGATCTTGGAAAGTATCACTCTGAGGCAATTATATTTTGAGGATATTATAGGAACCTTTGCCACAATGAAATGTATGTGCCATGAATCAAGTCACAACTGGGTAAAGTATAAAACGTATTTAATCAGTTACAGACTTTTATATATAAATACTCAACAGGAAAAAAGAAATAATGGTACAATTAATAAAATTGAATAATGATATTAAATTAATTAAATAATCATATTATATAATCTAGTAAGTACTCTGTTGTTTTAAATTCAATTTTTCAATCTTTATAATGAGACTAAAAAACTAATTTGTTTAGATGTTGTCTTCAGAGTGCCAGGAGAAATCAAAATATTCATTTTTCAATTTGATTTCTAAATTTTTTTTTGCCCCCCCCTCCCCCCCCCACCTTTAGTGTGACGTGTTCCCAGTCCCCCCCACCTTTAGTGTGACGTGTTCCCAGTCCCCCCCCCCTTGAGTTCATATTAAACTATCAAGTTTGAGAATATGACTCGTAAGAGTTTTAACAATTACACAACAGTTTAATAATACTATTAAACTAAGGGTTAAAATTTAAATCAATTAAAATTCAAAATAACACCATATTATGATTTTTATTTTACAAGATCAATGCATTTATTCGAAATCATATAAAAAGTTATTTACATTTTATTTATTTTTATATAATATATCATGCATTCATTAACTTACAAAAAGATTCAATATAAATAATGTATAAAAAGATCTATTATATAGATTTCATAGTTAAATACAAATTGTTCAACTACTGATTTTATTTTTAATAATTTTTCTTATTATTATGATTTAAGGCTAAAAATAATAATAATAAAAGAAGGCAATGAGTACATCAAAAGAATTAAATTTCTTTATAAACTAGAAACATGAAACTACAAGATAACATTTTTATATTAATTAGGCCAGATGGAATAAGTAACATCAGCGGAATATTTCATAAGTAAAAAAAGCTTTTTTACAGTAAATAATAATATAATAATAATAGCTTTAAGATTTATTGTCTTTGTACTTCAGTAAGTCAGTTGTAAATCATAAATTTACTATCATGTTTTGTGTTCATAAAAATTAATTTTATAGTGTAGTGGAAAAATGTGTAGAGACTAATAGAAGATGTTTAGATGTATAGTAGGATATAATAATATATTCTAAAGTTAAAAATTCTGACTATTATTATTCAATAAAGCAATAATTATTAATATTATTTAATTATAATGCTACAGATTAAGTGAAGGAACCATTTACAATTGTCTAAGCTTTCATATTTATTTTAGTGTACATATAATTATAATTTGATTAAACTCATTGCCTTCAGATGAAGGAGGAAAAAATGAAGGCACTGAAGGTAAAAATAATAAATAAAATAAGGAAAGCAAACAAACCTTGTTTTCAAGCCTAAAACAGACTAGATTTTTTTAACAATATCAATTATGATATAACTTCAATAATTTTTTTTTTTCATTATCAGGATTCATCTAACTTATTTATTTAATTAATACTTGTTTAGTATTAAGAAATATAAACAAACAATATCCATTAAGCCTCGAGTGTGAGTGAAAAATACTTGACTGTCAGTGGACTTACTGGAGTAATAGACCTTAGGTTATAGCTTAATCAAAGAGTATGCTTATAAATGCCCTATTTAATGGGTTAAATATATGCGTTAGCCAAGTATTGTAACAATATTAGTAAAATACAATATTACTAGAAATAACGCTGGCTGTTATTAGCAGAGTTTGAAAATGAACCTTTAAGAATCAATAGCAGGATTTCAGACTATGTGGAATAATAATTTATAATCACTTAGTATTCTATCTTCATTTATAAATGAAGATACTAAGTACAGTGGATTCATTTATTGTTCATATCCTTGGAACTTATAGATCAGGACTTGAGACCCATGAAGGGTTATTAAAAAAGCATCAAATTAATGAACAAAATATTGTTTGAGTATAATAAAAACAAAGAATTAAACCCAGCATAATTTGTTTCCCCTTCTATTTCATGAAAAGAAACATAACTTAGAATTCAGAAATGAAAGATAATAAATCCAATGATGAAATAACTAAATGTAAAAATGTATCTCCTACAAAAAGATTACAACAATCTTCATTCAATTTGACTCTTACAAACTCATAATTCAATAATAAGAAGATAAGTCTAAAAACCTTTCATGAAATACAAAATTATTCCACAAAGTAAGTTGTCCAAATCCATTAAATTTGGCAAATGGAAAAATGTATCTCCAACCTAGAGATCACAACAATCTCTATTCCAATTGACTCTTGGAAACTCATAATTCTATAATAAAGAAGATAAGTCTCAAAACCCTTCAAGAAACACAAAATTCTTCCACAAAGTAAGTACTCCAAATCCATTAACTCTGGCAAGCATTTACTCCATATAAAATTAGGCCTAAATATCAGATAACAGATTATCTGTTCTACATCGATTCATAGTATTAAGTGGAAAAAAAATACAAATACAATTTTTTTTTAGACTTTCCTAAAATATTTTTAACGATTTAAAAGGGAAGAAAATTTACCTTTGTAATGTTTATAAAAAACTTATGTTTTATTTATTCATTTTAAAAGCTTGATCACAATCCTTTTCTCCTATCTTACTCATTAAAATATCAGGAGTTAATGAATTTAAGTATATTTTGATTTACTTTTCAGTGAATAATAACATTATAACTTCATAATTAGTTTAGTAAGCATAGTGGATAACAAATTAGGAGCTTACAATTCACACTAGTTAGATCTATTATGCACTAGATCTGAGCCGTGCCAGAGCACTGCCGATTTGAATAGTGGCAGCTGTATTTTACTTGATAATTCAGTTATTTACAGTAGAAGTTATCTACCGATCCTGTAGTATTTACACTAACCTTTTCTTTATTTTAACCAATTTGCAGACAGTATTCTATATACTGTGTACAGCAAACCAAAACACTATGTAGTACATTAGAGTAAGAATCTTTAAATGACAAACTTCTGTTTATGTGAAAACGTATCTAACATGCATTAATTGTTCTTGTTTTAACTACAGTTAATACACACTATCTGTAGTGCTTTAAAATAGATATAATAAGTAAAATAATAAGATTTACTTTGTTTAATAACGTGGTAATTCTAATATTAACCATTAATACCAGGAATAATCCATGTATCGACTCAAAGGATATTTTTTGTAACAAGATTTCTAAGTTTTAAACCATAATAACTGATTGAAATTTCTAATTTCTAAGCCTTACCTGAAAAATAAGTTCTACAGACCGAAAATAGCACAGCTATTCCCGTTAACAAACAATATTCACTATACACTCTTTAGTAGTCAAAAATTTATCAAAAAATGAACAAACATTGAAAGAAATGCATAATTTTTATTTTTAAAAACAATTTTCAAAAGGATATTTCAAAAATAATTGAACAATGAATTACAATACGATATAATTTATTGACAATTTTCTCATCTAAAATTTTTAATTGTCAGTATTCAGCGTAGTTTAACTATTTTATTTTTCAAAACAATAAAATACCAAATACAATTTGAATACTGAAAGCCTTTATAATTATAAATAATAATAATTCTATCGATTTTTTTTTTTTTTTACAGAGTATTTATTTTTTTACCTATTCAAAATTGAATCACTAAGCAAAAAGTCAGTGGAATGTACATTTTTTTTTTTGTTTTTATAAAAAAAAGAAAAATAAATAAAATAAAATAAAAAGGACAGGTATATATAAACACGAAAACTTTTTTATTATTAAATAAATTAAAATAAATACATAATAAATACCTAAAGGAAGAGGGGGAAGTATAATGAATATAAATTTTAAATCTATTCAAGTCATGGTAAAATGTTGAAATAAATAAGTCAAATAATTAAAATAAATAGGAAAATAAAAATGAATATTTTTATTTTAGGAACTGTTTCCAAAATAAATTGTAAAAAAGGGTAAAAGATAAAAATAAAAAGCAGTCTTTAAAGATGGGCCAGTGAGAGACTACTAAGTATCGTCCAATAACGAAAACTTAGTTGTAACCTACAATTTTATTTAGAACGGAATGGAATAATTAAGAACCATTAGATTTATGACATTTTGGTACTTAGGTTCAACATTTTATAAAATTATCTTTTCAGACGAGGAAAGTAATCAAAAACTAGTAATAATCATCAGCTTTTAGGCAAAATTTTTGTTTATATTTAAGTTCATTCATTGTTCTAGTTTTGTGTAACTAAGTAAGTTAGTTAATCTTAACTAAATGCAAACAAGTTATCGATCAGTTTACTTTCCTCGAGGTAAAGACCTTAATTCAAAGGGTATTATTGGCTGTTATGATTTCCATTCCGAACTACTTGCAGGCCAATGAAGTGAACACTAAGCTAATTCTCACAAAGAAGTTTCAAGAGTAGGACTGGCTCGAGCCTCAAAAGCTTTGATCTGTTTGTTTACGAGGCTAGCGGACATCATCACAGGACTCTTCACTTCTTCATCTCCTTCACAATCTTCAGGTATTGTCGTCGATAGAACATTGTGTTGGATTGGCTGACTCATTAGATTCCGATTTTTCAACCTGTCCACTGCCGATTCCTTGACAAAACCAGTCGTACCAGTGCCAGTTTGTAGAAGAAGTCTTTTGAAGTCTTTCGTAGAGGTTGGCCCACCTTTAGAGTTACCACTAGTCTGACTCTGTCTCCCGTACACTTTCCTTTGAACTAAATTCTTTGGCGATTCTTCGTAATTTTGAATTTTCATTCTTGGCAGCGAGTTATAACTGTTGTTATGTCTTGTGTACTTCTGTGTGTTTAAATCAGTCAGAGGAGACATCGGTTTTGGCATATGTTTCATAATACCATTTTGTATCGGCTCTTTATTTTCTACTGTTTTTGAAGGTTGTTTTAAACTATTGTAATTTTGAGGAGGTACTTTATTGTCAACCTTTATTTTAGCTGGAATAGATTTTGGCCAATTAATTTGACTGCCTTTTTGTTGCAATGCTTGGATTCTCTTTTTCGAATCGTGTATAATTGCAAACAGATCCATAGCTGAACGGCCATTTTTAGGAGGAGATTTTTCAATGGGAGATGGGATAGTCGAAAAATCTAAAGGTGACATTATATTTTTAGTTGGGGTAGATGTTAAAGGAGAAGATGAACTATTTACAGTGGTTTTTATAGGGCTAGCAAAGTTTAGTGTTTTAGGAGTTGAGGTTCCTTGATTTGAAATTCCAGATGGGGAAGTAGGATTGCTGAAACCTCTTTGAGGAATCCTACCCGGTGCTTTTGCAAAATCAAAACTCATCTGTGCAGCTGAAGTGGGAGTTCTAGGGCTATCCAAATTAGAATGCACAACATTAGCTGACGATCTAAGACCGTCAAAATGAGTTTGTAACACTTTAGTCGGTGTACGGGGACCGTCTGAGTTAGTTTGAACCGAATTAGCAGTAGACAGCCTAAGATTGTCAAAATGAGTCTGTAAAACCTTAGATGGTGAGCAGGGACTGTCTAAATTGGTCTCCACTACTCTAGCTGATGATCTTGTGCCATCAATATGCGTCAGCAAAACAGGTGTGGTACGGGTAGGGCTGTCTATTGCGGTCTGAAGTAGCTTTGTTGGAGTACGCTCCACATCTTCTTTTGGAGCTGCTGTAATGAAAAAAATCAAAAGAAAACAGAAATAAAAATATTATGTTTATTCTTTCAAAGTGAAATAAAAGGAATAATTTGCACAAAAAAGCATTAAATGTTATCAACTTAGATATTTCTTTTTTTTAAGTGTTTAAGATAAAGCCTGATGATAATGTCAGTGCCAGCGAAAGCAAATGCTTAATATAAAAAATTAAAACAATAATGCATGAATAATGTAACAAACATGTTTTTAATGTGACACAAAATACCGTTATTAGTTACAAAGTGCAATATTTACAAGGCATCACACCATAGTCCAACAGTGCATACATTAATGTGCGATTAACATTATATTCATACAAAAAAACCATGGTTAATGGAATATGAAAATGATGTGTTGACTAAGCTTGTGCGTGCATCACCCAATTAATTGGTACATAAAGAGTATTGTTAGCAAAAAAAACAAAAAAAAACCAACAACGAAACCAATTAATTTGCCACCAAATATCAATGTGCAACTAGCAATGAATTTTCACATTAATTAATATCTTGTACAGAGATGAAATAACTTCATGATTTGAATCAAACTACATATTGTTCTGCGCATTCTTATATAATCATATCACATCTATCTTGGAATAAAAATGTAAATAGGGATTTAAAAATTAAGTAATACTTCTTCAAATTATAATTGTATACTTAAAATCTATTTGCCAACTGGGAGAACTGATTAAAATGATTCTCTATTCCAGAGGGTATGCTTTCGAAGCTAGTGATATAAATTTAGAATAAAGTTCTAGCCCCTTCCTCCGGTAGAGGCTGATTCTGTCTTTCTGTTTCCAGTAAGGAAGTATACATATCTCGATCATAAAAATGTATGAATGTTATTTCAACCAATCAACATAACCCTGATCCCCAAGATTGGGTATCAAAAATAAACCAAAAAGCTACGATAAGCAGTCACCACTGGAAGATATAGAATACATCTATAATGATGACCTGTGTTTTTTTCTCTTGTATCCTCCCTTCATTGAGTTAAGGAATAGGACTGCACCCATTTTTAGACAGTTTTTCAAAATTTGTGTAAGTAGTGACATAATAATTCTATCTTTTTTGTGAGTGTGAAATCATTTTTGTGAGATGATAAAAAAAAAAAAAATCTAGCTAATAGTAATTTAAAAAAAAAAAAAAAGTATTCAGAAGTGGAATCTGAGTCTATTAAAGTCAAATAATCTTCTGTACATATATAAATTAAAATTCCATCAAGCATGAATATTTGTTAAAATATTATTAGGATTAATTTAAAATATAAAATATTAACAATTCAGTCAATTTTTCTTTTTTTTAATTATTATATCAAGTAAGTTAGCAATATTAATATTTTCTTCAATACATGATTATATTTACAAACTGTTAGTAAAAGAATATATTTACATGAGTATTAGAATAAAATCAAAAGTAACAAAAAAAATATACATACAATATGATTGCCAATAAATCAGCCACAAAAATAATAATGCTGTTACACTTTTAACGTTAATCAAAATAAATTAAATTGTGTAGCAGTATATTAATTTCAAAACCATGCAATAATTAAAAAATAAGATTTATTTAATGAATTTATAATTAAAAGTTATTATATATTGTATATTTTTAATATAATATTAGTGATGTTAATTACTTATATATTAATTGTAATGTTTATTCTGATTATTAGACTTATTTTTTAATTAATATTTATTAATGCAGTGCCTTAAACCATAATGTTAAAGCCTTTACAGATTGTAAATTATGTCAGCTGCCTTGAAAGGAGATGCTAAATTAAGAGGATTAAAATTCAATAACAATAAGCCATAACAACGCGTTTTTCATAGCCTTGAATCTTGCAATAATAATATTTACTTGAGCATTATCACATTATCATGATAGTATAAAACTAACATTTTAGAGCAGGTACCAGTCTTCTAACAATTTTGACACCTTTTGGTTTTAGTCCCATTCAACAGCTTAGGTCATTACAGGACGGGGGTTATCCGACCATTTTACTCATCTACTCGATGAGATCATCAGTGTGAAACATGTCTCACCCCTCTGGGATTCGAACTCACAGCCGGGGTTTAGACCTTGGTTTTAGAGTCGAGAGCGCTAACCTCTCGGCTACACTGGCCCCCTTTTGACACTATTCAATTTCTCATTTGTGTAGTTTTACCTTGAATATTATTGCATACATGCAAAGGAGAACGATTCTATCTATAGTGTCATGGTTTGAAAGACCTCTTGTCTTATAAAAGATATTGAGTTCAATTCAAGATTAAATAGATAAAAAATAAGTTTTTGCCCATTAAGCAGCCAATTTTCTTGATAAAGACTGCAGTTATACAGTCACTAAGGTTGGTCTCCACCAACTTAAACCAATCACAACTAGGGATATGCCAGGCAGGCGTAAATTGTTAAAGAAACTCAAGCTCAAATAAGGTAAAGATGATACTATATTTGCACAACTTTAACAATATGATGATTGCCTATTTAGAGTCATCAAGAGCATCCTAGAGAAGAAAAGCAGAAGGATTAAGAGTTAGTGGATAAAGGACAGAGTTAACAACATGTTCTTAAAAGGGTTATTATGTCATGACGCTTACAGTGGATACTTGCTAGATATGGTAAAACACCATCATCTGCAGAAGAACAAAACTGGTAATCTTATTAAAGGAGTCAACAGAAAAGAGACCTACAATCTTCTGTATAGATTTCTTAAGTTCATTTAAACTATTTGATTGAAGGTCTAAGGTTGATAGAAGCTCTGCTAATGCGGTTTACCAAGATCCAAGCCAGTGATCTTTAAAGCAAGGACTTGAAAAAATTATTTCACTTTTCACCCACAACCTTTTACTCCTAGTGCCTTCTGCTTCCGACCTGTTTGCTATTGAATTCCAGTTATATCTTAACAATGCAGTTGTGTTAAAAAAGTTTCTTTATTGTAGCCCTTAATCTTTAAGTCACTCCACTACTTGGTGTTTAATATTCCCTCCTAAAATGTTAGTTATTAATATTATCAAGACCATGGATAATGTCAAATAATTACGATCCACAATAATTGTCACAAACCTTCACAAACTCATAATGATACTGCCAATAGAAAATTTATATTGGTTAGAACCTGTCATCCATTCAAGTCACCTGATTAACATAAAGTAAACGATATTGAAACTTTTAAAACAAATAAAATACAAAATTATAGACCAAGATTTTTCAAATTTGTCACATGGTAAAATCAAATAAAATAGACTTGGAAACTACAACTAAAAAAAAAACGTTTGGATACTAAAATGGAGCTGTTTTTAAAGCTCAAATGGAGTTAAACAGGTTGGTCAATGGGGAGCATGCAAACCTTGGACACTTGATTTTAATTAGAAACTAATAATCGGGTTCTAAGATAAATTCAGATTAAAGTGAGAACACTTGATCTCATTGGCCATAATTTGGTAGGAACTGTTCTTAAGGCTTGGAGAAAATTTTGGGATCAATCAGCAAGGCATCACATTCAAGACAACTTACAGTTTTTACAAAAAAGCTATAATCTTTCTGTAATAGATTCATTAAAACAAAACATAAAACTATCACACAAACTGACTAAAAGTGAAACAAAATATACAAAGAGCACACACATTTATTTCACAACTAAATTATCTAAGCTAAATAATTCAAATTAAAAAAGTAATACAATTAAAGCAAAGAAAATTAAAGACAAATCTAAATTCTAAAATACTGAAGATTTTTTACAAAGGTAAGATAAAACTTTAAAAAGGGGAGGAAATTCCAAGCCAGGTACACAAATTATTTACAAAAAAACAAAAACAAAGAAAATGTGATGGGGTTCTATATACAAAAGTGATAGTGTAATACTAGAAAAACTAATGTGCACACGGATAATACTGTCTACGTGAAGCGCCTAAACTACCATATGTCGGTAGCATCAAGGCTAAAGGCAATTTTACCTGGTATGGTTTGAGCTTCATGAAGAGCAGTTAGAAGGGTGGGCGATGCAATAACACCAGGTCCATACTGTCTCCTGCCCAGGGAGTTAGGATTAAACACAGTATCTTGGTTGGCTAACCTGTAGGAGTCACTTCGCTTGACAGCTGCGTGAGAAGTTGGTTCGATAACACCAGTTGAAACGCAGCTGAAGGAAAGATCATCTGAAGGTTGTTGTATCCTCACATAAGCTCCTCTCGATACGATCGGACTTAAAGATCTTGTAGGTGAACCTGCTTTTACAACAGTTTTAGGTGCCATCACAGGGGACTTGATGGACGGATTGGGTTGCTTAGCTAAAGGTGATAAAGGACGAACACTCTTGCACGGATTTTCTCTTTCATAGGCAGATTTTGGAAAGTATTGTTTCTCATTAGATATTTTTACAGGAGAGTGAGGAACCATATTTCGCCCAATATCATTCTGAATATTTGTTTCTTTTTTAAGAAGAGCTTGACGATTATCTGTATTTAATGTCTTGGTTTGAACAGTGTTTTTCTGAACATTTATGGGGCTCCTAATTTGAACCGGTCGGATATTTGCAACCCTAGGCATGATAGGACTGTTGTTATTAACAACACAAGGTCCTGGTTCAAATGTTCCAGTAGTATGTACGGATTTTTTTCTTCTTAAACTATCTGAAGCATAAATAACTTTACCTTCAGAATCAAGAGTGACTCTAGCACCGTGTCTTCGCCTTTCTAAAGAGCTTTCATTGGGAAGGGCATTTAAAGAAACAAATTCAGACGGTCTTATTTCTGGTATATTCTGCTGTACTTGTGCTATTGTCACATATTCCCCAGAATCGATGGATAAATCTAATTTTAAAGAGGTTTCATCGTCACTCTGAGGCGGGGTTATAACACACATAGATGGTATTCTACTAGAATTTATAGTAGTTTTCTCTCTTAGCCTTTCAACTCGGTCTACTCCTTCAAGGTCTGAGCATTCTGAAACAACATCTAAGGAAGGGCTTGCTACCGAATCAACAGGGGAACTACAGGTATTGTGGCCTGAGTCTGGTGAATCCCCACACTTCTCAGGACGTTCTCTGTGAATATCAGCTGAAATTGTGCACCTGTCATCATTATGTTTATAGAGATTTTCTCTTGTTAGATGATCCACATGATCAGATTGTGCAAAATCAGCCGGCCTAAGACTGTGAGTTTGAGCCCTTAAAGGTCGAGACCGCTCTGGAAAAGTTCTGTTGCCAGACAGATGTGAATCTCTTCTAGGAGGAGGAGCAGGAAGGGCTGTACAAACTGTTCCGGCAGAACTTGCAGTTGTAGAAGTTGATCCTCGACCGAACAGTTCGTACTCTGATTCGGCGGTTAAACCTTGACTTAATGTAGACCCACTCAAGATAGATGTACTACTCAAAGCTGCAATAGGTTCCTCTTCTCGCAGAGGCTTGAGGCCACTATCCAAATGGAAGGAAGTGTAATAGCCCTCTGTGTCACATGAATACATGGAACCTGTTTCAAAATCATTCTCCGGAGTGACCGTCGAACTTTCACTAGTAACTGAAGAGGAGGTTGATGCGGTAACTGGCCTTCGCTGTTTCAAACACGTACTCCCACTGCTTATACTTGACCTGTACAAATATAATTACAAGCCCGTTAATACTAATTTCATGGAGTTTATTCATAGTGAATAAAAGTCAAAGAGCTATGATCCATTTAGGGTGAAATATTCACAATACCGAATACTTTAATACATACTGATTTGACATGTTAGTTGACTAACTATAATGGTGATAAATTCCGCTCTTTGAGTTTCATTCTCTATTATATAGATGATAAATAAATATAATAAAACATTATAAAACAATAATATAGAAACATATAACCTTAAGTACCTCGGATGGTGAGTAGTGGTAGTAGAATGGCCACTCTCAGATGAAGCACTCCAGTTGCCTGATGAAGAATGGGGCTCAGTAGCTAATTTGCGACCTGCAGCTAATCGCATGGTCACAGCTGTTTTAGTATCAATTATTCTTATAGGCTTGTTTATAGGCCTTAAAGACCTTAGTCTACCTAAGCCCCATTCTTTTAGTGCTTCAAGCTGAGATTTTTTTTCAGCCATTTCAGCCCAGGATTTACCAACGACTGTCTCTGTTGATTCACTAACAAAATAAACCAAACCGAAAATTTTAAAGTTTGAAATTAAGAACTAGTTTTAATTAAGAACTAGTTTTAATTTAAAATAAAGATAATTGAACAAAAACCATTAGTTTACTTTTTAAATATTAATAAAAAATTACCTAGCAGCATGGTGAATTTCTTTAGGATCAGTTGTTGCTATGGTGTTACGCCTTTGGCGACGGGTTCTTCTTTTCCTGGATGGAGGCTGCCTAAGCACAAGGGATCTTCTCATACAGCTCATGCGGTCGAAACTCTTTCCGGAGACATCCACATATATCATTTCACTAGGAAACCTAAGATTATAAGTAAATGGCATTAGTATAACTGAAGGAAAATACCAAAAATAAAATTGTGAGTAAACATCTTTTTTCTTTTCTTTAAGCAGACAAAAATAAAAGTGACTTTAGTGTTCACATCACTGCACCAATCGACTAAGTCATTACCAATCGACTAAGTCATTACCAAAAGATACAAAGGGAGAGTTGGCAAGAAAAATTCCACAAAAAACTCTTGGATTTTATAGAAAATTCCAATATCAGGAGCAAGAAATTTCACAATAAAGTGTATATATGTTGGAAATAAGTCATTAGTGTGAATATTGATTATTGCTGAATGACCCAACCAGGAGTAAGTTAGTCAATATTGAATTACAAATGCTAGAGACCTTTTAGAAAGATGTAATAATACAATCAGTAAAGCCAGAGCAACCATTTCGAAAAATTCCAACACTAAGATCACACATAACAAATTAAAATAATGGTTTTTTTTGGGGGGGGGGGGGGGGTCCCAAAAAATATGCTACGAATAATTTTTTTAATTGAGGCGGACACGAAACGCAATTTTTAAGGACACATGGCGCAAAGATGAATTAGTAAAAAACCGAAACCAAATATACATTTTCACCAATGGCGTCCTTGTCCTCCTCTATCATTTAACACCCCCACATGTCCACCTTCAGATAAACAAATTTTTTAACCCCTTGCTTTTTTGACGGATGATTTTTTGGGGCTTCCCTATATTTTTCCTGTGTTTGGGTTGTTACACATAATATATTTACAAACTTTCAAATTTTTATGTTTACTTTTTGAGATAACTTATGTACTAGATGTACTTTTTGAGATAAAGGTGCATTAATGACAGACAGACAGAGAAGCGCAGGGAATTATAAGGGTCCAATGATTTTGCATATGAACCCAAAAAGGGAAGGGATTCATGGTTTGACTGCAGGCGGTGGGGTCCATTTGAATCTGCTTTATTCTTTCCTCATCACTAAAAGTAAATGATTGAATCTTTGGGATATGGCTAGCCATTAATTTTAATATTCGTAATTAAAATAATAGTGGTTAAAAAATGAATAAACTTACTTATTAGCAATAGCATTGAGCTGTTCTTCAGGTGACGGCAAAGTGTGGTCGACTGCATCAGGCGTAGGATTAATCCTAAGAGTTGCATCAGGGTCAGATGTTAATTCTCCCAAGGCTTCACTTGACGTCCACTTCCTCACGCCAGCTAACGAAGCAGGCTAAAATACAATAGAGTTCAATTAGACAAACTAATGGATTTTCCTAAATAGGAGAGACTGGTTGGTTAGCCCACATACTAAAATGGTCACTTATAACTCTCTGAAATGGGGTAGGTCACATACAACAATATAAACTCTCCAATGTTAAAATTAGACATGTGAACACTTTGATGGCAGTGTATTTACGACTCCAGTGTTACAAACTCGTAGGGTAATTTTTTATGTAACAATATTTTCAAAGAACATCATTCTAATCCACAAAACGAATATAAATAAAATAGTGCAAATACACAAAAAAAAAACTTAATTAAAAAAGAAAAACATGCATATATCTCATCCTGAAATAATACATAATTCTTTAGTTGGTTTATTAGTCTTGGCTTCATTCCACCCTAAGGTTTGCAAAAAGGATGGAGAGGAAGAGGAAAAAATATTCCTTTTTTAGTCCCAAGTTAGAATTGGGATTCCTTAGTCTGATTTTTATGCTAATTTTCTTACTCTCTCTTTCATTTCTTTACCGGTCGGAAAACGTGAATTGCTTAAGATACAAGGAAGAAAAAAAAAACATAAGATAGCGTATGAAAAGAAAAAAAAATCGAATAAACAGACTGGAGATAATGTACGAGAAGGATAAAGTCCGACCTTTTTTTCAAACAGAAATCGTATACTGGAAAAAAAATCCCAAGTTTCTGATAACGTGGTAACGATCTCAAGTTTTTTTTTTTTTTTTGTTCTGAAATACGGAAAGGTTATTATCTTAACCCATATGTATTCATATTATTTTCCAGTACGAACAAGAAGAGTTTTTTTTTTTTTTTCTCATAATAATAATTTTATACAATACCGTACTCTTATTGCATTGATAATTTCAGGGTGCGTAACTCTTTCGCATATGAAAAGAACCAATTTTCATACATCGATCTTATTAAACTTCTACAGAATTCCAATACCTTTGAATTACAACCAGTTATCATGAATCTAATAATATACTTTATATATTTTATTTTTTAGTTCTGTAATGCATATTATTATTATTTTTTTTTTTCTCGATACAATTGATTTTGAGTTCTTTACTATGATCACGATTATAATTTTTTTTAATATTGTTTAAAGTATCTACTATGTTGGAATGCTTTTGAGAACAATATACTCTAAATATCTTGATTGTAAAAATAAAAGAGAGTCAATACGTGAGAGATCCTCTCTACAGTTCATGATTGTACAAGAAAACCAAAAGGGATTGTGGTAACTTCTTCCATTTCTAATGCACGATCACGATATAGGAAAAAAATAAGGTAACCGGATTTCGTGACAATCTTCTTCAGGTTTCAATATTAGGGAAATAGAATGGTTTCTGTTCTACAGTTAAAAATACGTTTTAGGAAGTAAATATCAGTAATTTGAAAGTAAATTCGGTATTGGAATATAGGTGTTCAAGCAGTAAGAAGAAAGCTTGCTTGAAAATATTCTCAACGCAGATTTACCCAAACATTATCAATTCCTGTTGCACAACAGTAACTTCGTTATTTGTAAAAAAAAATAGATAAAGTTCTTCTTTTTTATTGCTTTCAAGCTTACCAAAGAAATGTGATAATTTTCAAGACAAGGTGCGCCTATCGTAGATATACAAATGGGAGCTGAAGGTTGAAAGTTATATGGGACCAACACTGGGCTAATGATGACCTACCATCCAATTTGTAATAAAATCGGACGATCAGTTTTTAAGATATGTAGATTAGCAAAAATTGAGCGATAGACCGACAGACACGGAATCAAAAATGTTCCCCGATGTCTGAAACGGATTTCTGTCTTGGAATTTTTGAAATCGGAGACCTAAAAATTTGTCGTTCTTCAGAACGATCACATAGCTTCCGTTACCTTCGGTAAGCTCGGAAGCAATAATTAAAAAATATAGGGTCAAGAGGAAACTACGTTCTTCATAGTGTCATATTGATCAAAGGGTCAATATGAACCCTTTGAAGAGTGGAATCATTTTTCATTAAACTACGCCTTAAGTTATACAACTTTAACCTGTAAGATTTTTCTGAATTTTCCCAAGTTTAAAAGTTATAACCGTTTGATCCTTGAAATGGGACACTCCCTTTAAAAACTATTTTGAAGTTTGTTTAAATTTTAAAATTGAAAGGGGGGCCCGGACCCCCAGGAAGTGTATGATTCTAAGTGAATCTCCTGAAGGTGAAGGTTGTTATATGTTGTGGAGGGGGGAGTTGGTTTCATCAGACTTGAAGGGGATGGACACCCCTGCTCTCTCAGAACGATTTTGGGGGTGTTTTTTTTTTTCTTTCTGCCACAATGACACCCCCAAGGCTTGTGGTACCCGGGGCGGCCCGCCCCCCACGCCCCCGCCTTGGTACGCCACTGATGGGATCAGAAGTAAATTGTATCAAGTTAGTATATGTAGTGTTAGATTCTCCAAAGAAGGGTTCGATAGACTCATTATCTTAACTAAAATTGCATTGCCACGAAAGTGAAAGAATAAACAACTAACGATGGAAGAAATTAACGAAATCAGTGTTACTCACCTACCGTGTCATCGGGAGGAAGTTTAAACTGCCACATTATGTGATTCTAATAGACTACCTACGCTCCAATGTTAGCCCCTAATATTCAGTTACTTTTCAATACCTACATTATAATAAAGATACATAACAAGGTGGCAGGAAGGAAGAAGGAGGAGAATGGACCAGAATAATAAGAAAATTTAAGAATGGGTAAAGGTTTAGAGGAAGTTCCTAGATAGAAGAGGGATCTGTGAGTAGTGTTGTTGACCTTTCGCTGTCTGTAACCATAGGGAGCCTGCATCAGGGCTTTTCCCACGCTGTCTATTTTGTTCGCTCAACAGTACTAGTATTAGTGGTGTGAATCTAATCCTATGGACCTGCAAACTTCGCCTAATGGCTAGACCATGTTATCCATTAACCCCAAAATATAGGATAAAAAAGAATTAGGTATTTTCAATGACCTTTACCGAGAAAAACTCATCCTCAAAGTAATTTCTTTAGATATAGATAACTTTCTACATGGTTTTCTCATTTTAAAAGACAATTAGCCCAATTTTTTTTCTAGAATGAACAGGAAACTCAAATTATTTAACTATTTACATAAGGTCGTACAATTAACGGAATATGTGCTATAATAAAATAAACTTTAAATATCTCTAATATAAGCGGCAAAGTCCTGATTGACTGACTGACATAGAATCAACGTACAGCAAAATCTGTTTAACCGCGAGACTTGAAATTTTGAGGATATCCTCTGTTCATATCATAGACACCTACTAAGAAAGGATTGTGCAAAATTTTGATTTTAGTACACGCAGGGGTACGGGGTACAAATGTTTAAGTAATGAATACCCTGCATGATGCATATCGTTGAAAAGCTGTTTAAGAGTACAATAATTGTTGTTATGTACGTTTTTGTCATATTTTCAATTAGGAGAGGGGTAAAATGGAAAAAAAGGAAAACATAATATGGGACATATTAAAACATAACATAGGGAAAATATAATATATACATATTATGTATATAAGAGTATTATATAAAAAGACGAGTGTCAGTATGAGGGTATGTCTTTTATACAAATCAACAGTTTTATTCCTATGTGATGAATATTTGTACACTTTACCTTAAAAGCAAGGGGAAGGTCATTGTTTACATGAGATTACAAAATTTAAATCATGGTACACAGGGGTACGGGGTACAAATGTTAAAGTAATGGATACCCTTCATGATGTATATCGTTGAAAAGCTTTTTAAGAGCACAGTAATTGTTGTCAGTAACAGTCTAAACGCACCTGGATTTTCAGCACATAGCACATACATTACGAAACAAAATAGGAACACCAGTGATTGAGGAATCCTAACCCTACAAAACTTTGCACCGGAACAAGGCTACAAGTAACTGCTTTACATAAAAACTTCAGAGAAGCTACAATATTCACTGGATGTGCTCGAGGAGAATCGGTTTTTGTACCGCGAATACCTTTAATACCATCCGAGTACCCATTTCAGTTCAAAAGATTACAATTTCCAGTCAAGATATGTTTTGCTATGACTATAAATAAATCTCAAGGACAGACTTTGAAAATTACAGGACTTGATTTGAGGGAAGATTGCTTCTCTCATGGTCAATTTTACATTGGTTCTTCTAGAGTGCGTTCTTTTAAAAGTTTAGTAATTTTGGCACCTTAGTAATTTTGGAAAGAGAATTAATGTAGTCTGTAAAGAAGTACTTCAGAAAAATTAAATGTATCTCCATTATAGTATTAAATATCTAATATATAAGCTTTACGTTCAATCATTAAGTTTTAAAAAATAAAATTATTTGAATAAATATCTTATTTGTACAAAATTTTCGAAAGATTACAAGATTTTTATGAAATAGAATCAAATATTATTTCAAATAGGCCTCTTGGGGATACCACATAAAAATAAACACGCCTGAATATTTACCGCAAGAAGGTGTGGAAAAAATACTGTTTGATCAATTTAAAAGCACAGTGCAAAAATCGCGGGCGAAGCCGCGACGGGTTACATGCTAGTATGATATATGTCTCTTATCACCCGCAACTAATTATAACATTGTTAAGATTTGGTAAATTGCATTTTAGCAATCACAAATTATTAAAAAAAAGAGGCACTCTCTTTCAAGGATTAATTAAAAAAATATACTTAAATATATTTTAAGCGTGAATGGACCAAACGTTATACTATCGTAATTAAATATTATATAAGTAAAATATTAATTGAAGTAATTCAAGCGTCAAAAGGCGACAAATGAAAAACTTTTTTTTTTAAATTTAAACAAAAGATATCTATTTGCCGGCTTACCACAATGCATAAACACTTCAAAGTAATTTACGTCCGGTTGAACTGTGCCGAAGTAGTAATTATCATTCGATCCGACAGAGGGAGGCTGGTACCAAAGGATATCTAATGTCATTTTGTGTCCGGGATATGGGATATGTATTCGGAGCCGCGAGATGTCGTTATTTAAATAGATCCTTGAGGTCGGAGATGGATGTCATCATCTTACACGCAAAGACTTACAACATTGAAAGGAAACAAGTTTCTAGTCCTTTAAAAAATATAGACGAAGGAGAATAGTTTCATTAGTGTATTAATCTATGTATATTACGATTTTCTTTTAAAAATTCGACATAGTAAATAAGATAAAAATAGAAGTTAGAAGAAGAAATTTCATTGATCAAAATCATTATCATTTATTTCATTAGATTATGATATGTAGTTACAATGAATTATGGATTACTAACCTAAAAGAATTTCATTCAGTGTAGCTGCTAATGCTAATATATATGATACATGTTTATCTAAGTTTTAAAATAAAATAAAATTTACCTTTCTTGTTTCAATATCCACTTGAGATAGACGAGTATGTCTTCTTCTGGTCCTGCCAAGAACGGGAGTAACTGTGAGGGAGGGTGTAGGAGTTGAAGGTGCCTTCCCTTGAGCAGCTGCTACTTGGGCAGCGCGACGGTACAATACATCAACCGCCAGGGGCCTCGAAGCAGCCGTGAACAGGTCCCCGGTTGTCTCTTGTTTCGCTTTGTAGTGGCTTCGCAGCTCGCTGAACCAGGTCATATCTCCCACCGCTGTAACAAAATAAAAATTTGATTAGCAACAAGTTTGAATCTATTGGATATATTAGTAAAGATCAAAAAGTAAGAGTTAGAGATCCAACTGAAGTATAATTTTGAAGAAGAAATAACGCAATTTCTTATGACATTAGGCTACGGTGATTTACAGTATTTACTATCCCCACTTTTAATAGGGTCAAAGCGAAGGGATCACAAAAGGCGCCGCGCCTAAAATTTTGTATAGCAGTTTGAGATGTTCTAGAAAAGACACGTGCCAATATAAGAGTTATTGCAGTTCCAGACTAAAACTGTGTAAGGGGAGAAACAAAACCGAGCTTAAGCTCGTGTCTGCAAGAGTCACCGAGTCAAGTTCCTAACTGACTAATTGTCCTTTTCATTCGTATAATACGAGGAGCGCATAGTGGGGAAAGAAGTCTCCTTTTAATAGGTCTAGGGAGAATCTTCTACTAAAATGCACTTTGCATATAAAGCCCTTATATATGAGTACCCTTGATACTCTACTCTGATGAACAACCACAAGACTACTAAGAGGCAAGCATAAAATGGAAAAAACTCTTCACTTGTTGTCATTTCAAAACCATACAGAGGACAATGGCTTTGAGAAAGACCTACTGGAAGTCTCTTCTGTAATAAAAGAACACTTAAGACTACTTATTAGATACTAAGTATTAAGTATACTTGAAGTTTTTCTTTTTAATCAATCACAAACTAAACTTTTTAGAGTACAAATCTGTAAAAGATATTTTCTGTATATAAATGTAAGTAAAATATATACGTTCTGAACAAATTATACAATATTAAATAAACAATAAAACAAAAATAATGGTCAAATTACTTTTTTTAAAGAAAGAGAAAATCACATCTCTTCTTATATTGTTAAATATGTAATTATAAGTAGTGATTTTATTCTATTGTTCCGAAAGAGCCCTTTCGTCAGCACTAGATGTAGACGACATGTCGAGTATCACACACTTCCAGTGTGATACTCGTGTGACACTTCAGACACTATGCCAAAGGAAAGGGGTAGAGTACGAATCTGCTGACAAACGGGGAATGAATTGAAAGGCCCAGAAGGTATAAAAGGTTTTAACAAACTTAATAGGGAGAAGGGTTGAAGGGGTCAGATTAAGCCCTTAAGTCGCACTGGAAACCCTGATTAAAGTGCTTTAACACAAGTTGGAAATGGAAAGAGACAAGGCTGATTTTCAGGAAGTGGATTGACTACATGATGTTCAGATAAACTAATGCATGTTTCTAACTTAAAACATGATAAATCTGTCATGTTCTTGATCATTTTCACTAAGGTCAAAGTCACAGATGGTATAGATGGTCCAGCCTTACAGAATTTTAAGATAATTCTATAAAAGGATATTTAAATAAGATTTACTTGAAAAGTATCCAATACTATGCACAATTATCGCTGCCATTTGATGTCAAATATTTACATTTGTAAAAAATGTGAAGGATCTTATTGAGATTTTATGGTATTCGTGTATACTGAATGTTAACATGTGAAGGAATAGTTATTAACGTAAAAAAGGGAGAGAATTGTGTTTTCCAGCACGAGGTTAAGTTTTCTCCTGAGGAACCGCCCGAAGAAGAAAACTTCATTAGCTCCCGAGGCATAGCCAAGGGAGTCAATCCCGACCCGAGAGAAGAAATACTTCGATCCATGTTCCGTATAAAATTTTATCTAAGACTAAGACTAGTAAACCATGGCTAATATAATAGGTATTGTAAAATGATAACCTAAAGTAACCTTCCCGAAAAATAAGCTAAACAGCTGATTAGCTTTACCAACAACATAATACTTAAAAACTACCTTTAAGTTGGTATTACGGTTTTCACCTCTTCTGTGGGAGGGAAGCAACATTTCCCGCCCTATTATTAACAATGTAAAGTGCACTAAAAATCAATGCAAGTCGTAGATAAAGTAATAGGCTAACCCAAATACAAAATTAAATAATATATCATATCTTTTTATAAACATTTACATAAAAAATTAAAATTAAAAGACCAGTATTTATTTGTAAAATTACTGTCGTATACTTTCGTCTGCATTCGTTACATCAAATATTTGTGATGCAAGGCCAAATACTGATATTGACTTCTTTCGCAAGATAAAGATTCGATATCTAATGACAGATTAACCAACTCGGAAGTGATTTATCTTTAACCATTATTAACCTCGTATTATCCTACAGTGACGATTTCGTGTCCTAAATCCTAAATTTAGTGAAATTCACTCTAAAATTAAACTATTGCAAATTGTTTGCCTTTTTAGAAAGATTAAAATTACTAAACTATTACACTGAATACTTAATAACTAACTAATTAAATAATTAATTACTAACAACAGTACTGGATAAATGAAGAGATAAACAAATTTAATTATCTCAACGATAATAAAAAACACATATTTCAACCGAAACAGTTATCAACCACATCATCAAAGAAAACTAAATCTGAAAGTAATAGTCTTCTAAACAAGTTTTATTTTCCTTCCTCAAAATATATCGCACACTAATTTTTGGAGTCTTTGCAAAGAAATATTTTTTTCCTTGCGGGGAACCACACAATTGAAGGGGGCTCTGGGAGAGGGGGCCTCAGCCCCCCCCCCCCCCGGGTCAGGTATATCATCTTATAGTGGATAGGAAGTTATAATAAATCTAGAACAAGACACTATACCTCATTCAATATCGATACCTTTCTCATTTATATATTTTTTTTCCTATTTTAGATGATGACCTTCACCAACGAAAAAAGTAAAAAATAGTTAATACACATTTTTGTAACCTACACACAACACACAAAGTAAATTTACAAGAAGAAAAAACACATTTAGACCAATTCAATTTGTTTGATTAGTTCTTTCCGTAACTTCAACATTAATCTTATAAGACCTTGAAAGTTGTTCCTTCAAGAGTTCCATTCGAATCACAAAAAGATTTCAATAATAAAAATAAATGCCATCCATTCCAAATCTAGTTTACAACAATTTAGATTTTGATTTTCTGAGGGTACAGTCATCGAATCAACCCTATGTGTACGAACTGATGATGCTAAAACTAACTGGAGGTCCTAGGCCTTCTAAACCATATACAACTAATTGGCATACACAACTAGTTATTCACCACTTCACAATTATTTCACGCTCGACTATACTAGTTAATCATCAGTAAAATTATGATCAACTCATGGACACTTAATAACCCGACAAGACCCACCAGCCTGCAGACTATGTGGAGAATTACTGACCGTACACCATTTGTTAAGTGACTGCGACAGACTGGACGAGGACAGACGAAGATTCGACCTTCCAACCTATATTCAAGAGATCCTCCAGGATGACGAGACTACAGTAAAGAAACACTAAACTTAAAAACTATTACAATTACAAAGTTTTTTATTTTCTTTATCTAAAGGCTCACGTGGTTTCATGTTCTGCACTTCAAATAAAATGATTTATTCATTTAAAGTATAGTTGTGTATTAAATACTTTTCATTTTGTTCTTTTATTAGGATTACCTATAGGTACGTCGGTACGTCCCCATTAACACAACAGTAAGTTCCTGTGATATGTCTTATCTCTCTAGAATACAAACCTGATAAGACGGCATTTATATATATTTTTGAGACGAATACTGTGCATATAAGTATTTCTTCTTTTCTCTCCTATTCTTTATGTCACGTTCACTAAAAGTATTAGGTAATTACAGGACGGATGATTGCATTTATTTCTGATAATTATGGTGGTACGCATTTATTTACCACACAAAGATTCAAAAACCCAGACTGTTTTTAGCCAGAGCGATTATATTATTATTCTTCTGTTTGTTTCTTTACTTAAACTCCTTATTTTCAAAACAGGAAAGGCCTTGCATTTACCACTTATCTTTTCAGAGCGAATAATTTCAGAAAGATTCGACGCCGAAAGCCCATGAAGTATATTATAGGAATGGGGATAATTTAAGCCCAACCAAGTCATAAACTGAAAAGAATAAGAGGGGTCCTTGGAAAGTTCTCTCGGTAAGATCCACCCATCAGCTCCATTTTATTATCATTATTAGGCTGAGACCATACTTCTTTTTTTTACGGCACGCTGCTCCACCTTCTACTCTTCCCTTCTAGACTAAAATACAGTAATTTAGTAAGGGCAACCTTAGCCAGGGGGAGAACCTTAAAACTGAATCACAAGATACTCAGAATATCTCAGGAGTAAAAAACTTTCAATATGAAAAAGAAAATAAACATTGGACAGCAAAACACGTTATAATGTTTACGATATCACCAACATAGTTTATACCACATGATTCACAGTTAAAGTTATATTCCTTCACTATAGTTTTCAAAAACTATGATTCATCGACAACGGAACTGAGTTTTGGTGATAAAACGATGATTCAACGATAAAATAACACGAAACATGGGTTTTCATAAATAAATCAGTAATCTCTGCCACTAACTTACCCCAATTTTTTTCAGTGTATTTGCATAGCAGAATTGTCTTCTTGTTTATATTTTTTTATTTTTTTTATTCAGGTAGAAATATAAAACATAAACTCGTTCCGAAAGAGGTGAGGAGAAATTAAATGTCCACATTAACTGTCGTATTTATGTTAAAAGGGATTAATCCTTGAACTTGAAATGTTTAGATCGAGAAATAAAAAACATTTACTCTCATTGTCAATTAAAAACTGCAACTGCAGATGTGCAGTGTAGTTTGATTGATAATGATATTTATACTTGAATATAACTACATTTTTCCAGTATAAGTTTCATTATTGTACACAGATATTTTTCATTTTAAGTACCAGTAAGGTGTGATAAAGCGTCAAAAAGAATGTTTCGAAACCTGAGTAACCACAGAGGGGTTAAACTAAATTCATCAAATTTGATTAACAGAACAGCTAGGACGAATATGATTTCGCTTTAAAAACAAATAAGTGTGAACTGTAAAACTGAAAAAGACACTTCAAGATCAAAAACTGCTCGTGATAATATTTTTATACTCTGCTAATTTAAAGTACCTATTGTTAATATTATTGATAAATAATAACTATAATAAAAAAAAAATCTGAATTAGGGAGAACCCGAATTCTGGAAGTTGATATGAAAAGGTCAGTACCTAATGATTAAAATTGGAAAAAAAAATATTAATTGAAAAATTTTAATTAATATGTAATTGAATTTTCTCTTGATTTGAATATAGTCTTTAATCTTCTTTAGACATTAGAGCACCCTAACCATATTATTTACAACCTTCCCCTTCTCCCTTCATCAAGCAATGAATGAACCCCTAAACATAACAAAAAAAAAAAAAAAAATGGAAATCACTAAACTTTTGAGGCTTATAACTCCAGTTGGAGGGGTTCGGATCGAAAAGTGGTATAAGTTTCAGAGTATACCATCTCCAAAGTGTCCTCTACAAGAAAGGTTTCTTTTTATTGGGTTTGGTCTTCATGCAAAAATGTACTCGCGATAAGAGGGTGCACTTTCAAAAACACCTTTTTTAGCTCTAGAGGGCGCTGGAGAGGTTGGATCCAAGAAAAAAAAATTATAACCTATCTGCGTCATTTCAAGACCTACAAGATGGGCTAGTTTTTTTAAGAGTTACATTAAGGCAGAAAGTACACCTGCAAAAAAAATCCAGTGAAATCAGATAGTGTGCATACCTCATATAAACCGATAACTAATATAACCTTTTTAAATAGGTATTATACATAGAAACGAAGAAAGAATTAATAAGTTATAGCAAGTTGATACCAATTTTAAAGGCTCTCCCGACAGCTCCATTAAAAAAAAAACCCACTCCATCTAGACCCCGTGTAGAATTATTTACAAACTATTTCCGAATCTATAAAACATGGACATGCTTTTCATCATCTCATTTCGGGCAAGGCAAAAAATGTGCACGCCCGCTCAGATTTGGTTTTACAATCCAACAAAGGGTTGGATTATAAAAGAATGTTCCATGTTAAAATCATCTTACTATGTTTAAAAGCTTTGCTTGTAACAAGTCTTTAATGTATCCTCATATAAAACTTGAAGTTTTCATGTTTAAAGTAAGATACTACGCAATAAATAAATTGCTTTTAATATATTTTTCTTTTCTGCTGGCACTTTAAACATATCTTTCTGAAATACTTAAAAGAAAATACAAATAAATGTACACCATGTATGGAAGTTGTATAAATTGTAATAGAAATACAATAATAAGCGTATATAAAATCCTTTGAAATGAAATAAAATTTATAATGAAAATACATTTTGTTAAGTGCAATTTTAACTAAAGAAAATTGCATTCTTCAAATGGATAGATAAAAGGCTTTAAGTTGAATACGCACTCTATTTTTAAGGAGATATCAAATGGAGGAAGAAGTTAACATATAAGAGAATAACTGTAATTCAAGTTGCCATAAACTCACATGATGCGGTTACTGAACTGAGAAACTGGTTCGTGTCCACCATAAATAGACAAGAGGTCGAAGAATTCTAAATTGAAAACAGAATGTCTTGAAATGTCCCATAGTTTTTCTTGTTTCGTTCGAAAAGGCTCGGAAACGAACCTATTACAGCACAGTTCCAACATCTAAAGATGCATTTTCTCCGGTACATTTAGTGTAGAAGAAGGAATTGGAATGTGATTACCGCATTGAGAAGGTGAAAACAATGTATTACTGTTGAGTTTCAATACAATGGTTAGAAATAAGCCTGTTTTAAAATAAATGTTTTTTTGCAAAAGTCGTAACATTCTATTTCTTACGTAACAAGTTTTAATTTGTTTAAGACACAAACTCTTAAAGTTCAATCCCAGAATACGTTAACATTCAGGTAAAGAATGTATTAATGAATTTAATTTACATAGAATGAGAAAAGAAACAGAACTTCATACAACTTTATTTCTATCTTCAGTTTTATTCAATTTAAAAAGTTCTTTCTCGTGTGTATGAAAAAAATTATTCTGCCTTTTTATCCTTCGAGAAAAAATTGAGTCCATAACCTTTTACTTGGTAGAGAAATAAGTGCGATGATGGAAGTCATCTTAATAAATACAAACAAAACAGTCTCTCCACGGAAGATAATACTTGTTTATTTATCAAAGTAGCTTTCGGCCTTTTATAAAGCCATCATCAATCATCAGTGCCGATTTTGGTAGAACTAGAATTCCATTGTAAAGAACTCTTATAGACGTAAGACTTACGTTAGCCTCCGACATCGTACAACTCGCCCACTACATATTTTCTTTATAATTTAATTCTAGTTCTACCAAAATCGGCACTGATGATAACTTTATAAAAGGCCGAAAGCTGCTTTGATAAATAAACAAGTATTATCTTCCGTGGAGAGACTGTTTCTATAAATTTATTTTTTCTTGGTAATTTTGGTATTCTTGAAAACAGAATTGGCTTGACATTTACAAAATACTTATATGACCAAAACATAAGGAATTGTGTTTCTACTGAGTTCAGAAGACTTCAGATAGTTAATTAGCTAATAAACTTAACTTACCATAAGTGATTGAAATTGGTTTTAATTAAATATTAGCTATTAAGGAATTTAAGCATAAAATAAATTATCTTCATTTTAATAAGGTTTTATTAAAGCGCTTTAATTATTTAATCGCTTTAAAGTTTTATTAAAACCTGGCATTTATTTATATTATATAACTATCAGTATGGACTTTTTCGTCGCATAAAAAGTAGAGAAAAAGATATGGTTTAACCAATTAAAATGGGAACAGAAAGTAAACTAAATTTTATCTATTAGAGTCTACTATCTAAGGATTAGTATTTTTTAGTTTTTTAAAAATTTCTTTCCTAATTTTCAACTCTATACAGTACATGTATGCATATTGTATATACAATAATATGCAACAACTAACTATATACAATATATATATATATATATATATATATATATATATATATATATATATATATATATATATATATATATATATATATATATGTGTGTGTGTGTGTGTGTATATATATACACCTATATATACACAAGCAAATGTTTTTGTAATAGGCAAAGAATGAATGGCTAATACACAATTGTAAATCTTCCAAAATTGGATACATAGTTAAAATAATAATGTGCAAAACCTATATGTTCATGAACTGTAAGTGTAGTTTTACTTGTTCTCAACCCTCTAGTCTTTTACTTGTCTTCACCTTTTCCCTTACACGTATATACCTCCGCATTAGCTTATATACAGTCCATTACATCCTAGAAGATTAAAAACTATGAATATATTATTATAGCTGAACCACGCTCAAGTTTTTGTTTTTGCGGCCAGTTAAACAAATTTGAAGTAAATAATTGCAATTGTAATGTATAATGTACAAACAATTTCATATGATTTCGGTTAAATTATCCTAAATAAATAGATAAATAAAAAAATAAAAATTTCGTTCTTCGAAACGATCACACAGCTTCCGTTACCTTCGGTAAGCTCGGAAGCAAAAATAAATAAAAATATATAGTCACGCCTAGCTGTCGCTTTAAGTTCGGATAAAAGCAATAGAAAATTTAGAAATACCATTTGACTATAGAAAATTCCAATGAGTATATGGGTCTATAGACAATTTAAAAGTTGATTAATATTTAAAAGAATATTTATTATAAATGAAAGAGTTGTCCATCACCCAGCGAAACAATAAATAAAATGTATATTTTTTTAGGTATTTTGATTGACGTAGGACTATTAAATAGATATATGTAACTGTAGTTCAAGGTCTGATTCTATGGTCTGCTGAATTCTATAATTTTTTAAAAAAACCAACATTTTTGTAAAAAAAATGAAGGTTGCTCGAAGGATTTCAAAATTACTAAGGTAGCAGGGGTTTAAACAATATTGAGCCTGAGGAAGCGAAAGAGAGAGGGAGGTTAAGGAAAATTACGAGGTCTATTAGGAGAGTTAGTGGCAACGCGGGCGCGGGTCTACCAAAAACACCACCTCCATTCTGTCATTAGTTGGAAAATAAGGCGGGAAGAAATAAGTAGAAAGAGAACGAAAACTCACCAGGGAACTTAAGAAATGGTACTAAAGGAATAATCCACAAAGGTGTGGGAGTGAGTCGAACCAGCAGAAGAATCGACGACCAAAGAAGTCAAGGTCGATTCAGTCTGGCAACACCGCCATACCAACTAACGCATTTCGGTAAATCACGATCTCATGATTCCTTCTTTCCTTTCCTTCTCCTTCTTGTCGGGTCCACGAACCCAAAACAATCGTCTTCTGAGGACCTCAGCGGGAACCTCTTCCTCATCTAGGAACCACGAAAACAATTCAACTCTTGGACATCGCGTATAACCTCGTCTCTACACGTCTTGGAGAAGACTATTTTAGTTCTTATTATTAGTTCTTATCATTCACCCTGAACCATTATCTTATGAGCAAGTTGCATTAAGTCTCAGGTCTAACTTTCTAGTTTAATACCAAAAATTGTCTCAAGGTATATTGATAAGAATTAAGCAAACAGACCACTTAAAACAACGAAAAAAACATAATAGTTTCTAAATTTCATTCGCTTTGAACATTGGTAAACCTACCAAAACATTATAGAACGAATTGAAAATATAAATACTACATAAATCCGGTAAGCAAATGTATGAACATTGTATATGTAGATAAACATGCGAATTAAATTCACTGTTTTCCTTGTATACTTAACATTTTAAGCTCTTAAAAACCAAGAAGTAGGTCATAGAATATTCGCGTCACTAACTGGAGGTAAAGAGAATGCTCTCTCTCCTAAAACAAATTCCTAAAAGAATAAAATTTAATTATCTAAACTACAAGTCTATTCAGAAGAGAATTTTCCTGTTTAATATTCAATTAAATCGCTCTTCTAATTTATCGGTAGTGAAACCTTAATGAAATTAAACCTAAATAGATATAACTTTATCGATCATCATTTATTCCCCTATATATGTAGTAGAAGTAAGTTTGTCATATAATAGAAATAAAACTACCCACATAATAAATAGAGATTAATAAAAAGTTGCAATAACTAATTATTAAGCTAAAAAAAAGTTACAGCTGTTTTTTTTTTTTAAATAAAATATTACACCATAAATATGTGACTGTTACAGAGGATAAACGATATACAGGGCAGCAATGGAGACCTACCACAACAAATCTAAACAATTGAAGCCGTGAGATATGTCCAGAGATATATCATACAAACGATCTAATATTACTCTTCTAACAATATGTACAAGCAGAAGGATGTAAAGAAAAAAAAGATGGAAGATGACTATTGAACAGAAGCCCAGAGTAATTAAAGGATAGGACAATTAAAATGCCTTTTTGTACAAGAGCTTATACAAAAGGGGAGCAGTTTAAACCCATAAAAAGAACAATTAACTTTATGGCCAATATAAGTGCTTCAGCTAGCACGAAATGCCTCAACAAACAAAGTAATATTATATTGCAGTAAGCAAAAATAAAAATAGTATCAGACTTTAATTACAAATAATAATTATATTATAAAAACTCTATTTATTTAGTTAAAAAAAAGATTGGCTTTAGAGATAAACAATGTACGTAGTATGAATTGTATATTAAAATTTATATACTTAAAGGCACCTAATACATGGTTTCTTTCTTCAATTCTAAATCTAAGGTATTTAAGGTGCTCTGTAAAGCCTCGTCCAGACTGCCGAACCGAACAGAGGAAACGAGCCGAGCATAGGTCTCTGCGCATGCCCTGTCTGAGATACGCAGGCGCAATTTAGGCTGGGCATGCGCAGAGACCAATGCTCGGCTCGTTTCTTCTGTTCGGTATTCACTCAAATTATGATTTCTTTTAACTGAATACAAATTTGCAATAATCTTTTTAAAAAGGGAAAGAAACAGCAAGCATCAATGTTTACTTTTTAAAATCCAACTTCATGCCTAATTTTTACTTTCTATCTCGCACAGAAATGGCTATAAATTACAGATATACCATACTCGTAAAAATACCGTCAATGTTACTTATATCTTGATTTAATGCTTTTTACAGCTCCAGCTAAAAGCATTTAGCGTTACGAGATTCACAAAGAGAGACTAGGAAAAAGAAGCTGTGAGGAGGAAGTTGAAAGCTCTCAGAATAATTTCCCGAGCTGTGTGACGGATGCAACAGGGAAACGCTTTTTACTCCGCTTAGGAAGCATCTAACTAGTACCACCGGTGGGACGTTGCTGGATCCAGTCTAACTAATCACGATTAGCTTCTCAGCGTTTCGCTTTCAACCGCTAGAAAAAAGAACGAAAAAAAAAACCTTTTCTTCCACCTCTGAACTAGAAAATAAAATGAACGAGCCCAAGAGAGTAATTAACCAGAAAAATTTTACATCATGAAAAATAACAATATTTCTGACGTCTTTTAATTTACAAATTTCTAATTGAGATAAATCTATGTAGCCATTTACTAATCTATCAAAAGTTATAAATTTATGAATAAAATCAAGTAGATAAACCTAGCGTTTACTACAAAGATAAATGATAAATATTACCAACCATTCGAGGTTACATATAAAATTAATATTTTATTCTATTCTGCTACATTCAATAAACTTTTTCTAGTAAAATTTTTTTCAGCACACAATTAAGAAATAATTTTATTATCTTCATTGTCTTGGTAATAGTTGAAGTCGTTTGTTTATCATATTAGCTTTAAATTTTATAGTTTTAGAATCATAAAAAAATATTTATGGAGACTTCTTCCTGAACATTAACTAAACAGAGTGCTTTTAAATGGTGATATTTAATAACCATAGAATGAAATTCATTCCAGATAATTTTTAATAAATTTAATTAAAATGTCAATAACAAATTATCCGGGCGTAAAACCTGGAAAGAGGATATTAGTTTTAACACTTTTCTAAAAAATGAGAGAAAATCTTAGATTATGAATTAAATTTACGTTATTACTCAAACATTAGTTATAGTCATAGACAGGGAGAGTTATTTAAAGAAAGATATTTGCATTCGATCGATCTTGAATGTAAATAAATAAAAAAAATCTAAAGATTAAAGATATTTAGAGGGAGTTTTTGTGTACATAAACAAGGATACTGAAAGATAAAACTAGAGGAATGCAGTGGCGGACTTTATAAAAACAAGGTATCTTCATTAGGGTTAAAAAATAAATGGGAAAAAATTGCTTATATATATATATATATATATATATATATATATATATATATATATATATATATATATATATATTATATATATATATATATTATATATATTATATATATATATATATATATATTATATATATTATATTTTTGCTCAAAGTAAGCAAGTGTTGCCATTCTAGAATAAAAAGTTTTCCTTTTGCAGTAATCGTCCATCAAATTTTTTTTTTAAATGTCTGTTTCTAAATTAAGTAAGAGTCGGTTTTGGAAAGGGCAAAGTAATGTTTCGGAAAGCGTACGGAGTTTGAAATCGTGGATAATCGTGAATAGAAGAGAGAAGGAATGTTGCGATGTCTTTGAATATGCGGTACTTGGAAGCGGCGTTTGTTAAGAGTTTCTTGTGGTATAGAAGACCATCTGGTTCCAAAGAGGTCCTGAATCCTGACGGAGCCATATAAGGAATCCATCCTTAAGAAACCAGTCCCTCGAAACCACTCTCTTCAAGTCTTTTCCCTTTGTACACTTGGAACAAGTATCAGCAGACGTTTCAGATTTAAGTATTGAACACAGAGCTTAAGAGTCATTTCAGCGAACAAATGATTAGAATGAAATTAAAACAAAAAATTTCTAATAAGCAAAAAACCACAATATGTCACTACTAGTTGCTAAACACTTGACCTTCACTTAAGTATTAGATGTAAGAATATGTAAATCAGTAATTGAAATACTTGTTTACATTTAAATATGTATAAAGCTTTTTAAGACATACTTCGCAAAAAATGTCTCATTACAGACATCCCACAATCTTATATTCCATCAATAATAACTTCTCCAGATTGTTAGGAAAAGAAAACTTTACAATTTATATGTTAAAAAGTATATACGATGACACCAGAATGAAACATAAATGCAACAAAATTAAAGCAACTGCTGCTGAGTTGATCTGGTTGTTTTCCTTTTTTAGGGGAAAAAAGAAATGTCTAAGGCTTTGAAACATTATTTTATAAATATAAATTCAAAGGTGGCAGGATTGTGATGAAACAGGTTTCTTGTATTATCTTTAGTAAGCTACACATTTTTTTTTTTTTAAGTAATTCTCTAAGATATAAAATTCACTCTCTAGTAAAACAAATATGTAAATATGTAGGTACTGTTTAGAGTGGTCTATAATCAAAGTAATAATGAAACACACGCTATATCACTAAACAAAAATCAGTCTTAAATCGGTCTCCACGCTTTTTACACAAATCTATTTAGGACTAGTGGTTAACTATTTAGGTTGAATATAAATTATTTGGTTAAACATTAATTTATTTGAAGATCGATGTAAGGAGTTTCTTCTGTTAAGATCTAAGATTTTAAAATCAGTTTTAAGATCAGAGCATATTAATACATACATGTGAGGGAGAATACATGTATTCTTAATGCATGTATTAAGAGCATATTAATACATGTATGTGAAGATAATACTCATATATATTATGAAGGAACAAAATGAATTCCTAAAATCTGGCTGATATCAAAATTAGAGTATCCTACGAAATTACCAACAATGCGATTCATGCGGCAATGGATATAGGCGTTTATAAAGCAAACAAGCATCTAATATTCGGTAGATATTTAATAGATACTTCGTGAATATTCAATTCTCGTACATGCATTCAATTGTCGAATTCAAACAGGGAATTAACATTAACACTATCTTAAGAGTGTATTAACTATTCAAAACGAATATCGTAGAAATTATTCCCTAGGGGGTTGCTCAAACTACACGGAGAAAAATCGAGTGTGTATTTTCAACAAGTAGGTAGTGTTGAGGCCCTTTAAGTTTGAATTTACACTATGATGGGATGGTACTGGCACTAATAGCGTTGCCACAAGAAAATTTTTTTTTTTTAGAGTTATCGTAAATGTAAAGTTTTTAGTACCAGCAACACTACGTTAGAGTTGCGTATAACTTTGAGTTTTTAGTGTTGGCGAAACTCCATTAGAGCGTTTGTAACACTACATAGTGTTCAGCAAAACTTAATTTGGTGTTGATATTAAATTTTAGCTTAATGTTATCCCGAAACTAAAAAATTACTCCAATTTTAGCGTTGTCGCTGCGCTAATAGAGTTATAAGAAGAAGAATTATGGAGTTGTTAAAAAATAACTTAATGTTATTGTAAATACAACTCTAGAGTTGAGATAAGCATTGGTCTTAGTGTTAATAAGACACTTATTGATAGCCTAAATTATATATATATTGATAAAATTCATGATACAAAAAGTTCTTATTTTTTGGCGTAAAATCTAAATCAATTCTTTAAAACATGCATTATTAATATTTTTTTACTTTTTGAGCCCCGCTGAACACCTTTTTTTTAATCAAAAAAACAGTTTATATAAATATATATATATATATATATATATATATATATATATATATATATATATATATATATATATATATATATATATATATATATATATATATATATATATATATATATATATATATATATATATATATATATATATATATATATATATATATATATATATATATATATATATATATATATATATATATATATATATATATATATATATATATATATATATATATATATATATATATATATATATATATATATATATATATATATATATATATATATATATATATATATATATATATATATATATATATATATATATATATATATATATATATATATATATATATATATATATATATATATATATATATATATATATATATATATATATATATATATATATATATATATATATATATATATATATATATATATATATATATATATATATATATATATATATATATATATATATATATATATATATATATATATATATATATATATATATATATATATATATATATATATATATATATATATATATATATATATATATATATATATATATATATACACAGTTATATGTATACTATATACTATAAAATAGAATTCACTGTATATACTCCCATATAATTTAAAAATGTTTTGACAAATCCAAATTATGCGTGTATATTATGTCGTTGACCGTAAAATTGTAACCATATATAAGCTTAAGTTTCGAGAAGCATAAGGATTATAAAAAAAAAGCTTAATATGCATATAGCTTTAACTTAAGACATATAGCTATTACTAGGAAAGGATTATTGTGTACAGTTATACACATTATTGGGTACATTTAGAATCCTGGTTTACCTGCGTGCTAAACAATTTCAGATTTAATTTTTAAAATGTTTACTAACTTTAATTTCTACTCAAAAAGTATTTCCCCCTAAGTAAGGGATCTTATGATTCATTGGAAAAGTTAACCTTATATAGATAAAACCCCGTTAGGGATTTGAGTTGGTTATTTTTACTAGGAATAAACAATTACAGGTCATGACCAGTTTAAAGTTTTTTAAGGAGAAACCATCGCAGGTATATGAACAAAAAGGTAGTATGTACAAAATGTAATCCGCATAAGATGAATGTAGAAAAACCTTATACCCAGATACTATTGTCAAAGCAAATCATGCCTTTATAGAGAAACACAAGACTAAATTAATTTTACATCATTAAATATATTTGTTCTGAGTGCAACAGTTATATATTATATGCAGCAAGACAGGTTAAAAAAATCCGGTACGAGGTACCTCGGAACTTTTCCTCACTTAAGAGTTCACTTTCTGAACTAACTGATTTATTGTCATTCTTAAAAAAAAAACCTTATTTTTAATACCTATATTTTATTTTATACTACTATTAGTAGCGAGGAACAGTAAAAATGTGTCATTCCAGATTTGTGACATTGAATTATAATTTTTTAAATTAATTAAATCATTTCATTATTGGTAATGATCTCTGTGAAGGAGAGGTATTGCGAACCCGGGGATATCATTAAAATCCGATTCACGTATACATATATGTCTGTGCGTACGTATTTATGTATACATGTACGTATACGTACGTTCGTTAGTTCGAAAGTTTAAACTTTATCAAGACATCGTATTGAGATGCGGTTTGCGGCAATTTTTCAGAACTTTTGTCGGATAAACTGATAGCGCAAACCCGAACATCTGAGCTCACGACGGAGCTGCAGTCACTTAAGCACGCAATCGGTCTGTCGAAAATAACTTCAGTTGGCTTTATTTGATTTCAATTTCTTTTTGGGTATATATGTGTCCTGTATGGTAGATTGTACCTGTAGCTTTTGGGCACAATCGGACAAGCGGTTTGGGAGCTATTAACATTTTAGTGTTTATACTTCCCTGAAAATGGGTATGTAAATACTGAGTTCTCTCTTGATCACGTATTGACACGACAACATTTCATGGAAGTTATGTGTGGGATTTCCACAGGTGAGGATAACCATATTTTAAATGGTTACCATGTGCTTAATACTAGAGGTATATAAAAGATTGATATGAAACAAATTTTCAAGCAAAAGTTTACTGGACATCAGTCAAATTATTAAGTGTTTAAGATAATGCGTCCGATAAATGACGCCTTGTCGATTTAGACATACAAAACTTTAACTGTCAGTTAAAACTGTACACTGTATAGTTAAACGTAAGTTAACTGCACACACGTAAGTTAAATCCTTCAGTTTTTATAATGGATTGGAAGGCGGATCCAATTTGAAGAATGAACTTTCGTCTCAGTTTAAGTGTATACAATTGAGTTGAACTGAGACGGAAATATTCACACACGAACAGTTTCAAAGTGTGAGTTAAAACTGCACGTGTGTAAACTGGCCGGCTTAATACCAATAATGTAAAACAAAATTAAATATACTTTTCCGTCCTTTTAAATAAATTTAATATTATTTGTCCTTTTTAATGCTTTCAATTGGCCGCCCACATATCGCTAGTAACGTTCTGAGCGCTTTTTGTGGCTGTATATATACAGATTGTTTCATTTCTTGAGAAGAGGCAAGCATAATTTAATTATAAATAAGGTACATTAATTTGTTTCCAGACACGATATAGCGTCAATCGTCCATTTTTTGTTGTAGACATGTGGTTTTCTCTTAGTGTCAGACTGACAAGAAATAGATTTCTCGTGACTGTAGTTAGTGTTTCTGTATGCTAGAAGTAACACGAGCTTAGTGTTGAAGCAAGCCTCATATTTAGTTACTTCAATCCAAAGACGAGTGAATTTGACTCTATAAGGTTTAAAAGACCTCTATGATGAGTTATATCGACACCTACTCGGTTTGTTTCAACCCTAAGGGCCCTAGAGTGGGGGGGAATCCCATATAACCTCCGCGGCCGTGCCTATAGTGCTACATTCCACATTCCGCTTACCTTCAGTAAGTTAGTCACTCCTTATTACAAATGCCAATTTCCTTAACAAGTGCATATTTATGTATAGTTCTTGGCTTGTGTTTTTTGTGTGTTGTCACAGAGCTCACTACTACTTCATAGCGTTCTCTTAAATAGTGTTTTGGAGTGTAATATAGTGTTAAATAGTAAATAGTGTCTGTGCGTGTTTAGGACTTTTATATAAATTAGCGTCAATACAGTGTCGTGCAAAATGGACCTTGTACCATTGTTACACAAGTGGAATTTTTCTCATCTTGCATCTGTGTTTACAGGTAAATAACTTTATTCATTAAATAATTAGATTCAATATTTGTAGGAGTTGTAAATTCTGTTTTTTTGCACATCTTTGTCACTCTTTAATATTTTTATTAGGTGAATAGTTAATTTATTAATTTCCTCAGAATAGCTAAATATTCAAAAATAAGTTGTCTAAACTTTTATAAGTATATATAAAATATTTGTGGAGCACAGACCCCATGCACGAAAGCTATAATTGAGTTTTTGATTGTTTTATTTTTATTTCTCTTAACATAGACTCTCTTCTAATTTACGTTTGAACCTATGTTATTCGAATAAATTTTTAAAGTATTCATTAGAATTAGAGTTGGGGTCCCATAGACCCCTGTGTTCCATTTACGTAATAGTTTCATAAACCACTGTTCATTTTCTTATTTATTTTTATTAAATTAAAACTTTTATTAAAAAAAAAAAAATATATATATATATATATATATATATATATATATATATATATATATATATATATATATATATATATATATATATATATATATATATATATATATATATATATATATATATATATATATATATATATATATATATATATATATATATATATATATACAGTGTGTCCCAAGATACAGAGTATCCGAGAGGAAAATTTTTCTTATTTTTAGGTTTTCAAAAAAAATTCATTCTTCATAAAAACTCCTGCTCGATCTTAAACCTCTAAACTGTTACGATCTTAAACCTGTTCCTTGTAGTTACTTTGTTTTTTTTTTCTTTTGCTGAATATACTGAACTCTTTTCACAAAGTTAATTAAAAAATGTGACACATTAATAAGTCATTCATTTGCTCTCAAGCAATTATATTATCATGTAGAATGTATTTCTCCTTATTTTCAATATATTTATATTTTATGTTGGTTGTCATTGTTGCAGCTGGAGAAAGATTTTGACTATATTCACCCGGGAAAATCTTACAAGCTAACATCAGGGTAGAACTCCTTTCAGAGGAAAATACTGGCTATTGGAAGAGAGAAAGTTACCGATCCATCCTCCCGCAAATTGCTCGGGATCCTTGAGTCTTCTGAAGATGAAAGTAAGTGTTCATCCTTAGTTACTTTTCTCCTACTCAGGGCTCGCCAAAGTGGACCCAGCCCAATTAAACCCACCGGGTTTTTTGGGGCTGGGTCCACCTTATACCCAGAAAAAATTGTTTTTGATTAATTCCAATCCAAATTACTCTGGAATTATTACGTGTCTCACAGTTTCTCATTTTCTGTCTCAGCCTAATATATTTAGTTCAAAAAATTATAGGATTAAAATTCCAAAAATTAATTGTTAATTAACTATACTTAAATGTATTAATGAACAATTTGAAAATAAATTAAAGCAAAGTAACTCATTATTCATGAATAGTGGTTCATTGGTATATCTCTGTCATTTCAATAATTCGGCCACTACTACTGTCAGTTGTGTTAGAAAATAGAAAACCTATGAAAAGTATGTAATTGGACCTGTGCAAAAATAAGTATGTTTATGCCCCCCCCCCCCTCCCCCTAATTTTAAGAGGAAATAAAACATGTTCATTAAAAACTTTTTTTTTATTTCAGATCACAGAGTCTGTGCAGCCATCAGGCTGCTTGCTGCTATACTCGTACCTGGTAGGGGCAAGGCGAGAAGTTCCACTGCAGAAACGTCTGTAAAGAAGAAAGGCCTTGCAAAATTTTCAATAGCCGAAGGGCAGGACTCCTTGATCACTATCATTGAGGTAATTAAGACATCTTCGCTTTTGGTTAGAAACTGGGTTGTGTGTCAGTGCTAATGTCTGTGTTTAAACATACAGTAAAGTGTATAGGCTTTAAACTATATTATACTTCAGTCAGGAAGTGTAAACCTAATGAGTGAAGCTTACAAAAAAGAATCCCTTAAGTTAGACCAAAGAAAGCCCAAGAAGAAAAAGTAATTCAATTCAACTCAATTAAATTCAAGTAATTTTAATTTTACTTTTAAATGGTCTTTCAAATGTGCTTTTCCAAAGTCATGTTTTGAATGTGGTTTAAAATTTAAAAAGCGGCCTCTGGTCTCAAGCTTCCATTTTTGTATCCTTTGTTTCCCTTGATACTTTTCAACTGCATGTTGTAATGTGCGCTTGGTTATGTGTTACAGACTGCGGGCGATATCAAAGAAACGATACAACGCAGATCCACGGAAGCAGAGAAAATAAAGGACACTGTCCAGCCGTACATAATCGTTCAGGGCTTCCACCCTTCTGACTTCAAGTCAGCTTACGTTGTGATTGACCAGACATTTTACGCCTTCAACGACACCCTGAAGGCAGTTGATGTCTGCTTCAAGTCGTTCTTTGCCCTTCAATGCATGTACCCGAAAGCCAGCGAGCTTATATGGACTCTTATACAAAGGTACGTATACGGTATAGAAGAAGATAACAACAATTTCTCGCCACCTCTAACGGCAACTATAAAATTGTTTGAGCAGACTGTTGCCTAAATTTAATCTTCAAAGTTTAAAAAAACCTACATTTTGCATGTATAGATAGATATAACATATATTAATTTAGATGTTAAATATTCAAAATTGACTCTGTTAACTTTGACAACTTAAAGTCTTATTAATTGTTTCTTAAAATTCGAACGTAAATTCTTAAAAATTTTCATATAAAGTATTTCAAATTTAAGTCTTTTAAGATGGACACAGTGGCTTATAGTTGCCAGTTTTGCCACAGGAAAATTAGGTCCCTAGACAATTTCATTGTTCATCTAAAATATGAACATGACATTAACACGACATATCAATCATATAACTGTACGATGACCGGTTGTTACCGGACTTTTCAGTCTTTATCTGTTTTCAAAAGGCACCTGAAGCGTTGCTATAGTCAAACATTGACTAAAGCAGAAAGTGACCTTAGTACGCATAGTGCCCCACAAACTGAAAATAGTCAACAAAATTTTCCCACGAGTAGTGACAATGTAAACAACTGTTTTGACTCTAGTTCACAGCCTCGTATTTTTAAGAGAAGGAGGTTAAGAGAAGCTGCCGCAACTTTGTGTGCAGCCATTTACAGTGATTCTTCTCTGCCGAACAATCTAGTTGGCAAAATAATTGACTACATGACTACATTCATTACCGAGGGTTACTTCCCACTTGTTGAGGAAGTTTATGGCGCAAGGTTGCAGCCCACCCTCATTTCAATTACAACAATGTTATAAACTAATAGGCACAGCCAATAAAGGGCCCAATGATGTTGGGTTCTCAGTAGGCCCTCCTAAGAAATTGTTAGACAAATCTGTAAAACCACTACTCACTGAAAGTGAGCATAAATTTAATAGTCCAATAACCTCTTTTCCTTGGGTTGAAACAAAGGGAACAAGATTTAAGATCGGACAAACAATCGTTATAAACAAAATTGAAGGTGTGCCACAATTTGCTAACATAAAACACATTATTATTACTCTTGATGAACGTATTTGTTTCATAGTTGAAAACTATCTCAATATTGGCCTCTCTAGCCATTTGGACTCTTATGAAGTTATTCCTCAAAATGTTTATAGCTTATACATTATGAGATATAATGACACATGTAGGCCTGTAAACACTGTCCACGCCAATGATGGGGGCTATTACGTAGTTAATTAGCAGTAAGAATATCAATTATTATTTATTTGTAATAAGTGCATAATTAAAAATTTAAATGGACAGCACAGCACTTAACAAATTAAGGAAGTATATTTAATAAATTGTACAGATATATAGTATAACAATATACTATAATATATCATAATATATAGTCATATAATTCATACTGTAATATATTATTAGTATTTATTATTTGTTATTATAAATTACATATTATTTAAAATAAGTAAATAATTAATAATGTCGTTTAATTTGTATTTTAATAATGTAAATGGTCCGTGTAAATAATTTAATTTAAATTGTAATTTAATGATGTAAATAATAATTATAATCTGTCAATTTTATCGTGGCCTCTCTTATTCTATGTAGACAGCAAATGTTTTTTTAAAATAATAAATAAAGTAAAAATATACATGATTTTATGACTTTCATTATGTGTAAAAGTTATAAGTGTTAACTTCCATCATTTCTTCTTTATTAACCTATTAATTTAATTTAAATAGATAAGGGAGGCACAGATAAACTAAACAGATCATAATATGTACAATTATAAAAATAATTGATGTGTCATTTGTCAAAACTAAATGTAAGTATATACATTTTATGTAGTATTTAATTGAATTTAATTAACATAAATTATAAAATAAATGAGTAGGTACTCGATGTAAATATATTCATTTCTAAGTTAATTTAATTTACTTTATTTATTAAAAATTAGTAAATAAATAATCGAAACATTTATTTATGATTTCATTATTAAATTTATTATTATTTATTCATTTTTTATTTCATTACTTTCTACTACATATAGTCACTTATTTAAATTGTGTTTATTTTGTACATTTCATGAAACTATACAAATTATTTTACTTAATGAATTTACGAATACATGATTTTTTTATTCAATTGGATGCAACTTTAAAAATTATTGTGTTTAAAAAAAATTGTACATATAATTTTATTTAGTGAACAATAAAATTTATAGTTATAATAATTTGTTATTTATCATCGTTACAAAACTACCCTCTTTCACCCTAATTGTAATGGATAAAAATGCAATCAATATAAATGTACATCACTAATCTTTTTATAAACAATTAAATTTACTTCAATTTCAAAATTTATATTTAATTCACTTGGCATTATATGTTCTAGTCATTTTAAAAATTGCTTCTTTACACTCTGTGCACGCATATTGATTGCTATTTTACCCAGTGCAACATAATTTTTAAGCACATTTGCAAGCAGAAGGATTTTCTTTTGGGGATTTCAAAAGGAAATTCCCTGTGCTTAAGAGTTGCTTCTACTCCAAAAGGAATTTTCCTGTACCCTCGCGGAAAACCTGCTGGTAGGAGGTTTCCGCTCTGATGGGAAGGCTTAAATGTCTTGTGAGACTTTTGTGCCTTCACATCAGAGCGGAAACCTCCTACCAGCAGGTTTTCCGCGAGGGTACAGGGAAATTCCTTTTGGAGTAGTAGCAACTCTTAAGTACAGGGTACAAGCAACACTACATAGAGTTACAACAACTCTTAAGTTTAGAGTACGAACAACACTACATAGAGTAGCGACAACTCTTAAGTACAGAGTACGGGCAACGCTATTGGGGTGGTGGCAACACCAGAGCAAGGGTTAACATGACCATTACGTAGAATAGGTACAACACCAATTAGAGTATAATTAACACTAGTATAGTTTGGTCACAAGCATAGTAAAATGTGAAACAACACCAGTTCACGGTTCAATTTAACACTAATAGTGTTGGAGCGACCTTCCTCGCTTATTTTAAAGGTGTCACGATAATGCTACTGTAATTGAATTAGCACTAAACAGTGCATTTAAGACAACCCTACTAGTGTTAAAGTTACACTAAGCGGTTAATTCAACTCTATCTGAGGCCTTCCATATAGCCCCAACACTAGCAATGCCAGAGTTGGAAGAACATTAGTGAGTTACGTTAACACTATTAGTGTTCCCGATTTAGAGTAAATTTTACTTTAACGCTGATTTCGCAACCCTTATAGTGTTACATTTACCCTAAAATCGCTAGTGTTGCCATTAGTGTTGAAAATGGTAATGTCGACTTAACTCTTATATCATTGTGTCTACACTCCAAAATTTTAACACTGGGTAAGCGTTACAGCTATTCTATTAGGTTTGTTCCTGAGCCAACACTTATTGCGGGTTGGGGGATGCCATTTTAGAATTATCAATACTCTACTTTTTTCTCCGTGTAATATCCGCATATTAGGAAGCTCCTGTGAGATTAATTTCTTAGATATTAATATAAAACATCACAAATTACCAAATTTCATTCTTTTGATCATCATATATTTAATTAAAAAATTAAAAAATCTTATTTTCTCCATTTCATGGAAAAACATTGAATCATGAAAGTTTTCGGGCATTGAATCCACATATCGACATTTCAATTTTTTTCCATGAAGTGGAGATAACCAGTATACATTTGTCAAATTTATATAGTAGATGGATCTTAAGATATGAAATTATATCATATTCATCCATTTTGATTACCATTTGGTCCATTAAGAGCTCTGATATCATTTTATATCAAATTTAGAAACTTTCTATTGGCGAAAAATAGTACTACAATGAATACAAGTAAACCAATTTAAGAAAAACCAATCTACCTCCTATTAAATTCCAAGTTCCTGGCACGATATTTAAGGACGTCACATTTTTATACGTCGTTTATTGAAACTTCAGCCCACCTATCGTCAAATTATTGTACTATAAATGAAAATTCATCGACCTCCTGTTAAATCCTTACTTTCTGGCCAGATGTTTAAAACCGTCACATTTCTCATGTTGTTTTTTGCGTTGGAAATTATTTCTGTCCCCCCAGTGCTAAAACTTATCCATTTTAAAATCTTAGATTTTCGTTGAAGGTATAAATTTATTTAAAATAAATAGCCATTCATTTTTACGTTTTTGGTAGTATTCATACTACGGAAAGTTTAAATTTTAATTTAAATCAAATTATAATTATTATAAACATCGGGAGATAGACAGAGAAAAATAGACTCCAGCGCCGGGACTCGAACCACGGGCCTCTATATTTGCAGTGTAACGCTCTAACCAACAACCAACTGAGCTACACTGAAGAATGATTTCCTCTGTCAATAACGATACCTAGTCCCGAATTAAGCTTTCAATTTTCCACAAGTCTAGGAGTCGACATTTACGACACAAGAACAAGACCGAGAAATATCGCTTATAATTATAAATTTGATTTAAAATAAATAACCATGGCCAAAATAATTAACCATAATATTTTAAAGCGCCCATCAATGAAGTAATCCATGTTTTAAGAAAATATGCCTTCATCATATGACTTAAAACTGAATGATTGAAAGACTAAATCTATATTTTATAGCAAAAATGATATTTACATGGCACTGACATTTTATGAGATGCTTTGTTTTAGGACGAACATTCAAGATAGCGTAATCAATTGAAAAACATTCGATAAGAGAAGTAGAGGAGATTGAATATTTATTCCGATTCTTTAAGAGTGTTCTGTTGCTTTTTCTTGCATTGGCTTTTCTTTAATATATTCCTTGGTTTCCTTCTCCGTAGCCAACGAGACTTTAAGAAATAAATCTTTACGTCTTTTATACACAAAGACCAAAGAGGTCTGTTTGAGATAAAAGCCAGAAAAGGGTAACTCACTTTTCGTTCTGGTTTTCTCGTTTTTTCCGGGAAACCGGAACTGAGAGAAAAAAAAAATACTAGGAATGTGTCATTGACAAAAATGCTAAAAAAGGTTTTATATATATATATATATATATATATATATATATATATATATATATATATATATATATATATATGTGTGTGTGTGTGTGTGTTGAAAAAATTGGAAGCCTTTTTCGCCTGCCCCTTGAAACAAATTCAATATGACTGAACTTTTTTGTACTTGAAATTCCTTTTAGCTTCTTAGCGATCAGTATGTGAGAAAACTACATTTTAAGATCAGCTATGAAAATAATAATATTAAAATAAATTTAAAAATAATTTAATAACATGTATTGATTTTGGGTGTTACAATCACTGTTTTGTGGAATTAATTCAATGGTAAATACAACTCAAGTAGCCATATTGAGTGTGTTATCGAAATATGGTTTTAAGCTATTTTGGCTTTTTTAAAATAAACTGTGATCAATTACGCTCGATTTATTTATTTTACCCTTCGGTAATTGGCATCGATTAATTCAGACCGAAGAGTTAAAGGAAATAAGTGAAACTAAAAATATACACTTTAAAAATTATATATATTCCTTAAATTATTATATTCCTTCGGTAATTGGCATCGATTAATTCAGACCGAAGAGTTAAAAAAGTTCTAATAAATAATTTAGCAAAATCTTTGATCTCACATAGAATAATTTCTTTTTTTCAATTATCTAATATTTACAAAATTTAAAAACAAATATAGCTTTTCCGAGATAAGTAGAAAGGAACAAAGAATCATAGGATTAAAGAATTTTTTTATGATAGCGTGCCCTCCAGTCAATCAAATAATCAAAGAATAAAACAACAGTAATAAAATGATGACAAATCCCGTTAACAAAATTAAAATACAAAAGAATACAAAGATTTTCTCTTTTTTTTTATGTGTAGATTGCCTATCATTATAGATTAGTACCGGGGATATCGTTTTAAGTTTAAATCAATCATTCTCTGAGGATCAGGAACGAAAGAATCAAACAGGTCAAGGTAGATCGTTCTGAACAGTGGATCGTGTCAAATTGTCTTTAACAACAAACGATGTAGGAAGAGCCAAGAAATGAAAGAAAAAATCCAAATAGTGTCATCATTTCATCATGTAATTTTTTATATTTTTACTTTTCCTTGAAAATGAAGAACACATTTTGTTCCACACTTCAAAAATACAAAATGACGGAAAGATTTTTCTTTTTCTATAAAAAAAAAAAAATGTATATACATATATATATATATATATATATATATATATATATATATATATATATATATATATATATATATATAAGATTGCAATAATTCCGATACCTATTTATTTATTTATGTCCATTTGCAACGGGTTTAA